>VXBX01006275.1:612545-752553 GCA_013400415.1 Scytalopus superciliaris | reverse complement strand
TTTTAGTATTTTAAAACTTATTTTCTCCTCTTAGAATTCATAAGGAATCTAGAACTAGGTAATTATTTGTGTAAACTTACTTACGGGTTTGACCTGAGCTATCAAGGCATATCCAGAAAGGCTCTACTTGCTTACCTTACTCAATGGACTGAGTTTGCACTGTGCAGCTCTGCTACACAGACAGAAAGCAAAGCTGTGGAGTTTTCCTTCCTCACCTACACCCTTGCCCCAGTTTATATTATGTGCTCTGTTTTTTCTCTTTCTTCCAATTCTGATAAAAATGAAATCCTTCTGCTGCTTGGCAGTGAAATAGATTTATAAAGAAAATTCCAGCAAGAAAAAAATGGGTGGAAAATACGAGAACATTGAGGAAAGAGCCTGGCAGCAAGCCCCTTTCAAGATGAGTAGATGTCTGGATTTAATAGTAAAATCTAATTTAAGCAGATGTTTTCCAAACGAATCTTTAATGTGTCAAACCATATCTTTCTTTCTGTCATGCATTTTTCCACATTTCCTGGATCTTGTTAAAGAAACACTATTTTGGAAACTATAGAAACTCCTTGTCAGCATTAAGGAATGGAATAGAAGAGTCAGTTAGGTCTCAGTTTTGACCCAGCAAATTGCTTTGCATGACACAAACCATAACTTCTGCAGAAGAACTGACTAACAGCAAAGGTGTCATAGGCATCCCATTTTATTTTTGGAGATGGGTTGTAAATGTACACTCAGCACGAAAACAATCAGCTTGCTTGAAAACTTCATGTTTTATGTAGTCTGCTTTACAGCATGGAGTTCTTCCTGTGAACCCTGTAAATCTTAATACTTACCTAAAAAGCCTTTTCTTTTTAAAATTAGTTAATTTGTTCAACAACCATCTTAAGTTGTCAAAACTACTTTAACTAATGCTTCATTTCTTTACTGTTCACAGGGGTTTTTGAGCTTATAATAATACCAAGAATTTAAAAAGTAAGGAAAATCATGAATTTCCTCAAAAGTAGCAGATTTTAAAGGCTTAAGTCTAAGTTAGAAGTAGCTGTATTTATAGCCTGGTTCTGTATTTCTATTAGGATCTTTCAGATGGCAAACAGAGTATTTTTTCTAGGCTCCTCTTGCCCTGTCCTGCAGGAGCTGGGATTTCTTTTTTTCCCCCTTGCTTGTCCTGAGCTCGTGGTCTCTGAGCCCCTGCAGCAGGACCCGGAGCTGCTCGGCACCCAAACACTCCTCCAGGCTGAGCCTTCCCAAGACATTCTTGCTGACTCTGATCCTTTTGAAGTGCCAAAGGCACGAGAGATCTCCGTTTACAATTCTGCTTGTGGTACCATTGGCAGAAGTTTACAGCCTGACTGCAAAATGAGGATTTTTATTTCTTTTCTCCGGTTCCAAGTATAACTTTGTCATAGCTTATTTGCATGTCAAACATAACTGATTTTTTTATGCACACACCACTGTTGCCTCCTTGTCATGTGTCTGCTGCCCAGTCTGAAGCTGATTCAGCTTCCTTTATAGAAATTTATTATGGTTTCTCTTTCATAAGTCTCCTGAAATAGCTCGTGGCAGGAGAAGCTTTAGTTCAGGCCATTCAATCAACAGTGTTGTGATGTGTGTGTGCACATTCTCCTCAGCTGTGAGCTTTGTCCAGGAGAAAACTGGTTTATTTATGTATCACTTGCAGCTATGGTTGGCATGAGCCATTTGTTTGTTCTTATGATTTTATTTTTGTAGCTCTTGAAGCTTTATGTTCTAAATTAAACAGCCAGAGCTCTGCACATGCAGAAGCTTTAGGTAATGATTCCTCTTCCAGTTGAGGAGATGGAGGCAGAACATTTGCTGCCTTTTTTTTTTTTTTTTTTTTTTTTTGCAGCGCTGGAGAGAAGCAACAAAATACTGCAACTCCCAGAAAGGTGTTATTGGAAGATTAAATAAATCAGTATATCAGAAAGTGTAACTGCAGACACAAGCTATTATGCAAGCTGGTCTCAGTTTAAGAGGCAAATTGGTAGTTTTTAATGACTTGGCAGAGTCTGCATATTTTGATCATGTCTTCCAGAGGAGAGGACGAAATGAGGGCATTTTCTTTTACAGAGCCTCTGTTTTATTGCATTTTACTTTTTTTTTAGAGTAGGTGGCTGGGAAGTTTCTGCAATTTGAAGAAATTCATCCAATCAAATTGCATGTGTGTAGCGAGTGTTTATGAATCAGACATTGGTTTTTTAATCCCCTCCCCTCTCCCCAAATCCTCCTTTCTTGGCCTGATGAGGAGCACTGTAGCAGAGGCACCGAGTGCAGCCTCCTGGAGCTGAGGCTGCCTAAGTGAAGGTACAGCCAGGAATCTGTGAGAGTGTGATTTGGAAAAGTGCTCTTGTCACCGTGTTCAGTGTGTGACCAGAGCTCTGCTTCCCTTCCGATCCCACTCCCTGTAGCCACAATTTGAAGTCGTACAAGCGAATTGCCAGCAGATTGTGCAGTGGGTGAAAAGGCTGCTGCAACAACTGGACATTGCAATGGCAGTTCAAATTTCCTGGTCTTTCAGACTTTCATTTCTTCGTATGGCTTCAACTTTGGAAAATACAGAGCAGCTGGATTCCTACAGGTAATCTGATAACAATTTCAAAACATTCAAACTAAGTGCCACTTGAAAAAGAGTGAAAGTCTTGGAGAATGCTCCCAAACCTAATCCTGGGAGTTAGGGATTATTTTAAAATGTTTCATTTGTGTCTTGAAACCTGTGAATAATTATTACAATTCAAGAAGTGCTTGGCCAGCTCTCCCTCATGGTTGAGACCTAAAGGATAATGCTGCTGCTTTTATTTTCCAGGCCAGACTGTAACATTCCATGGGTTCATAATGTACTTGTTAGTGTAATGGTCTGTGCAATAATTTAACAAGTGTAGATAAAACCTTTGTTTAATCCAGGATACATTTAAAGATACAGTGGTCCTCTTGGAGAGTAGCAGTATACACAAGTACTTCAGTTCTCATTTTACCTTGGGAATATTAAATTTCAGTGACCTAATTAAAGGTTTGAGCAATCAGTGATGTAAACAGAAATCGAGAAACATTTCCATGTCCATTATCAGAATTTCATCCTAATGGTTTAATGGCCTCTGGTTGGCAGAACACTCTTTCATTCTCATGCCAGCAGAAACATGGTCAGTAATGGAGTACTGTATCTTTAATTTTCCTGCTGTGTTTTTTGTGACGTTCACAGGAATGGCGATTTCAGTGAACACTATTCATTGTTCTGTGGAGTGGGTCTGGACTTGAACTGCAGTGTCATCTTTTAAAGAGCATTATAATAAAGCAAAGAGATATGGAGCAGAATGGTGTTCAGCCCTTTTTCAGGAGACTTCAGTTAATTTTAAACCCATGTGCTGGTGTCAGACATGTTCTTCCCTGCCAGTAATGGAAGCTGCCAGTGTTGATGACAGAGCCAAAAACATCTTTATATTTCATTGGAGTTTCACAGTCTAACTTAAAATGCTAATTTTAGATCTATTTGAATTAGGAACAGTTTTGAGACAACACTAGTTGCCTCTCTAATTTAAGGAGAACTATAAAATAGTAAGTAAAGTGATTGCAAATAGATTGATGTGTTCAGATTTTTATTAGCTTGTCTATAAAGGCATTTACCACAGCAGAAAAAGGTAACTTTTGACGCAATTTTCCTTTACAAGAAGCAAGATTCCTCTGGCCAATCCTTCAGCTGGTAGTGGTGTTTCACATTCAGATTCCAATTTCCTTCATTAGCCAGACAGCCACATGAGTCCTCCAAATGACTGATGACTACACTGGACTTGATGTAAGTTTACCTTTGATTATGTTCTTGGTCAGCAGGACTGAATCGTACTTGCCTTGTAGGAGTAATTTTACTGATTTTATAAAAATGAGACATTTGGGTTGGGTAACATCACTGGTGTTACTCCACTGATAGGCAGTGTCCATTCTTGCTGTAGCATCCTAAGATAAGAGCTGCTCTGTGAGTGGGATACAAAGTTTTCACATGGGATTACTTGGAGTAAACAGGATATGCTGGTTCTGGAGGGAGGATTTTGGCCCTCTCTTCTGACAACATACAGAAGTCAATGACCCAGAAATGTACAAAATAGTATGGAAAGTAGTAATGTGTATTCTGAATTTCAAACTGAGCACAATCAGTACAAGCTGATAGAAAAAGTGGAGTTTCTAGACCAGAAAATGCTAGTCACTGACTTGAAGAACAGACCACTACTGCATCATAATGTCCCACTTGCTTCTGCTGGGTAGATGTTTCCATGTCCCTTCCCAGCTGTGATCTGCACTCTGATCCCAGTAACACGAGTGAGTTTTGGAGCTGGTTTGTCATTATTTAGTTGCACACTTATGTGGCACATGCAGGCTCAGTGCCCTCTGAGGTGTCTAAGCAGGCAGTGGGGATGTTTGCAGTTTCCTTCTTTGTGCACTCCACCTATTCCTGTAGGTTCATCCACAGGCACAACACGCTTCGGGCTCTCAGGAGCTGCTTGGCCACCATTACTTCCCCAAACTCCACAGGCCCCCTGAGGCTCTGCACTTTTCCACTGCTTTGCTGAAGGTTTGCAGGATGTGGCCATGGGGGAGGGGGTGAAAACTGGAAGTCCTGTAAGGGAAGCGAAGCAGAGCTGAGCTGTGCTCTTGGGAAGCTGTAAAACCTGAAGCTCTGACGTACGTGTGGCGCCATCATTCATTGTCTGTTAAGTCACTAATTTGCAAGGATGACAAGACACGCTGCTGACTGTCTTGGCTCCAGCCATTTGTGCTCTGTCAGCAAGAAGCTGCATCACCTCAGTAATGCACAAAAAGAAGGCTCAGCCTCCTCTGAGCAAGGCGCTGACATTTGGTTTAGGTGAGATGAAACCAGCCTGGGTTTTTATCCTCAAATGATGCATTGCCTCCAGTCTCTGAATTTCACCAGCGCTGCCCCAGTGACAATGTTTAAACTGGCTAAAACCAGAAGAGATGAAAGAAATGCTGAAAAGCCCCCTTAGGAGAAGGATCCTTGTACTTGCAATTGCAAAGAACAAGTGGGACAGAGTGAATCTCTGGAGGGACTGGCTACAAGGACTGCCAAGAACAGAGTTGTGTTGTGCCTCCCCAGAACCATGACCGCTGCTCAAGCAGGAAAATCCAGTGCTATCAGCTCTGTGCAGTTTGTAAACCAGTTCTTGTCTTTCCCTTTAAGCCCTGCCAAAAAGTGCTCCCTCAGAGAGGTTGCTCAGCATTGCTGAGGCTGTTGAATTTTACAATAGATAAATCAGCTTCTGCCAGGAAATGCAGAAAGGCTGGAGTGCGCCTTTTATGAAAAAAAAAAATAAAATTCACCACTTCTGATTGAAGTGCTACTGCTTAATATCAGCAGTTCTGCACTGGACTGCTCATCTTGCCTTCAGTGTAACTGTTTGACTACCTAGGGCAAAAAACCACTTGTATATACATCTTTTCTCCTACTCTGCTGACATGGGTGGTTAATATAAGTAAATTGATGTGCCAGCCTATATACAGGCTGTTGTGATCAAGGTCAAACTAGGAATTTTCTTCTTTACAGAACCTTTTCTGCGTGTTGTTTTTACATAGAAGCTTGATACAGTTCAAGAGGGAATTGCTATTTTAATTCTGAGTTCACAAATTACCTATTGACTCCAGCCATCAGCTGTCACTTTTGGGGTGCAGCTTAATGCAATGCACTGGACTTGAATTACAAATTTAGTCCATCTAGACAGGGCTTCACCATTCAAGTCAAGCTCCCCAGTGTCACTGCAGTACTGGCTAGAAGAGAGAATCTGAATCTGAGACTACTGGAATTCTTTTTGCCCACACCAAGGTGTATTTCTAAACTTGTCACAGAACTTGGGATGGAGCATAAAGCTCATCAAAGAAGTGGAATAAATACTTCTTGTGTAATCTAGGCTGCTGGTGATAACCCAGCTAGTTAAATAAAACTTCTGTAGAGTAGAATTACCCTTGTCTGTTAAATGCCTGTCCTCTCTGTGACCGTGGTTGTGAAGGGCTTTTTATCATCTGCTAAAGGTCACACGTGCCCTGGGCTCTGCCAGTGATGCAGCCAGAGGCTCACCTGCCTTTCTGACCCATCTCCTTCCAGAACCCACGAAGCATCAGAGGTGAAACAGCTCATCTGTGCTTGGCCAGTGGAACAGGAGCTGCGACATTGAGACTGACAGAATCTGATGAATTATGTCTGAGTATCATTGCCAGAGGGAAGCACTCATGCTATGAGTTGCTGCTGAATGGCACCAGCTCAGGACTGATAAATCTTCCTTGGGCTGTTGTCCATTTTCTTTGTGTAGTCTTAACACCAGCTGTGCTCTACAGGATGTATTGCTTGGGCAGAAACTCCTCCAGATCTGTGCCAGTGCAAACCTTCTCTTGCACCAGTTGTGAAGGACTGGGGCCCACACCAGCTCACCCAGAAGGTACTGGTTTAGTGGAAGGTGTCCCTGCCCATGGCAGGGGGTAACTGGAACTAGATGACCTTGAAGGTCCCTTCCATCCCAAACTATTTTATGATTCGATGAAGATGCTCCTTTCAGAGCATGTGGTCTGATAGATGCTGCTCATGAAGAGCCTCACTTCTCCTTCCTTCCTCTAGAGGGGATTGTGTCACTGTGCGTGGATGGGTGTTGGAGGAACCCTCTTACATGAGGTTCTAATGCTGAATGCAGGGTTAGAAATGTGTTTCTGCTGGTGTATCTGCTTATCCACAGCCCCATCCTGTCCTCTGCCGGTGACTTTCATGCTGCATTAAAGCAAAATGATGCATATTCCTCTCCTCCAACCACACACGTGTACTCCTTTGATTTTACTTGCTGCTTTGGAATTTCAGCCCTCCTTTCTGGGTGAGTTATCCTGTTACCCTGACCCTTTGCTGTTAAGCCAGCGTAACAACTCTTTCTTTACAATGAGGAAGCAGCAGATTGGTACAGAGCTGGGACTGTCTCTCCATTGCTCCTGACAGAAGTTGGCACAGCAATAGCCAACAGTTCTTTTTAATGGGTCGTGATAGGATTACACTTCCCCTGCCAGGAGTGGTTCCTTTGGCTGTGTTTAGTCCCGGCTAATTATAGCATAATTAGCACATTCCCATTACAGCAGAAATTTCCCACCTTTGAAGCTTGATCGTTCCTCCTCTGGGAGAAATGTGGGTCTAGAATTGGCCAGGGCATGTGCTGTGCAGCATCTGGCAGGGCCCTGACCCAGGTCAGGCTGTCCAGACCGTGCTGGGGAGCTGTGAGTGCTGCTCTGCAGTCTGCCCCTCCCTGAGTCACAGAATCATTTTGGTTGGAAAAGACCTGTGAGATCATCGAGCCCTGAGAGGCTTCTGTGGAGATGAAGCAGCAAAGATGCCCCAGAGATGTCCCAGAGCAAGGACAAGGAAGTCTCCATGTCCCCATCCCAGTGGTCTGCAACACCTGACTGATTTAAAAAAAACATCTCGAAGAACCTCACCCTTAGGGTGAATGGAGGGAATTAAACTCATCTGCCCTGCTTCAAAGTCTCACACCCACAGCACTGGTTTGGGAGCTGAAACTTAAGGACTATTGACAGTTTTAAATGTTTCTTCTAATGTCTAGGAATGGGGAAATGGAGATGATGCAGATTCCATATGTTGTTGCAAAAGATTTGTTTCTTTTGTTATCATTTGTTCTTTGTTGTTTTTTTCCCCCCTGAAAACTTTTATTAGTTCATAATGAAGGTGAGTACTTGGGGGTGTTTTCTTTAAAGCTGCAGGTCCTGAAGCAAGGCAGTCATGGGAGAATTTAATTTTTCAGTGTTCATTTTTTTTTTGTGTTTTTTTTTTTTTTTCCCCAAGCTAAAGTTCTGTTCTCTGTAGTTCTGGAGAACCATGACTGAGCTGTGTTTGTTTACAATTTTAAGGGAAACAAAGCTCTCCCTATTTGCTGCTTTGAAGCCAACCGAATTATTTTGACTTGCATTTGATTGCTTGGGGTTATCAGCCTTTATCTTCTGTGGAAAGAAGCAATATTATATCGCTCGAACATCCACCTTTCTTTTCTGGAACAAAATTAAGGACACTCAATGACGTGAGAGCTCCAGCTCAGCTTTATAACCAGCTAATGAGAAATTGCTGAATAACATGCTCATTTTCTGCCACTAGAAGGTAATAAATCTTCCAGTTTTCTTGGGCTGTGACAATGCTGCTGACCAGTCCCATGATCACCTTCCAGCACAGAAGGGGAGGGGTCTCCGTGGTGCAGCACATTTCCCTGGTGCACAGCAACCTCCAGGCTGGCTTTCATGATTACAAAACCATTCCCTGGGTGCTCTGGATGAGGGATCTCCATGCAAGATGCCCTCAGTATTGCTGATGTGCTATTCCAAGTGGGGTTTTTTATGGAAGTGTTCGATGTGAGGTGGCCTCCAGAATTTGCTATTACACTGACACCAATGAGTTAAGCAGAAAATAGCCCCAGGGCTGGACTGTGAGCTTTACTGCCAAATACAAACAACTTTCCTGAAAGCAGCAGGGAGAGCCTGGCTCCCGAACAATGCTGAGCTCTCTGGACAGGCTCCAGCCCGGGAGAGCACACCTTGCTGGTGACAAGGACTTACCCCCAGGGAAAATGTTCTCTGGCAAGGACAGCTCAGTTTCAGCTGGCCAGGGAAGGGCTGTCTCACTCAGGGGAAAGGCAGGCCCTTCAAAATCAGAGATTTTATTGTGTTGATGTTGGCTGTGAACTCTTTTTTTCAATTTTTTAAAAGATTTTTTTGCTTAAGCTAAATCAACCTCAGTGTGTGGGGCAAGAAGTGATGGCTGGCTGCCAGCTGCTGGCATTGAATGTGCCAGCTTGGAGAGGAAAAATCTGAATCTGTCTGTTGCCAGACTCTACTGCCCTGCACAGGAGATTTCTCCAGCTCTGCTTGAAATGCAGAGCCTGAACTGCCACAGGGAGGACAAAATTTAGGCAAAGGACTAAGGCAAACTTTGCAGTCATGACAAGGACGGCTGTGAAAGCTCAGGGTGTCCTTTGTGTTCACTCCTGGCAAGCTTTACAAACAGGTTTTTAATCTTTTTACAGCTTGTCAAAACAAACTCATCGAATTCACTCCTGTCTTTTCCTCAAGCCTGCTAGGGGAAAAAAGAAGGGAAAAAATAATATTAAAAAATCAGTGGGAGCTAAACCTTGTAGCTGATGTAACAATATTGGGAGCTGAAAACCAGGATACTTGGCTGTACCCAGAGGTGCCTCTTTTCTGGACACTTTATGAGTCAAACTAATTCCTAATCTCTTGAAACAGAAAATTCAGACACTCCAGTTCCTCTGGAGAGGAGACCTAGATGAAGGGACTCTTCAGTGCTGCTTGCATATTCATTATAGCTTGGACTCCAAAGCCATGATATGAATAGCTCTTTTCATCTGTAGATGTAGCTAATAACTAGTCCCTTCATGTATGGGGAAAAACCATCTAGGGATTGTTTTTTCCAGCCTTGAAATGCTGTCAGCTCCAGGATGGGGTTAACAACAGCTTGCAGGGTGTATTCCCTGTATTCCCTTCAGGGACACATTGCTTTGGGTGGAAGGTGTTAAATCTGCAAAGGGCACTGCTGAGGTTAAATATGAGCTCGGTGCTGTGAGCACGGGGTGACAGGGCTTCGGTTTAACATGGCTTTGCTCCTGAATTGAGGAGATGCTCTTCCCTGTAAATGTCAGTGTAAAAACCCCTGAGGTTGTGACATTTGGAGTGTTGTGCTGCTGGAGAGCAGAAGTTCCTCCAGGCCTGGATCCTTGGTCTGATGTGGGCCAGTAGCAGAAAACAGGGAAAGAGGAGAAATGGTGAGTAACCTCTCCACTAACATATTCTTGCAGCTTTCATAAATGAAGACAGAAGTAATCATCTGGATTTTCATGCTCAATACTAAGACTTGTCCTGCATGAATTTCCCTAGTTTCTTTTTTTAAATCAATTTGTATTTTGAGGCTTTGTATCAAGTGATGACAACTTGCACAATTTGATTTTTTGCTGCTGAAGAGGAAAAACCATCCTCCTTTGTCTCAAGCCTACTGATTCATTTTAGGAGTTTGGCCTTGATCCTTGTTGGGACAACAGCTACTCCACAGTTACCTTCTCTCTAACAGCTGTAGGTTTACAGTGGTCCTCTGTACTCTCAGGAGAAGTTTTAGTCCATCTATATGCCTGCCATCCTTACAGGCAGTTTTCCAAACACTGCTCCACCACCCATAGCAGCCCTGGATATCGCTGGCTGCTGTGCCCTCCCTCTGCTCTCTTGACTGAAGTGCTTCCCAGGCTTGAGAAGGGGAGATAATATATTTTCAGTAGCTTCTCTTTCTTGTTTTTGCAGCTTAAGTAGAAACATTAATGTCTAATTTAAAGGGCACCTCTTACAAGGTTATTTATGGGAGTTATAAGCTTTTTTCGTGCTGTGTTTTTCATGACAGAAGTTGGCAAGAGCTGAAATCTTTTACCTTGTTACTGTAAAACACTCTCANTTTTTTTTTTAAGGAAAGTATTTATTATGCAATGATTAAAACAGCAGCAGTTTTTTCCCTAGTTGAAGTAGTATAGGGAATGATGGGATGGGCAGGTTTGGGAAGCTCTCCCCACTGCATTCACACTGGGAATGAAGGACACTGCAGCAGTGGGCAGGGACAAGCCCTGCATGCCCCAGGAGAACCTCAAGGACCCTTTTTCTGGGACTGGCACAGACACACCAGCACCGGCACTGTCAGACTTCAGGAGCTGTCCTGAGCCTGCCCCAGGGCTGCCGGCTGAGCCTGCCCGTGTGCACAAGGGGAGCCTGTTTCCCTGCATTTATGGCCTGGCGTGAGCAGCGGGACATGGGAGAGAGTGTGCTCTGGGAGAGTCTGGATAGAGGGAGCCTTGTTGGTGCAGCCTTCACTGCTGCTCCCTGCGTGGCTGGGCTGCAGTGGGTGTTTGACTTGGACAGGAGCACTGAGAGGGAGGTTTGTCCAGCCCCTAAGCTGCACGTCTGCTGCTCCTCCATCAGCAGAGAGCTGGCTGTGACGCTGGATGGAGGAAGACCAACGTGCCTCCAGTTGCAGCTGTGCCTTTACCCTGTGCGTCCTGTTCCTTCTGGCCCTGGCTGTTCCATGCTGTGCTTCTCAAATCCCTAACCCAGGCCTGTTGGATTTAGCAGTGTTATGGTGTGGGGGAACATAAGCCTGGAGGGGTCTGCCTGTGCTGGTGGAGGTACTGGCTAACTCACTGCTGGCTGATTAACTGCTGCTAAAGATGAACTAAAGGCAGCATTTAGTTCACTGATGCTTTATTAGACTTCAAATTGAAGCAGAACCTCCTTAGCTGATAAAATTTTCTTCCCTTCCCTCACCCCCATCTTCTTCAGGCAATCTTTTTATAGGTTTCTTTTGTGTTTCTGAGGTCTGGTCCTCCATGCCAGCCAATATTCTTCACTTCTGCTTTAACTAATGAAAACATGGTTGCAGATGAATCCAATGGTACTGATGGATGTAATTAACCATCTCCACATCCCAGTTCCTCTGTGTGTTTCTTTGCTGGTCACTGTCACTTTTAGGTCAGCTCTGGCCTGCAGAAAGTACCTCAAATAATGGAAATGCTTGGTTGTAGCTGAACAGGTACCAGTGCCTGGAGGCAGATTTTAAAGGTGGTATCTGGTGTCAGGTTGACACCAGCAGAGCCCCAGACTCATCAGTGCCAGCTGTTACTAATTACAGCCTGTGCTTCTTCATCCAGCCTGCAATGGTTGCTGTACTGAGGAAGGGCTCAAGCTGCTCTTTTAGCAAGTGGTGGCCGTGGTGTTGGATGCACCCCACCCTGGGGAGAGGCAAAAAGTCCGTAGGCAGGATGAGAACAAGGCACGTGGCTTGTGTTGGGGAATGGCACACCTTGAAGCCTTGTAGGAAGGTGACAGCATAAGGAAGGAAGTGCTTTGTCCATCTGATGGCTCATCAAACCACTCACCCTCCAGCCCGCCTGTGCCCGGAGCCTGCCCGAGCGATGCCCCCGGAGCGCGCAGAGCGGGCGCTTTCCCAGCCCACTGGAAGCATCCCCGCACCTTCCCGGCCCCCAGCCGAAGCCTGGCTGGAGCCAGCGGGTGAGAAGCCCGCAGAGCCAGGCTCAGATTGCAGCAGGCTCCTCCTCCGGAGCCTGCCGAGAGGGAAAGAGAGGCGGGGAGCAGGAGTCAGCAACTTCAGGCTGCCAACCTGCACCCTGCCAGCGGCCGGGGACGGCGCTGGGGACCCGCATCTTCCTAACCCGCATCCCATGGGGAGCATCTCCCACGCCAACCCACCGGCAGCCCGGCATGGAGAGCCTGACCAACAGCCTGAAGAAGAAAGCCACCGAGCAGCACTACAGGGCAGAGGTGATGATTGCTGGAGAGCAGCTGAGGTAGGAGGTCGTGGGGTCCTCCTCCCGGCTGGGGCAGGGCTGTACCCGAGGCTCTGGGCTCTACCCTGTTAGCAGGAGGCACAAAGCTTTATCTTTGAGCAAGCTCTTTCCCCCCCCGCCCAGGTATAAGTTTCTTCCCCTCCCCAGTACCTGCTGATCCTTCCTTCACCCACCAAACCAGTGTTGAGCCAACTCCTTTCCCATATTACCTTCCTGCTGCTCCTCTATGGCATTTCCTGCCCTTCACCTCCAGGTGCCAGGGGTCTGGCAGGTAGGTTTAGATGGCAACAAATTTTCTTCTCCCTTTGCACTTTTCCCAAAATGCAGAACATGATGTAAAGCCACTGGGCAGCCTTGCCAAGGTCCCTGGCTGGATGGGGTCAGCATTCTTCTGGGAATGTTTAGACTTTTGGGGTGACTTGGAAAAGCATCTCCTGGGTGCCATATATCTACACTGGATCTTCCCCCTCTCAAAAGTCACTTTTGGGAACTTCTACTGATTTGCAGTCCCACCTCTTGAGCAGCTTCTGAGTTTTTTTCTTTTCCTATGAAGACAAAAATCTGGTCTCCTATGCAAGAAAATCTGTATGGCTGAGAAAGCATGTTCCTTGTTCATCTGGGGTCAGAACCCTCACTTGCTTCTAAGCATGTGACTATAGGCTTTCCTAGCTCTTGAGCAGAATTAGCTCGTTTGTATCCTGAGTTATTTTGGTTTATTTGGGAATGTGGGTGGAAAATAGGAAATATATCCTTGAATAATGTAAATAGCCCAGACTTTGGTTTTTGCTAGTATCAGATTCTTAAATTAGTTTACTGTTGCTCTATTGCCCATTCTCAGCAAGTACTGTTAGCTTTAGCTTTATTATTTGCACTGTATCAAGGATTGATAACTCCCAGCTAAGGATTGAGGCCCCATCTCCAAAACACAGCCAGTGTTCAAAGTGGCAGGAAAAGTTTATTCATGTTTATATTTTATTCATATTTCCCATATTTTGCTCATCTGGAATGACTGCAGTTTAAATTGACTCCTACAGCCTGGGCCAAGGGAAGGGGTCAGGTGCTCAGAGAGAAAATAGAATAATCAAGCTGTGTATTGAAACTGTGTTCATGTGTGGGGAATGATGTAACTTCCCTGTACCTTTTGCAGGACAGGAGTATCAGATCCGGGACTATTTGATGACTGTGACTGTGAGGAGGAGAAGGGGATACAGTAAATTTGATTGTGAACAGACCTTTTCTAGTACACTGCATATTGGGATAAAGTTGAATAGAAAACTCAAAATTTCGTTTAGGGGACACCCATCTTTTTTTTTCCCTTTCCCTTTTCCTTCCCCTGACCCTATAGATGGAGTGTCTTGGAGTTTCCTGGTTCAGGAGGCTCCCAAAATCTGAGTTCCCAGTGATGGACAGGATGGTCCTTTAGCTGGTGTCTGGGAATGCAGCAATTGCATCCTTCTGCTTTGGGCTGGGCAGGAGCCCATTCCTAGTGCAGGAAGGAGCTGCTGGCCAGCATGGGGTGTAAAATCTGGGGAGGAGGGTGAAGAGATGGACACCAGCAGGCAGCTGTGCTCCTCCTTCTCCTGAAGCCCTGGCTGGAAGGAGAATTGAGTGATGCAGAACATGCTGAATGTTTCTTTTGGGGATCTTACAGTCTGACAGGTAAGGACTTAGCGGTATGAATCTTCCTGGGACCTGTATTTCCAGTGCATAGCAATGGGGAAGCTGAGGCAGAGAGGCTGGATGATGTCTCAGACAATAGCAAATGGACGGGGCTAAATGTCCACATAATTCTCCCCTGCCTTTCCCCAGATATGGAATACAGAGTCATGTGAAGGAGCATTGCAGGCTGCCCTGACTCTGTAAACCTCCATCAGCAAATAAAGTTGTTGTATCTACATGAAATATCAAACATTTGTTTTTCCCTGTTCTCCGCTTCCTGCCTGGCCTCCCCACTATTACATTTAATCAAACAAACCTTTGCTCCATCTTTACAGTTCTTTGGCTCCACAGCAATTTGCAAATCCCTCAGAGTTTGGTTTGGCCAGAGGGATGAGTCTGTTCAGTGTCAGGATGTATTTCCTGGCCAGAAATAGCTGCACAAGTGAGGGGTGAGGGAGTGCTTCCTGGGGATTGCTGGGAATAAACTGGATCCTGAAGGAATCGGGGGGACATGGGCCAGTGTGGTTTGGGCTGTCTGTCTGTTGGGTCCTCTCTGCTTCCATGAGGATGCTGCGCCTTCGGTCTGTAAAGCAGGAAGAGGAATTTTGGATCTTGCCTCTCTGTGCCCTAAAAAGATGAGGATAAAAATTTTCACTGATATTTTGGTCTTGAGTTTGAGAGGGCTGCAGTCTCAGGCTCCTTCCTCACATCTGCTCTCAGTCTTCTTGTTTCAGACATATAAACTTGCATGAAAATCACACCAGTTTTACTGGGCGTTGTGTGTTCCTGGGTGGCATTCTGTAAGAGAGGCCCAATTAGTCACTTCTAATTGCAACAAATGGCTTATCTGCACAGAGATATTCTGGAATAGCTTTGGTGCTTTGCATTCACACCCTGCTGTAATCAGACATTCTCAAGTATAGACAAGCCCTTGTGCACTCTTGTCTGAGTATTCCCATGGTCAAGTGAACCAGCTGTGCTCTAGTAACTCTGTTAAGCTGCATTAATGACTCTTAAATATAAAATAGACTCAGTAAATTTATGCCTTGCACAGAAAAAGTGAGAGGAGAAGGGAGGTTTTCTCCTACAAAGAACAAAATTGTGATTTCAGCCACTGTCCAAAGTTTTCAGAGGTGACAAGTGTTTTATTTGGATACTCAATCTTCAATGCTGTTCCTACTTTGATACTTTGGAAATTTGGCTCACTTTTTTTTTGCAGACTGGGGGTGCAGCAAATTGGGATTTGCTGAGCCTGTTTGAAGTGGCTGTTTTGCCTGAATGTGCCTCTCCAGCAGCAGCTGTTTTACAAAGATTCTCTTGTGGCTGTTGCTGCATTTTAGTGAGCACTTTGTTGTTTGTTGTTTTGGGGTTTTTAGGTTTGTTTTTCTTTCCTGTGAAAACAGGAACAGAAAAGATCCTTTAGATGGTGCATCTTTCCAAGGCCATTCATTTGTACTGAACTGCTGTGGGAATGTGAACTGCAGTTGATATCCTTGAAAGATCCACCTTGGCATTTGAGATGCTCAAGGTCTGTTTACATGGGAGGTGATGGAGAGTTTATTTCTCTTCTATTTGCCCTGCTGTGGGTGTCTCTTTCAACAAGGTTACACAGGATGAATAATGATGGCTTTGTAGTGACCTTGACAAAGAAACAATTTGCTTACCCAACACAACCAACCCAAAGCAAACGCACGTGGAAGCCGCGCTTTGACTGCCAAGCCAGGAGTGTTTCGTAAGAGCCCATTCTCATGTTCCAGCAAGTGTTTTATCCTGGCCTTATTCTGCTTGCTTTTTTAATTTTTTTTCCTTTTGAAGAAATAATATGTCCACAGGGTAGATTTTGCTGTCTAGAAAACTCATAATATCTCACTATATATATTTCCTTAATATTTTTTCATCTGGAAGCGTGATTATAACCCAGTCACGGTTTCACCAGCTTTGTTTTTGTAACGTCATACAAGAGCTGGTGGAAGATGCAGTTGCTGTTACATCCTGTGTGTGAAGGACAAAGTTTGTCTCCTCAGAGCTGACAGGAAACAGTAAACAAGGGGAAAGTGAAAAGAGCACAAGGACACTCGAGCTGTGCCTCTTCTGCTGCCCTGAGTCTGCGGGACAGAGGGAAAACTTGTCACAGGCTTAAAACTGCCCCCAAAGGGCCGACATGCTGCTGCTCCAGAGGTGCTGAAATACCACCTCCCTCCTGTCCTGACCATTCTCCCCAGTGGGATAGTTCCAGCATAAATGTATTTTTTATTTTAAAATGTTAGGTTTTAGCAGCATGGTTTGTTGAAAAGATTTTTCTTTTATTTTTATTTTTAACTTGACAGATCTATGTATTTTTTTTTTGTATTCTGAACCATGATAAAAAAAGTATCTATAGGGGAAATACTGTTCTCCCAACCATTCAGGCCTTGTGTGATTGTGGTCTATGTGTTATGGTACATGAAAGGTATGTCTGTGTGTGTGTGTATGTGTGTGTGTGTATATCTCTCTATATATTCTTTATAGACTCCTGCAGACTCTTTATGGCAATGGAGCACTCTTGGAACATTTCTTATCTTTACCAAACATGCCTCTAAAGTGGCTTCCCACTTGCTGATTGCAAAGGAAAGAAAGCATACAAAAATTGACTGTGTCTTCCCCCATAGCAGAGTGATGTGGGGCCGGGGAGCCTCTGTTTGTAGTCACTTCTGGCTGTGCCTGATTGCATTTTGACAGTGGACCATGAAAAGAAGGAAGGAAAAAGACAAAAACTCTAAAAATAGCAAGGCAGCTGTCTGTGGACTGTTCTGAGTAAAATCCATATGCAGAATGAGTGCTGGTCACCTTTGGGAACGAGCCTTCCAGTTAAAGAGTGAAATACAGCATATAGACCTTGGGATTTGAGGGAGGTGTATCAAAGGCAAGGCCTGGAGCTGGCTCTGCATGAACCTTTGGTTTAGTATCTGAAGTACCAGGAAGGTCTGAAAATTTCTGGTCATAATATTGTCTTGTAGTAGCCTCAGCATTAATTGCAACAATCAATTACTAATTTTTCATCTAACAGAAGTTTTTATCTTTAGTCTGCTAGGACCCTAGTAAATCCTACAATATAGGATAATCCATTATTATCTGATAGACTTTTAGGGTATTTAAACTTTTCATATAGTACCCAAAACTGTTGTCCAACATGCTATGCTGTACACAGAACTTTTCCAAAAAGAACAAAAGAACTTGAGGCATGAAATAATGAAAGGCTGCAATGATTAATGCCTTAATAAAGTACACTGGCCCAGGGCAAAACCAGGAATTGAGACGAATAATTTGAAACCAAACCTGGAGTTATGGAGGAGATGTTTAATTAATATCTCCCCTCTGAGCCTGCTGCATACACTGGGCATTTTCCAGGGTTGATGTTTAGGGAACAGTCGTGACTACAGGGCAAAAGTTTGGCCCCTGGACAGATCTCCTGCCAGACTGGGTTGGCTTTGGCTGGAACACAGAAGAACTCTGTGCCTTGTGGCCTGCTGAGTTGTTAAGGTCCTTTTGAAAGTCAAAGTAATGCTCACCTGAGTACTTTTGCCCACATACATCTTTTCATCAGAGTTACAGGCTAGCCATAACATCAGGGTTTTCAGCATAGAAAGGCTGTTCTTTTGGTAAACTATGTCCCAGTCAATCCCACTTTGAACCAGAAAATGTCAGGACTGTTGTCCACCGTTGCTGTGGATTAGTGAGTTCATGGATTGGTAGGTAGTGGTGGGATCCACCTGGCACTCGTTGCTTAGACAGAAGAAACCAGGGCTCCGGTTAACTGCTACTACCTGGAGCTATGACTAAGACTTTGTTCTAGGGAGAGCTTTATTCCTGCTTTCATGGTCATGGGGAAGGAGAACTAGACACAGAATGGTGCCAAGATGACAAATATATATACTGCTATTTTTTCTGAGTTTTGGCCCCTCTTCACCCCTTTTGGTTTTCTGCTGTGTGTTTTCTAGTGGCTTTTTTAGAACAAGAAGACATGTGTGGGTCAGGCTATGTCTGGAGGAGGCAATTGTACAACCTGCCTAGTGACAGGAGGAGAGAAGGGGATGATGGAGAGGCTCCTTGGGATTGACCGATGCAGTTTGGCTGAATTTATCAGTGGCCCTGTGCTTGCCAGAAGTCCCGACTCATCACTGGTCTCTCCAAGCTGAACAGATGCTGGGCTGTCAGACCCAAATTCCCCTGTGACACCAGCTGTGCTCAGTGGCTGCCTTTCCCTCCAGGCTTCGCCTCCACGATGGGAAGCTCATCAAGGACAGACGTTTCCACCTCCGGACATACCCGAACTGCTTCGTGGCAAAGGAACTCACGGACTGGCTGATCGACCACAAGGAAGCGCCGGACAGAGAGACCGGGATCCGCCTCATGCAGAAGCTGATGGACCACTACATCATCCATCACGGTGTGTGGGTGTCTCTGCTGCCTGCTGAGCCTCCCCAGGGAGGTGTCTGTGTGTCTGCTCACTGTGTGTGTCCATTAGACCAGGATGCAGAAGGGTGGCCAGGTCCCTGCTCACCACTTTCCTATGGGTGAGGGCTCCTGGAGAAGCTGGGAGAGGATGGCCAGGCATGAGGCTGGATGGGGCTGGATCTGTGCAAAGATGCATTGCTTTGGGGGATGTGCCAGTTCCCTGCCCAACAGAAAAGGGGCTTGGGCTGTGTGCTGGTAAAACAGCATCTGCAGTGTCTCTTATAGAAGCAAGTTCAGTAATACCTGACCTGTATCCAGCCAGGTGGGTATTTGTACAAAATCTGGCCCAGCTCATGTTTGTGTCATGTGGAAGTGGAAGCTGAATTACAGCACGTGCTCACATCTGCAGAAAAATTAACTTCCTTGCCATACGAGCCCAGTGTTCCTCAGTTTCCCCATGATGGGACCAGTAAGGCTGTGGAGTCCACATCACTCTAGGCAAAAGTAGTCTGGTACTTGTGAACGTGGAGCTGAAGCAATCCTGTAGGAATGCCTCCCTTGGGATTTATATGTGAGAAGCCATTTCAAAGGCTTGTTCATGGAGGAGGGAAGGCAACTTGATGTTCAAGCCCAGCTTTGAGTAGTAGTCAGGCTTTTTAAAATTTATTTGGAACTTTCAGGAGTTTTGGATTAACTCAGGTCATGTACTGACCTCCATGCCTGTTCCCAAGATGCAGAGCAACCCCCAAGGTCCCAAAATTCCCTTGGTCTCAATATAACAGTGGGAAATAAGTGGTTCAGATTGGCAAAGAGCAGTTTCTCTCTGCATGATTTTCAGGCCCAGTCAGGAACAAAAGTCCCAGATTCTCAAACAGCCCTGGGACACCTCTGCCATTGGTGGGAGGGGCTGTGGCTGAGCTCTCTTGCTCTCAGGTCTTTGGGACAGGAGCTGTGGTAACCTGGAGCTGAGCGGAGGATGCAGCTGAGGGGATGGAAGCGGAGGATGATCCCACCAAATCCAGCCCTCTCTTCCCCCCTCTTCTCCAGGGTCCAGAAATAGCTGCCTCTGACCACTGCAATGCAAACACTCTCTGTTGCCATCTGCCACTTGCTGAGGTTAATGCCCTTTACATTAAACTGCCTTGAATAAAAATAAACTGCTGCTGTGCTTTATCACAAAAGCGTAAAGCTGAAGCAGGGAGTTCTCAGTTAACCATTAACACTTCACGCTGATTATTTTTCCATCTCTCCAGCTGACAGTTTCAAATAAGTCCATTAGCTAATTAAACCTGTGCAGCACTGGGTGCCAGTGCTGTTTTGATTGCTGACTGGGACTTGTCCATCCTGCTTCTATGATAATTCCTGGCAGGACACAGAAGTTGACATTCCAACTTGTCTTTTGCCCATTAATTTTTGTTAGCCCTGTGGAAAGAGGGCTGCCTGCTAATGCAGCACTGCTCTGGGTGCTTGGTAATTGCCTGGCTAAACTGTTTGCCCTCTTCTCCGCTGGGATCCAGATGATAATTATCTCATGAAGATCATTGTGCTGCCTCTTAATTGTCTGATGTGGTTTGAGCTGTGGTTCTTTTACACACTGAAAACACATTGAAATTGGTCTTTAAATAGTAAAAATGCTTTGGTTTTCTATGGGCACAGTCCTGCAAGGCTTTATGTTCTATTGCCGATTACAAAGGCATCGGAATTGTTGCTCCTTTGAGGTACAAAGATGCAAACTTTCCCTGTTAAAACAAACTCATCCTTCCCTTCTGCTCCATGAGTCATGGGCTTTAGCGTCCTGATTTCATCCAAGACAAATGCTCAGCAGGAATGATGAACTCCAGATAATCTGACAAGTTTTGGCATTTTGCTGCTCACCAGAAGAGGAATGTGGTTTTGCCGGTCTGCTCAGAAGGATGAAAAAGTGTTAAAATTTTCACAAGAAGTATCTTGCACCTTTTGAATTTCACTCTAATGGATGATGTTACTTTAATGAGGAAACATTTGTGGGCTTTCTTTCCTCTTTGACTAATTTTCTTTGTTTTGCAGGCATATTCTTTGGGGGTTTTTACCAATGAAGTTTGTTTTTCTTGCTTCAGGTGTGTTGATCTGAACACAGGCTTCCTTTAAGAGCTGNTTTTTTTTTTTTTTAAACTTGTAGTCTAGGAATCTGTTGCAACCAAGTTTATCTCAAAGCTGCATCACAAATATTTACCTGCTAAAGGTTGCATGGACTTAACAGCCATTCATTTACAGACTGTGTGCCCATCCCCAAGATGAAACCAAGGCTTTTAATACACATTTGATTATTCCAGTTTTATGTACCTGGCTTTGAAGAAAATTTTCTCTTGAGGTCAGTTTGCCACACAAATGAATTGGGCAGGGTTGGCACAAAATGGTGTGGAAAAGTTCCTGCCATTATATTTTTTAGCTTACAAATATTTTTGGCAGATAGAGGTGATTTTATGGGGGTTTGAATGCCATGTGAGGTGTTTTCCTCTGTTTCAAATCTGCTTATAGTGGCAGCAGCTTTCTAAAAAAAAGTTGAGACAATTCTGTTTGTTCTCTTTGATTCTAAACCTAAATATCAACATTTGAATTAAAAGAAAAAAAAATCTCGTTTTTTTTCTAATGAATGTTTTAGTGTCTGAATCAAATGCGGACTCAAACTCCAGCTTTCCCAAGGTCTATACATTTGGGCTGACCTCTCTCACCAGCAAGGGCTGCAGGTATTTATAAGCAGCTAATTTTGGGGGACTGAGGGCTCAGATCCTGGTTGCTCTATAGTGCAAAGGGCATAGAGAAGGACAAGGCATGCAGCCCTCACAGCTTTTAACCTGGACACATCCTGCTGAGTGTGAGCCCTCTCTGGCTCTCTTGGACTGACATCCCTGCCCTCAATTCTTCCAGTCTGTGACGAGCACTCTGACTACAAGGATGCCAAGCTGCTGTACCGCTTCCGCAAGGATGACGGGACCTTCCCTCTCAGCAAGGATGTGAAGGTCTTCATGCGAGGGCAGAGTCTCTATGAGAAGTACGTGAGTCCTATCCCAGCACTGGGGTGCTGGGAGTGTGCTCTGTTGGCTGTGCTGGCTGCTGGTGCTCTGCAGCTGGGAGCCACAGCTCTTGCTGGCTTTGCTTTTCTTTCTCTGTACCTCATACTGTCCCACTGGGAAATGCTGTTTCCAGAGAGCCCTGTCACAGGTGCAGGACAACTGTCATCCTTGGGGATGGGGCAGGAGCTGTACTATGAACTCATGGATGCTTCCGAGGGCTCCAGCCTGAGTGCAGCTTCTGGGAGCTGTGTAGGGAAGTTGCTAGAGTCCAGTCTGAATGCTCCTGCAATGAGAATGTCCAGTGGCCATTCCCAGCACATTTCTAGCCTCTTTGGGTGAGCTGCTTCCACCAGCTCTATTAGGACTTATGAACAAAGTCAGCAGGGCATGGGATTTTCAGGACCCTGGTCCCCTGTGCCTCACTTAGTCTATTTGCAAAATTTGTAATGGAAAAGCTAATTCTCAGGCAGCGAAGAAAGCTCCTTCCACCTCCAAGTGTTTAGTTTTCTTTGTGTTGTTTCTGGTTCCACATCCGAGCCATCATCCTAGGGTTCAACCCCGGACTGCCCAAGGCAGGCAGTGATTTTGGGTGTCTCCCTGCCCTTTTGCCAGAGGTGCATCCCTTGTACTTTGCTTTTGATCCGCAGCAGTGGCCGTGGGATGTGGAGAACATCCAGCCAATTCAACTCATGGCTGAGCCAGCTGCACCCTCTCGTGGAGACACTGGATTTAGCTCTCACTTATGCTGCAAGTGGAATATGTGCTGACTGAATCACACCTACTCCATCCATTTGGACTGTCTGCCATGTGTTGCCTGCGTTTGGTCTCTTGCTTGGCTTTCCCCTGCAGTCTGTAGCTGAAGTCACAGCTGAACTGGTTTTGCTGAAGCTGCACCCTCTGCTGTGAAGAAGATTTACAGAGATCCCTGACTGGAGCTCTGTGTTCTTCCCTCCTTTCCCACCGCTCCCAGGCAGCAGTGTTTTGGCTGCAATGCTTTCCCTGCTTCTCTTGGCCTTGCTTTGGCTGGCTGCAGTTCCCATGAGGAATGGCAGGGATGTGTGGCATCACAGGAGCTGTGTCACTTCTTTTGGGTGGCTGCAGCTCCTGTGAGGGATGTGCAGCATCACAGGAGCCTTGTCCCACCTCTGTGCCAGGCTGGTGAGTGTGGAAGAGTCAATCCTGAAGGTGAGAGAGGAGAACTCGGTGAAGTACCAGAGGACTTTCCTGGGCTGTGAGATGGTCGACTGGCTCATTCAGGAGGGAGAAGTGGAGAACCGACAGGAAGCAGTGGAGCTGGGCCGGGCGCTGCTGGAACATGGGATCATCCAGCATGGTGAGCGAGGGTCCGGCCGGAGCTGGGATGGAAAGTGAGGGATGAGCAGAGCTGTCAAGGCTGTGCTGGGAACAAATCCCCATTCATGTCATGCAACAAGTGCTGGTCAAGTGCCCACTTGGAGATGGCAATGGAGCCTTTTAGTTCTATGTTTGGAGCTGGTGACCTTTGAAATCGGAGCAATCTTCCACCACCCGCAAAGGCTTTGAGTTGAAATCTGAGCTATTGCTCTTCAGTTCTTCAAAGCTGCCGGCCACAGGACTGGGATCCACCCCTGGGTTTGGAGGGCTGGGATGTGAGGATGTAATGTTCAGCTCTGCTTGGCTGGAGATCATAACCATCTGCTGAAATTAAACTTTCAATTCGGAAGGCAGGGAGGCCTCTGAGTGTCTTGAGACAGGGGCAGGTGGAGGGCTGTGACAGCAAGTGCACCCCTGGGAGATGGCACCTCTTGGGGAAGTGACTCTGCTATTCCTCCCTCCCTGCAGACAGCACTCTGAAACAGTCAGAAAACTGCAGTAGAGCACAGAGGCTTTAAAAGAAATTCACTGGGGTCCCTCAGGATATTTGCTATATATTTTTTGCACCCCCTCAGCCTCTCCCTCCTCCCCTGTTCTCTCCTAGTCTCCAATCGGCATCACTTCTTTGACAGTGACATCCTGTACCAATTCTGGATCAACTTCCGACGGAGGAGGCGTCTCACAGAGTTACTCAATGAGAACTCTTCTCGTGCCCTCTCCGAGAGCCCTGACAGCCCCTTCTGCCTTCGCAAGCTCAACCCAGACCCAGGCAACACCAGCTTTCTCTCTGGTAACTGCAAATGTATTTGTGGAGGGGTGTGAAAGCAAGGATTACATTTCCAGAGTATCCCAGAGCTGAGGGTGTTGCTCCAGCAGAATGTAGGATGTTCCTCCAGGCATCCCATGAAGTGACCACCCATCCCACTGATTTGTGGTGCATGTCACAACACAGTGACAGTCTCTGCCACAGCTCCACATCCCAGGGAAATAACTCAACTTCGCATCAACTCAGGTCTTGATCTTTCTTTGAAGCTAGTTTTGTTCTCCCTAAGTTCAAATGCCTTCTTTGAGGTGTAGGTCAGGCTGTGGGGTGAAATTTGTTACTTTAAACTACTCTGTTTCCTCCTTGAGCAATTGTTATTTCTGCCTCTTTCAGTCCAGACCAACAAGGAGATCAAAATTGTCTCAGCAGTCCGAAGGAGCAGCATCACTTCCCTCTCTGGAAACTCCAACCCCTACTTCAGCGCTGCTCCTACATTGGTATTTCCTCCTGTGGCTGAGTGCAACCCCAAATCAGGTCTGGAACTTCTGCATTGCCCTGTTGTTACATGGGATTCAGGGCACAGGATCACTTAACTCCAGCATATCAAGAGGAGAGGGTCAGCCTCACCTCTGTTTTGTGATTTAAAAAGTTATGCAAGTGTTTGGAAGAACACTGAGATGAATGCAAAGAATTCTGTGTGCAGTAACTGTGGAGCTAACATCTGTTTTCCAGCCCAGGGTAATCCCCGGGCTGCCTTGTTATGCACTTTACAGTACAAACCCCTTGATTCTGATAGAATCTGTCACCTTCTGCTCTAGTGTTAAAGAGACCCGTCACCAATGAAGAGCTCCTGTCCCCTGGGGCCCCTTATGTCAAGAAAACACTGACTGTGAGTGACCATTGTGAATGGCATTGCCAATCCACCAGTATCCAGCTCCCTGCCTGCGTTTGGATGGCTTTCTGTTGGCTGCTCTGACCTCTCTATGTTATAACTTTGATTGCATGTCACATCATTGTGGCTTTTTGTTGGTAACTCTCAATGGGGAAATGTCTTCACAGATTCTTGTGGGTGAAAATGTGCTCAGCCCTTGAAATAGTTTAATTTATATTAAAGGGGTATATTTTGGAGGTTTTTTTGCCATTGGTGAGGTCCTGGCACAGGTTGCCCAGAGAACCTGTGGCTGCCTTATCCCTGAAAAGCTTTCAAGGTCAGGTTGGACAGGGCTTGGAGCAACCCAGTCTGGTGGAAGGTGTCCCTGCCCATGGCAGGGGAATTGAAACAAGGTGATCTTTAAGGCTCCATCCAATCCAACCCATTCTAAGATTTTCTGATTTTCATTTCATCCAGCTCCATGCAAACTGTAGAATCAGTAAGTCTTGTAGCTGTTGAGACTGTGACACTTACTCTGTGTCACGTGGCTTTATGCACAGGTTTATGCACCTTTCAGATTCCTCTGCAGATCAGGTGTGTTGATATGATCCGTCAGCATCTGGTGGAGCAGCACTGACTGTGGGGCCAAGGGCCACTCTTACCTTTCTTATAATGGGCTTTTTACATGGACAAGTCTCCAGGATGCTGTAGACAACCTGGGTTTGAGCTTTTTCCTTTTTTCTAACTATTTCTAAAGCTGTAGGACCAGTCACTGCAGGCTGGTTGGTGCTGAGTGTAAATGTCGCAAGACAACTCCTGACCTCTGGATCTTATTGTGCTTTGTTATTTTTGTGTAAAACTTCTTATCCCTTCACTGCCAGCCTCTGAAAGGGGGAATTTCACAGAGACCATGAGGGCTGTCCTGCCATACTGATTTGACACAAGTGGAGTTACAAAAGGAACTGTGGATAAGGTTCCCAAATTAAGTGTGCTGTAGAAAGTAGTGGGAAAGAGCAAGGAAAATAAAGCTGGTGATTAGTATGGCATGTATGAGGGTGTGCTGTTCATTATTCTCCTAAATGATCTTGCCCTGCCCTTCACCTCTGCCAGCCTGGGCCTTTCATGGCTCATTTCCTCCTGCTTAGCTCTGCAGTTGCTGTTATTTATTTATATGTGTAACGTGCAAAATCCCTTGGGAATTCCTGTTCTCTTTTAGTCACATCAGAGGGCCACAGCATAACAGCAAACTGCTCTGAGAGACTGAGATCAGAGGCGGAAAAGGCAAGAGGGGCTACTTCCACCCTAGAAATGCTTGCTGTGCCAAGGAAAAGGCACCGCGTGCGTGCTCTGGAAATGTTCTCAGCATGCTCTTGGGTGCATGCCTCGCACTTCAGCTTAATGTTGCATGTGCTCCACTCTTCTGCCCTTGCTGGCAGAGAATATTAATCACAAAGCAGCTTTGCAGAGAGCAATTAATCAGTTCTGCATGTCACTGGGTGCCCAGCCCTTTCTCTCCCACTCATTAGAGGTTATGATCATGACCTCTCCATCTCTGTAGGAACTGTTGCATCTCCTCTATCCAGACCATTCCTTGGTTTTTAAAACTCTTTTGTTCTGCTTGTAGATTGTGGGGGATGCAGTGGGCTGGGGGTTTGTGGTCCGAGGAGGAAGACCTTGTCACATCCAGGCAGTGGACCCTGGAGGACCTGCTGCTGCTGCAGGGATGAAGGTACTTCTTAACAAGAGACAGGACTTATGTCCTGTTTGAGCTTTGTGGGCTGAACAGATCCTCTGGGATAATCCCACCTCCTGCAGTGGAGATCAGACCAATGGAGTCAGCATATGGAGCTTTGTGGGAGGTGGAGGGAAGGGTGATCTCTGCAGGCAGAGTGCACCATGTGTGGTGGCACAGTGCAGGATTAGCCTTTTCCAGGGAAGCAGAGGGGCTGTGGGCAGCTAAAACTCAAAAAACTCTGTCAGCACTAAACCATCCCCATGCAATACTTTGGAGCTGTCAAAACTGTTTGAACTGCTGAAAGCAAAACAGAGAATTCCCAGCTCGGCTCCAGTGTCTATATAATCCCAGTGAAGCAGGGAAGGAGCAGAGGTTTATCCTGAAGCACCTGCTCTCACAGTTCCTGAGATGTAATGAATATTGTTTCCCTGCTATTAGCAATGGAGTTCTGCATGGAGCTGTTTACCATATGCACAGAGGCTGAATAACCTTAGAATGATGTCTTGATTTGATTTTGCAAGTCACTTTCAGTATTTCCAGGTCAGGTGAAATGAACTGAGATCTTGAAACTCATTTTAGGCCTTGGCATGTATGAATTTCTTGTGTAGAGTTTTAGGCACGAATGAAAGAAATGTTGAGTTTCCCTAGCAGTGAAGGAGTCATTTCTACAAGGTGATATAAGTCTAAAGTCACATGGATATCTGAAATAATGGGATTCTTCAGAGGCAGAGTGCGACTCCGTGTTTGCTTGAGGCAGAATTGGAAGGGGATGGATGAATTTGTTTCACTTACTCAAGAGCCCAGTTAATTTCTCTTTACCTAATCTCATTTGCTACCAAATTGCTAGATGTTAATATTGTGCCTCATTTGCATCTGTGAAATGAACCACTGCTCATAAATGAGTCCTTTTTTCTCTGTTAGCTCACAGTCTAAATCCCTTTGGTCCCATTTTTATGATACAGTGATTGTAATGCTGTGATTATTAATGTAGCTGTGGAGTGGTGATGCTTTAGGGTTTTGAGGATTTTGAGGTAAGTTATTTGCATTACAGCCTCTGGTTCCAGTCAGTCACGGGCAGAAGGTGCCATGAGACTGAAGGTAACCTGTCCCTCCTCTCCTGCAGGTGTGCCAATTTGTTTTCTCAGTGAATGGGGTGTATGTTTTGCATCTGGACTATCAGACCATCAGCAGCCTCATCATGACAGGACCACGGACTCTTGTGATGGAAGTCATGGAAGCCATTGAATGAATGAAGGAGTCTCAGCCCACTGATGCTTGGAAAGGCAGGACACTCTATTAAGCAGGGATGGACTGTGGGGAGGGACCAAGCTTGACCATTCACTGTGCCCTGCTAGCCAGGCATTTTAATATATTTTCAAATAAATACATACTAATGGACAAGTCTTGGATTTTTATGCTCTTGAAATATTTGGCTCTACCTGTTCCTGAGAGTGTCTAAGCTCTTGCAGCTCCTTTTTGGTACCAGTATGAGAATTCAGCACGTTATGAACCAAGTCTTAGAACAATCCAGTCACCAGCCAGGCTGCAAGGCAGGTGGTAAAGCTGGTAAGCAGCAAGAAGTTTGATACCAAGTGAGTGTGTCTGAGCTCCTTTGAGCTGTCTGTGCAGTCTACTGAGAACACAATGTGCTCTCCAGATGGCCTGATAAGCCGTGCCATTGGCTCTGTCAAGAAAATAAGGAAATGGATACAGGAAAGTGGCTTCCTTGCAAAGTCTGAAGCTTCTGCTACTCTGTTGGCTTAGCCACACTCACAGCCAGGGCTGGCTGCTGTTCCCAGCTGTTTCTTGAAAAGGTGAGACTTCCATGATTGTGCTTTTTGTGCCCCCATGACCTAATAATGCTTAAATTCATTAACCAGCTTCACCTCAGCATGGAGGCAGGCAGAGGTCCCAAACCTTTTGGGCTGCTACCAATCTAGTGGTGAGAGGCGGTGGGGGAGAGACCAAAACCAGAGTATGCCCAAAAGGAAATGTGTCTGAGTTTGACTCTGGGAGGGAACAGAAATGAGTGAAAGCCACCAAAATGCAGCCCTCCTGGACCTTGCTGCTTGCAGGATGACTATTTGCAGCCAGTGCAAAATATTCCTTGCAAGCTACTCTGAAAGTGAACTAAATATAGAATAGCAGGTAATAACAAGAAACTGGGGAGGTTTCTTGCTTTCCAGTTCACAAAGCATCCTGCTTGTGATTAGCCTGCTGTGCTGTGCAGAGAGGATGATTTCCAGCACTTCTGCTTAGGGCAGGGCCCTCAGTGCAGCTCCTTCGGCCACAAACCAAGCCTTAAAAAAGAAAAACCAACCAAACCCCAAAAAAAGCCCCAAAATAGTAACTTTGATTTGTGTTAAAATGGGGTTGACTTTCTTGGAAAATCTGGTGTCAGCTGTGCATTAGGTATTGCCTTGCTGCTGTCTGCCTTTTTTCCTTTGGTATAAAGGGATACGCGTTCCCCCAGTTCTGGTGCCGAAGTAAAAGCACTACTTGGAGCACAGCGATCCTGGAACAGTCCAGGCAAGATGTTTGCATTGACAATCCACTGGGTCCTTCCAGCCCTTAAGTGAAACCAGACCATTGTCTCAGCCACTTGTGAATACGCTCACAGTTGTTATTTGTGGCCATTCTGTGCACCAGAAAAGCAGCCTCCATCTGCCTTTTTGCTTCTTAAATCCTATTCAGGGAGGGCTTGGGTGTCTGATTTTGTGTAAGATTTGTTGCCCACATGTTGCCCAGAGAAGCTGTAGATGTCCCATCCCTGGAAGTGCTCAAGGCCAAGTTGGACAGGGCTTTGAACAGCCTGATCTAGTGGGAAGTGTCCTTCCTTGCCAGTGGCAAGGGGGCTGGAATGACATGAGCTTTAAGGCCTCTTCCAACCCAAATCAATCTGTGAATCTGTGACTTCTGTGCTTCATTTTGGTGTTATCCTTTGGTCTGTATATTGTGATGTTTTTAAGTATTTATGAGATTGTAAAATAAAACTGCAATGAACTAACAAATGTTTGTTTATTGTGCAAAATATTTTGGAAACTATGATTTTTTTCCCATTTAACTTGACACTTCCAAAGGCATCCATGTTTCCTGTTGAAAGGCAATTGCCAGTGTTTAATAGCACACTTGGTTGCAATGGGAGAATGATGCTGACAGTCCCTGCAGATGCAGCTGAAAACCTGGCCTCTGCTTGTAACGAGAAATGCCACTGTCAGTCATTCCATTCCTGGCCTGGCAATGAGGAGAAAATCCTTCCAAAAAAGCTTTGGCAGGGAGCTGGGTGTCTGTCCCAGGTGCTCCTGGCTCTGAGGACCTGATCCTGGAGCAGATCAGGGCTGATCCCACAGCCGGAGATCCCGCAGCACGACCGAGCTCCAGCTCATGATTCACACTCTGGCCTTGCAACACTTACAGATGTGCTTAATTTCCTTAAACAAACGCATCAGAACTCGCCTTCAGTGCACATGCTGGGCCCTCCAATTTACTTAATGGGATGTGAGTGGGGCTGGGCTGACTTCATCCCAGGGAGTCTGAGGGTGGGCAGGAGCCTCCACTTGTTGCCTGCGTTCCAGGAAATCAGCGTGCACATTCCCAGACAGATATTTTATTTAGTTAGCAAAGCCACTAAAAGCCGTTTACTGCTTTTCATAGAAGCAGGCTCTTGCTCTTCATGCTTTATTTGGCTGCACGAAGGGGCCAAGCCGCGCTCTCTGCTGCGTGCTGAGAGGGAGGTGGGGGAATCCCATCCCTCTCCCCCCTGGCTCTCCCTCCCCTTCCTTACCCCTCCTGACGTCTGGGAATTGAAATCTTTAATCACGCCGAGGAGCGGATGAGGCGCCAGGGCAGCTTCTCCCACAATTTAAGAATGTAGCTGGATTTGCCGCACCTCCCGGCGGACTCCAGGGGAAGCCGCGCCGCTCCGCAGAGGTCTGTGGCTCGTTCCCCTTTGGGGCTCGGTTCGCAGGGATGCCGAGGAGGGGCTCTGCTGGCTTGGGGCATGTGTGGGGATCTCAAGCGGGCAGCTCCTGCAGGGTTTTGCTCTCCGGGAAACTTAGAGCTGGGGCAGCGCTGCGAATGCCGCACAGGGGTGACAGGTATCTTCTTAAGTGGCTTTGAGGCAACAATGAAAATACTGACGTGACTTCTTTGGCAATTCTTTTGGAGTTGATGGCTGTGAGAAATGCACTTTTTCTCGTTGGTTTGATTCTCCCCTCCCTCTCCCTCTTTTTTTTTCTGTAGAAAATTGTTGCCAGAAAGGACAGTACTTGGAAGGGTTTGCTATCTGTTTTTCTCACCTGGAGGCGTGTGTGGGTCAGTATTGAGTTGATGTTACCCAGCCTGATGGGCTGGGGGAGTTGCAAAGGTGCAGCCTGGAAATGGAACTTATACCTCACTTTTTTGAGGCTGGTGCTGGGATAATTGAGAGTTTTTGTTCAATAGGGGAACTGAAATACAGAACTTTTCCAGGAGAGAACTGAAAGGGGCTGATGAATGTGGTTTTTCAGTCTTGTTTAGGTCCTTTTACTGGCAAAGCACTCAGGGAATGTGGGAGAGATTTATTCCCTGCAGTTGGCTGCCTGCAGGGCTGTCCCCAGCACTGCTCGTGTGTCTGGCAGTGAGTGGGACATGAGGTGACATTGCTTCTGCCAGCACTTGTGTGCAGAGACACTGATGACCTCTGGGATGAGAAATGTCCCCAAACTCTGGCTGTGGAGGGTGGAAATAATTCACAGTGCCCCCAAATCCTCACCTTTAGTTGTGCTGATTTAAATAAGTGGCAGGGATTTTTTGTATAGATTTTTTTCCTTTAACTGAAGTGACTGCTTGTAAAACTTCCTGTACAAAAAAGGGGATCTCTGACTGCCTTAACCCTCAAAATCTCTCTGAGCACACAGCTGGGGCAAGTGGAAAGTTGTGTGTCCCCCCCACACCTATTTTCCAGGCCCTGGAAATACTCACCACATGCTCCATGTGTTGCTGTCTCCAAATTCCTTCCCTGAGGGTGAGTAACAGGAGAGAGGCTCCCTTGCCTGCCAGCAGGCTGGTGTCACTGGGGTCCCCTCAGTCCCAGGGTCTACAGCTTAACCTGTCTGGCTGGTGGCATCAAGGATGGCAGAAATGGATAGGAAGGGACCATGGAGTCCTGGAGTGAGGGCTTGGGATCTGGCAGGTGATCTGTGGAGAGGGAGCTCCTCCAGCCATGTGTCTTCTACCATTTCAAACAGGTGCATTTGTTATTCCTGATTTACAGGGAGGAGAATGAATGTTGGAGGAGAGGCAGAGTAGTAATGGGTTTGCCTCTGAGTTGGAAGAAGAGATAAAGTCCCTGCTCTTCATTCCAGTCACAGTAAAGATCCACACCCTGGGGGCTAACTGCATCCAGCCTGGGTTAACCTGGGTTTACTGTAAGGGTGGGCAGGCCCTGGCACAGGTTGCTCAGAGAAGCTGTGGCTGCCCCGTCCCTCGAAGTGTCCAAGGCCAAGTTGGACAGGGCTTTGAGCAACCTGGTCTAGTGGAGGGTGTCCCTGCCCATAGAACAAGGTGAACTTTAAGGCCCCTTCCAGGGCAAACCATTCTGTGATTCTGTGATAATACTGAATTCATCCTTACTGTCAGGGGGAAGCTCACACCTCCAGGGGAATCAGAGCCTGCAATAAGCCACAGGCAGTGCAGGCTGGAGGGGCCCATGAGTTTAATTTTCTGCACTTCATATTCCATATAACTCTGGTTAACGTGAAAAGATCATACAAATCCTTTTGCCAGAGTTTGCCATCCCATTTGCCAGCAGAGCCACAGGGAAGTTGCAAGGAAATGAAGCACAGTTTGGTGGCGTTGCAAAAGGGCACAAATGAACTTTTAATTCAGGAGCTTCTTGCTGCTGTTTGGCACAAGCACCCCTGAAGCCAGGGCAGGCTTTGCTTTTCTGGAGCTGATAGTCAGAGTCCCAAACCCCTCCTGTAAAATGTTTGCTGTTTTTTATAAGCAATGACCTCATTTTATTAGCTGGAAAAATAAAGCAAGTGTTTCCTATGGCTAAGGGCTTCAGTTACACTGCAGTTGTTCTGTATAACCTGATCTTCAAACAAAAAAGAAAAAAATAATCACAGACAGAGTAGAGTGGTTAACAACTCCCTGTTATAACTTGCATATTTTTCCATTCATTCTTCCAGCAATTTAGAACTGATTTAAACCCCAGGAGATCATGGCTGGGTCACTCACGTGCGTATTTATTTTTACTTGAAATAGCAACAAAGTTGATGTGTTTGAAGGGAAATAGGCATTTGCCAGGAGCCTCTAAATACCTGTCCATCAAAACGAATAGAAGTGAAATGTCACTGCGGACGGCAGCAGAGGAAGTGGGTGTAGGGGCTGGTCCTGCCAAAAGCAATAAGGCTGAAACGTGGAGCACAGAAATGACAGACGCCAATGGTGCATTGCTAAAGGCCAACAACGTGTGTTTAAAACCTGGTTTATTGAGAAGGAGATGAGGGGGAGGCACTGTTTCCACCAGGGTGGTTTTATGCTGACCTGACATTTCTGACCAAACTGAGTAACATGGAAATCCAGGCCAGCAAAGCACCTGCAGGTGCTCGAGGTCGGTGGGCTGAGGCTGGCTGTCCTTAGTCAGCCAGCTTTCTCCATGCTGCAGAGATTGTTCCTGAGTCAGGCTGATCCTCTGCCATGATTAAGTCTGTAACTACCTCTGCTTTCAGTCTGTTCAGGTGAATAAGTCAAAGCAAGACTATCCCAATCAGTCCTGATTGTAACTTCTTGTCAGCTCTGCTGCAAAATAAGAAATAAACCCCTTCTTTGTCAACTGTTGACACACAAACTCCATTCAGTCTGTGGATCCCTCCTGCTGCAAAAGTGCTTTATCACAGTGACTGAAGTGTGAGGAGCTTGGACAGAGAGCACCCCTCTAAATGTTTTTCCCTTTATGATCAGTGCGTGAATAGCAGGGACATGAGAAAAGTACTGTCTGTATACCTGTAATGATTTTGATCATGACAATCACAATTAATTACTTCTGTACAATTTAAACCAGAAGTTATTCTGGAATCTCTCTGTCCAAACATTTGCCAGTGTTTCTTATTTCCATGATCAGAGCAGAACCTAGCACTTAAAGTACCACTGTTGAGATTGTCCTGCCCAGAGAACCATGCCCAGCTCCAGGAGTAAGCAGGCTGAGAGGAGTGCTAGGGCAAAGCCTACTCCCCGTCAGGTTTATAAACACAATTTAGCCCAAGGCACTAAACAGCTATATTGGAGAAACCAAGAAGACCAAATAATACATAGGCATCACAAGAAAATTCATGTGTGCTTCTTCATGCACCTTTTCTGTGCTGTCAGTGATGGCCAGACCTGCAGATTTCAGCTGTTGCCCCTTAACTAAGGACTGCAAAAAGCTGGATTTTGACATGGTGAAATATAACTTTTCCTTTTTCCTGGTATTTGCCCTCCTGTAGGTCCTGGTCACCATGCTGATCCACACTTGGTTCTTTTTTGTTTGCCTGCCTGTGATGAGCCATGTCTGGGGACGAGTGGGCCAAGGTAAGGAGTCTGCCTACCTTTGCTGGGGCTGTTCCCTATGGTTTGTCTGTCCCCTGGGACAGCCCAGCCCTTACCCAAACCCTGGGCATTGGCAATGGCACCACTTCCAGGGACATTCCCAAAGACATGCAGGATTTCAGGGGTCTGCTGTGCTCTGGTGTCTGTTGGTGAAGCTCCAAACAGCCTGTTCCCAGGCATAAAGAACAATGAGAGATCAGGGGGCCCATTTGGGGAGAGCACCTCGATCCCTCCCCACCCTACAAAGCCCATCCTCATCACTGGCAGCAGTTCAACATGCTGCTCCCTCACACCAGGGATGCATTTCTGCCTGTGTAAGCAATGAAGGGGCTTATGTGATCTGCAAATGGAGCTTGAGATACAGGAAGAAAAAGGGAGTTGCCTCTCTGAGTCACTGCATCTATCCTGCTGCTTTGGATATATATGATGACACATATATCTGGGTAAGAAAGCACAAGGTGCCTTCCTCCTGCAACACATCATGCTTACATAGTACCATAAGTGACCAGAAGATAGCATCTCCCCACAGCCTTCCCTGTTGTGGAAGAACCACCTTTGTATTATGTTTGAACCCTCTGTGAAAGTGGTGAGCACAAAGGTTGCTAGAGAGGTGATGGCACTGCAGAGCTGTGACAGATGTGTCTCTGTGCTGTGCATCTCCCAGATCAGCCTCTGCAGTTAAGCGTCAGCTTAACTCCCTGTCAGCTGGAGAGCAAGGTTACAGCATCAAATGGTGCACATCCAACAGAGGGCAGGGAAACAGTGGAGCTTTCATGGCACTGGAGATCATTTGCATCCAGCATATAATGGTGCTTTAGAGGATGCTGTCCTTTTGGGTCTGTCTGGGGAAATTCTTGTCTTTTTAGCTTTTGGGCTCCTAGAGTGATGGCCAAGGAGCTGGACCACACTTGGCCTAAAGAAGACAGCTCCATGTTTAATCTAACTATGAATCCCCCTCATTGTTTCATGATCTTTTACCATTTCTCTTAGGCATGACTCTGGGATTTGCTTTTTGTCCCTCACCCCTTTGCCATGTTTTCTTTCTTCCCCTTTAGATTTGCCTGGGGTAAGATGTGAATCTGAGCTTTGTTTCCCCAAAATAGTTATCTGCTTGTTGGGCAGCCTGCAGGAAGTCTCTGCAAGGAAAGGTTAAGGCACAGATGTTGGGCTGAGACAAGCAAGTCCTCACTGCCAGCTCTCACTGCTTTCCTGAGTGGTGACTTCATGGCAAGGATGGCAGGAGGTGTCTGACCATTGTGCAAGACCAGCTTAGGGACTCGAGTAGTCCTGAGTGACAGTTTGGCAGCACTGAGTGGACACTCCAGGGCACCCTAAGCTTTTTTTTTTATGAGTAATGGTAAAGGAAAAGAGATTGGTAACAGCTGCAAATGATGGGGGAGGGCACTTGAGTGCAGATGCCTAAAGTGTGTTCACTCACTGCAAATTAGGGCATCCTGCTGGAAAGGCAGCTCTGGGCACAGTGTCAGAAGGAGGGGAGAGAAATCTGCTGAGTTGCCATCTTACATCCAGCCGAGTGAAAAAGTTTCATATGGTGACATTTGTACGACAGGAATCATTGATTCGAAGAGTGACACATGAGCTCAGACATCTAGCTGGGGTTTAACAGATAGCTGTGAAATCTGGAGATGATAAGGCAATGTGCTCTTTCTTCTTTTTGCCTCCTTGTCTGATACTATTTTTTTTCCTCAGGATTTGTCATTTAGTTTGCAGCTCCCTGCAGCAAACTGATACAAGCTGGTGCCCATGAGTTATGGTCCTGCCAGGAACTGTTATTTACACTTTATCAGGTTTTCTTTCTTTCCTTCCCTCCTGCCTCCCCACCCACCTCCTTCTTTCCAAACCCAGCTGGCTTTTGGAGCTGCCTCTGAAATGATCTCTCTGCAGAAGTATGGTATCCCTCACCTGGGGATTTCTGCATTTCTCAGCAGCTCAAGCCTCTTGAAGAACTTCGCTGAGACCTTTTATCTGTTTCCTGCCCTCCTATTTCAGATGTTTGCCTGAACACATTTGCTGAAACAAAACACTCTGCAGGAAAGCTCCTGGGAGAGTCCTCCAGGCTGTGAGGGGTGCAGAGAAAGCCCTCACCTCTGTGGGGTGATGTTTTCTCTTTTTGCAGGGGTTTATAATGAGGTCTCATTTGATCACCTGAGAAACGCTTCTTTGCATGGGTGGAGGATACAGGTCTGCAGAGGTGCAGGGGAACTGCTGTGCAGGCTCAGAGGATGCTGAGGACCTGTGTGGGATGATGAGGGTTTCCTTTGTCTGGCAAACTGTTCCCAGGTTCTCAGAGGACCATAGCACATGTGGTGTTTTCTGTGTGCGTACACAGAGGAAGGAATTGCATACATAACAGCATGGACACATCTCCTCCCCAGGGTCAGGCCGGCTGAAACTCACTGTCCTTTCAGAAGACAGGCTCCAGATGAAGTGGAAAGAGACTGAAGGGAACATCAGTGGCTACAAAGTTCGGGTAAAGCCTATGGCAGGTATGTGCTGAGGCATGAGGAAAGGTTCATTGCTTGATTCTTCTATGGGAGTTCCCAACTCTCCCACCTGCAGAGACATGGAAGTCCCTGACCCTACATGTGTGGGGAGGCTCATCCCGCTGGATCTGTACACTTCCTCCTTGATTTCAGATGCTGAACCTGGTGGTGTTGGAAGGACACAGCATCCCTCGGTGGGGAATAATGGTTGGAGGCAACCTTAGTCTTGGATGGCATTTGGTTTCCAGTCGCTGCAGCTTTCCTGGCAAGCTGGAGAAGGGGGCTGCCAGGCAGGATTGCGTGCGGCAGGGCTCTTGTGATCATCCACCTGCTTTTAGCTCAGCCCCCACCTGTTTCCCAAACTGGAGCAGGAGGTTTCTCATTCCTTCCTTGCCCTGCTCCTCTTCACAGCCTCAACTCAGCAGAGAGCATCCCAGGAATGCAGGTTATCCTGGGAATGCAGGGAATCCCCACGGGCACTCCTGGCACACGCCTGAGGCTTTCCCTGTTAGACTGGGGAGTTTCCAGCCTTAGACATGAGCACAGGGATGTGGGGTCAGAAACACATCCATTCCCATAATTTAAAGCTTGTAGACCTTTCCTAATCAGAGGGTTTTAGGGAGCTGGTATGACTTTATCTGTTTTGTGTAGCAAAGAGCCTGTGGGGCACCAATTGCTGCCTCACTCTATCTGCTCACTGCCCTGCCAGCACAGAAACACTCCAGTTCTTGGTTGGTCGAGTCATCACAGTCCCAGGACAGGTCCCATAGCTGGGGAGGGGTCTGGAGGCAATGCCCACTCCAGAAATGTCTCCTGCAAACAGCAGCTGCCCTTGTAGAGAGATGGGACAGAGACAGCACAGTGAGAGTGGCTGGGATAAGTAAAATGAGTCCCAAGTGCCAGTGGTGACCTCCAGAGACACCAAGCCACTTCCTCATTTTATCACATATGACCTCAATCTGTTGGATGTTTTCACAAGTAATTGCCAGTCTTTACCCTCTGAAGACCAGCTTTTCACTCAAATACTCCTTGGGAAGTTGGCACTTCACTAATACTGGGTGGGAACTGGTTTTCCACTTTGGGTATGTGTCAGGGATTTAAAACCCCCCGACCCAAGTCTTCTCAACTCTATGTAGAGAAAAAGAGTAAAAATGAGAGATCCTCAAAATTTAAAGAACAAATAGGAGCTGACTGCAGTCCCTAGGCAGACATTCCCTGCATTTCAGTGGTGCTTTTGTTACTGTCAGCTTAAATTTAAGCTCCAACAGTCTCTGAACTGTGGCTTCATCCCACCTCAGGGGACTCTGAGCAAGAAGTCATGCTGAAAACCAAGACTCCCAAAGCCACAGTGGGAGGCCTGAGCCCTATCAAGGAATACACACTGCAGGTCTACGTGCTCAATGGCTCCCAGGAAGCCCTGTTTGCCAAGAGGAAATTTGTGAGTAAGTGGAGAAGGCTCTGTATTTAACCATTCAAGGAGCTCCTGAGGCTCTCAGGGATGTGGGTCCTCAGAGCTTATCCTTTGGCATATGCACTGCAGACTGTATGGCAGTCACAGAGCTTGTTACTATTTTGTTTGGAAGGTTAGAAAGGGAGATGGTGAAGACCTGGGGGATGAGGGATGGACTGTGACTCACAGACCTCTCTAGATGGACACTTTCTCTATCTGTGGTCTTCCTACAGTAGAGGAACTCAAAAATGCATCCCAGACTAGAAGTAACAGAAGAAACTCAGGAGCTGCATCAGGAAAGAATCTCACCTCTTTGGGGAACTCAGCAGCAGAGCACAGTGGAGTGGCAGAGGCCACCCCACCACCCCTGAACACTGCCTTGACACAGACAGGTGGGTGCTCTGACCATTCCTGGAGTCACATTGGATTGATTTTGAGCCATGGCCTGTGCCATGCTACCATGCCTGGAGCATTAAGCTTAGCTGTCTCTAAAACCAGTCCCACCTTCTCCCTGCAATATCTACTCCATTGGAGACATTCATTCTGTAAGACATGCTAGCCTAGTCTCCTCCCTTGTGTACAATTCTTAGGCACAGAAACACAGTAAACAACTTAAAAATATTTGCTCCTCTTACCAGCCAAGCTAAAAAAGCATGTTCTGGTGCTGACTGGTATCCAAATTCAGCAGGTGTAGACATATCCTTCAATTGAGAGTGGATCCTTTGAGAACAATCTGCTGGAGTTAGTGGTGCTGGTTTCACTCAGGCTCTGTGTCCCAAGGCTGGCTGCAGGTGATCTGCAAGAAGGATTTTCTCAGCCTCCTGTGTCTGAGGAGTGTATATAACTGCATAGAGTCTCATGTATCTGGTGACAAGGTTTGCACACCCTCAAAAGGCAATTGCACCTGTTGATGCAAGAAAGATCCATCAGGACCATTACCTAGAAAGACTTGCACTAGCTCAGGGTGTTTGCAAGTCACAGATGGCTGAGCTCTGGAGAGTAACTGGGTATGAGGTGCCCTGCTATGTTTCCCCTGATTTATATTTTATAAACATTCATTGTTTTTCATCACCAAAGATAATGGAAAGGGCAAACCTCTGATGTGATCCATTAGTAACTCATGAGCCCACATGCAGCCCTCTCAGAGAGGCAAGATTGAAGATGGTCTCTATCTAGATACCTATTTGCATAAGCCTGTAGGACTTTTACTCTTTCTGAACCCCCTACCTATATAAAATGTGGTTTAACTCAATGGAGGAGTGGGGCAGGCTGTTTTGGGATAACACAATTAGGGGCAATGAGATTTTTCTCTTTGGAGCACAGTAAAGGACAGAGCTGAAAAGAAAAGGCAGAAGGGGATTCAGACAAAGGGCTCAGGAGAAACGATGAGAAACCAGCCCAGTGTGGAGAGCAGTGTGACAGAAGCAACATCAATAACCCCAAAATCATCCCCACGCACTCCTGCAAACTCGGAGCGAGAGTCTCTAGGAAAAGAAAAGCCCGCAAAGGATTCATTGAGACGAGGTGAGAGGAGTTTCAAACATGTCTTGCTCCTTCTTCCCTGCTGTTTGCCCTAACACTCATTGAATACAAACTTCCTAATTCCACTCTCTAGCCCCCAGATTTTCAAGAGTACAGTGCTGCTGATGGTGCTTCCAGTCACGAGGTCATGCTTTGGGAGCTGTCAGGGCTCACTGGAGAAATTGGAGTTCTGTAGAACAACTTGGATTTTAAGGAAAACAGGAGTTAGGCCAAAAATTCTTTCCAGATGATTTAATTTATTGATTTTTATAGATTTGGCACTATTCTCTCTTCATGTTGTCATCTCCCCCTGCTTCTGGCAGATTCATGTAAGCATTTGTATTCTTCAGCACAGCACCCCCAGCCACAGACCTTTGCAAGCTTTCAGGAGAGGAGCATATCAGGAATGTTCATTATCCAACCTGCTCCTCCTTCTGGACTTGTTCTTCATGTTTCACAGATAACTGATCCATGATGATCCTTCAGATTTAGTTGAGACTGTGATGTCTCTGTTGAAATGGAATGGGCCAGAGCATCCTTTTTTGGTCCCTAGAGTCCAGCAGGAATCCACATCTGTGAGAATGAGATAGGAGAGGAACCTCTTTGGAACCTGCTGAACCTTGATGGGATCATCTGTTTCCTTCCACCAAAGATGGCAAATTCCCCATCTGAGAAATATTAAAGGAAGGTGCATTCAATCAGCAACATGCCCTGTCTTACCCTCTGTTAAGCTGCAGGCCTGAGGTGGGGAGAAAGGCAGGGCTGGAGTATCTGTGATGCCAGGAGGTTTTTACAGAGAGATTGGACTTAATATAAAGCCATGAAATAATTATAGCCCACAGGGGATCTCGTGATGGAATGGAATTAAGAAAATCACCTGCAATTCTTGGAGACTTAGGCTCTGCAAGCTGACAGCTTGCAGAGAGCAGTGCCTGGGTTAGCACACACTTCCTGACAGCTTTAACCCGTTCTCTGCAGAAGTGCAGCTGCGCACCACTCAATTTCTTGGTACTGAGACGGGTTATCCTTGGCTCTATGGTTTTCACAAGATGCTGGGATGTGTCAGACTGGCAGATGGTCCAATCCACCATCCAGACAAGGCCTTACACAGCAGATTCACTTTGTCTTAAAACTGAAGCAGTTTTTCCTCCTTACAATCGCTTCTCTCAATATCAAACCTTTCCCCCCCAGGTTCCCAGTTTCAGTGTGACACACCTGCAATGATTGATATTGTCCTGCTTGTGGATGGATCCTGGAGCATCGGACGCAACAATTTCAAGCTCATTAAGGAGTTTCTGAGCAATTTGATTTCCCCATTCAGTATAGCCCGAGACAAGATAAGAATAGGTAGGACACCCCCTGTTTCCTGACCTTGGAATATCTGTGTTTGAAGGGGCCTCGGTCTCTTGTTCCTGTGGTTATGTGCTCCGATGGGGAGCTTTTATTCCTTTAGAATGGGGTCCTAAAGCTGCTCTTGAATGCTTCTCCTATCTGGTAGCAAGCTCTGGCCTCTAGTGGCTGTGAAAAATAGCTGCACGGTGAACAGAAGTGGTGTCTTTGGGCAGCACCAGGTCTGGTGGTGATGCTGAGATACTTTTGGAATTTGCTGCCTACAACAGCCACAACACTGGATACAGTGGCACTGCCACTTGGGGGCTGCTGTGAGTTTAGCTAGGAATGGTGCTGCTTCCAGCTCTGAGTGATGCTGACAGTATGTGACAGTATAGGACTGTGTAAATCCTTCTCACTCCTTGCAGCTAAAGTAGTTTGATCCCAATTAACTCTGAGACCTTAGCAAATACTTCTGATCATCATGACAGGGTACCCCTGTACCATGTGGGGTCTGAGGCATCACTTTGCTGTCTGTGTGACAAGGACCATAGAGTCATAGAGTTGGAAAGAACTCACAGGGATCCTTCCTGTTGTGACCCTGCACGAGACAGCCCCAAGAATCACACCATGTACCTGAGAGCATTGTCCAAACGCTTCTTTAGCTCTGTCTGGCTTGGTGCTGTGACCACTTCCCTGGAAATCCTGTTCCAGTGCCTGACCAGCCTCTGTGTGAAGAACCTTTTCCTGATATCCAACCTAAACCTTCCCTGACACAGCTCCATGGTATTCCTTGGAACCAGGCAGAGAAGTGTATTTAGAAACCCAACCTGCTCACCTCCATTCCCTTTCATTATTTTGTGTCACTGTCCCTGTCCAGCCTGACACCACCTCCCCAGGATGAGTATCTTGCAGCTCACCTTCTCTGCCACGATGCCAACAGATCTTTCCTTCCCAGGACTGTCCCAGTACAGCAGCGATCCCCGCACAGAGTGGGATCTGAGTGCCTACTCCACGAGGGAAGAGGTGCTGGAGGCCATCAGGAATTTGCGGTACAAGGGCGGCAACACCTTTACAGGTAATTCCATCTCACGTGTCTTTGCTAAGCAGTCCATGTGGCTGCAGTGGGGGAGGCTTTCCCGTGGGACCATGTGCTCTGTGGGGACCAAGGCCACTGTGGAGCAGAGAAGAGAGTAAAGGCACGGGGGGTTGTTTGGGAGGCTGCAGCGCAACATCCACCTCTGCTCCTCCCCAGGTCTAGCCCTGACCCATGTCCTGGAGCAGAATCTGAAACCAGAGGCTGGTGCCCGGCTGGAGGCTGAGAAGCTGGTAATACTCCTGACTGATGGAAAATCCCAGGATGATGCCAACCTGGCTGCTCAGACCTTGAAGAACCTGGGCATAGAGATATTTGCCATTGGTAAGATCACAGCCATCAATAAGGCATAGAACAAAGCCAACCTACTTTTGGTCATCTTCAAACTGAAGGTCATGTTCCCTCTAATTTGGCAGAAGCATTCTGAGTCTGTAAAACTAAGGTAGTGGGTAAGACCTCATTACATTGTGGCTAAGATGAAAATTAGCTCATTTAGTCAACACAGGCACCGTCTTCAAAGGCTATTTTTTTTGTTTAGAGAAAGCATTCACATGAGAGATTTCACACTTCCCATCTAAAGACCTCTGGGAGCCCTGGGGACCTGTGCAATAAAAACAGTATTCTCATCTGTGGAATTAGGCAAGAGAATATTGTATTGGGGTTGGCAGAAGACCTCCTGTATAATTACTGCCTCTCACAACTTCCCATTTCTCTGAATAATGTTATCTGCTCTTCACTGTCCAGCAGCAATAATGAGACACAAAATGGCCTTGAGCAGCTCTCTCCTTGATGACTACACAAGTTTGCTAGAGACTAACACATGAGCAATAAAGTTACACAGAAAACTCTCCTAGAATTTCAATCCCCAGAAGTTAAAGTGCTAGTTTATGCTGGGAATCTCCAGAGGGTTAATCTGGATGGGGAGCAGAATGAAAAGAATGGAGGATGCTCTATGATGGAGAAGTTCTGCTAAATAAATGGGCTCTTTTTTACTCATCCCTGACTCTTGAAACACAATGTGATGTTCTGCTGAACAACAGACTCTCTGTGGGGAGTGCTGGCACCTCATAAATATAAAATTGTTGTTTATTCATTCAGTGCTTTGCTCATTTATGCCACTGCCTCTCAGTTTGAAAAATATCTGCCTTCCTGGTAGCACAGCCTGCAAGTGATAAGAGACAGGAAAACAGAGGATTCACTTGACTGTCTCCAGGCCCTAAAGAACTTCTGAGCCCATAGAGTTGAAAGTTCTTCCCAGGTTGGACTGAAGTGGTTGCTGCAGGAAAGCCCAGGACTACTCAGATATCACCCCTCGACTGGAATGACTGGGAGGCTCTACTTGGAGAGCAGGGTGATGGTGGACCCATCTCTGGGGAGTTTCTCAGTCTCATTCTCTGCTCTGGTTGCAGGGGTGAAGAACGCAGACGAGGCAGAGCTGAAACAAGTGGCCTCAGAGCCACTGGAGCTCACTGTGTACAACGTGCTGGATTTCCCACTGCTGAGCTCTCTGGTTGGCAAACTCACCCAGGTCCTGTGCACCAGGATCAAAGAGAAGAGCAACAAGGAAACTGCAGGTGAAGTGAAACCTTCTCAGTGAGAGCTGACCTTCCTTCTGCTCACCACCACCTTCCTTTGCCATCAGGATTGACCCTTTCTCATGCCTTTCCCTCCATGAGACCCACCACCCATTTCCACCACTCTTTTCCCCCAGTGCTGATCTCCTTGCTCAGCCCCCTTGCTGCCTGACTCTCATCCTTGCCACATCAAGGTGTTGGCCAACTTCTCTGATTGTTTTTTTTTATTACAAGACCTTCCACTCTCAGACTACCTACTGTCTCCAACATGTCACAGAAAGACATCACCTGTAGATGTTTCTATTCTGATGCTCGTGGTTTAGGGATCTGCTTTTGGCCAATGAACCCATGCACTCATTCCTACCAGGGGTTTGGATAGCTCTTGGTGGATATAATTACCTAATGACAGTAACTACCATTACAGGGAAAAGAGGGCTTTATTCCCCTCTTCCTTTATCATATGGTATTTTAACCATCTCCTTTTCTGAGTTTCCTCCAACCAAGAGGAGGTTAAAAAAAGCAAATGTGAGAATATATTAGGGCGATCTACAGAGTAAATGTGGAGGTAGGATGAGGAGATGACAAAACACTAAATGCTTCTTTTTTTTTTCTCCACAAAACTTTAAATGGTGGCTTTCCAAGGCATTTTCAAGTTAAAGTCAAGCAGCCCATTTCTTTCCTTTACTGGCAAGCAGCTTGTATGATGAAGAGAGTGAAGAACCACTCCAGATGTTAGTTTAGATCCTCAGGAGAAATACTGTGTACATATTTCCATATCCTTCTGCTCTAAGATTGACCTAAGGAGAATGGGAAAGTCTAACTTTCAAGTATATTTTTATTTTAATTCTCTGGAGTTTCATATAAATAAATTGATTAATCTATATTAATTTGTATTTATTTGACATAATTAGACATAATTCTTCAAAATTGAAGATTAGGCTGAAGAAAACTGGGCTTCTCAGAAAAGAAACAAAAATAATTTTTGCTTGTTCATTTTGGTAAATTTTTGTGATTGAGGAAAGATGGGTCATCTTTTGGATACAGGTAAAAATGCAGACTAGTGTTGAAAAAATATTCCCAGCACTGAGCAAAATACACAGCCTGTTCTCTATGGCATATTTATATTCTCTGTACACCCAGTTTTAAAACATTTATGTCAGAGCAGTTTGGAACAGTTTCTATACTCTATAGGGAAGGAGGCTGTAACTTGATTTGAAAAATGTCACTCATATTTATGAGCTGGAAAGTACTTTTGGCATGAGGAAGTCTGACTGTAAGAAAGTAACTGTGTTTTTAATTCCTAGGCAGCACTGTGAAAGATTTCCCTGTGAACACAGGTCCCCAGCTGAGCCCAACCGACCTGAAAATATCAGCTGTGACCTCCAAGAGCATGAACTTGACCTGGAGTCCTCCTCTGAGACCACCAAGGAAATACCGTGTTGTGTATTATCCATCCAAGGGTGGTACCCCCAAAGAGGTGAGAGACCTTTCTCTGGACATCTGAGCCTGCCACATCTTCCAGATGGTGGCTGGCAACTTAAGTAGACTTGGGTGGACAAAAAGAGGAGGGTAAGAGCATAGTTCTTGTGGGACATCAGCTAAAGCCAGAGATGAAATTAAATGCACAATGAGTGTAAGTGTGATGAGGTAATAGGGTGAGAAGACAGAAGAAGAGATGGTATACATATCATGTTGCTATAAATAGTGCAAGCCATGCTATTGCTGATTTTTCTCTTATATGGTATTATTTCCTCCCTAAAGTGTGTGTTTTGACTCAAAGGGGACACTCAGGAAGAGGGAGCTGACAGGGATGCTCAGCTGTGGTGGATATGACTTAGAAAAGCAAATCCAAATTGTTGATGGATTTACATGGATTTCAGTGAGAGCACAATTAGAGTCTGGTGCTTGGTGTTTGCTCAGATCCCAGCCAGAGAACAGGAATCCTTATTTCCTCTTGCCTCTCTATTTTGGGAAGATGCTAACTTGCACAAAGTTCAGAGGCAAGTGGGCTTCACATTTCTGGCCACAGAGAAGCCACACTTGCTTGGGATGGCCAGTTCAGCCATTCCACTGCTGAGGAGCAGCTGGCACCTTCCTGTCTTGAGAGCCCTCCCTTGTGCTTCCAGGTGGTTTTAGATGGAGCAGTGTCCTCTCTGCGGCTTTCCAACCTGACCTCGCACACGGAGTACTTGGTGTCGGTGCTTCCTGTTTATGACACAGTTGTTGGGGATGGGCTGAGAGGCATCACCTCCACATGTAGGTCGTGAGTAGAGACAATTATGCTGATTCATGGTTGTGAAAGGTGAACAAAGCTCACTCTTTGACCACCTCAGACTGGAGCCTGACATTGTATATTTCCCCTTTCCCCAAGTTCAGTCTGTCTACAGCTCTCTCTGTAGAGATGTTTGGAATTCAACTGAACAACACCCTGAGTATGAGAAACAAAGTAAACGGTTTTATTACAAGCAAATTAATTTGAATAGAGGATATTAACTTAGAATTACCTTTTTGCTATTTCATTTTTATAAACCCCTAGGCGTATCGCGGAGTTGTAAGATGTCTCCTCCCACTTGGAGCTGACATCAGGGACTCACTCGGACGGGATGAGGGAAAACGCCTTTGAATATTGGTAAAGAAACCCCATGCCTCACATGGTTGGTCCTGGAGGCCGCCATAGTGTCCGAGACCCCACCTCCCACCACAGCACAACCAACCAGGGAGGGGGGAACGCCTCTTCTGTTACACGAATAAGGCGGGACCTTGAGAACTTTTAAAAGGCGCGATTTTTGAATTAAGAGGTGTTCTCAGGACCCTCGGGACCTGGGCACCCGGCGCGCGCTGTATTAGAATTTTCCTTACTTGTTATATTTCTTTGTTTCATAGATTATTTTTTCCGTTTTCTAAATTTAATAAATGAGATTTTTCTCACAACATGAGCAACCTGTTCTTTGAGCAGCAGGTTGGACCACAGACCTTCAGGGGTCCTTTCCTCCTGTGTCATTCTACAGAGCATTCCACTGACGTGGCAGTAACACACCATGCTAGAAATACATTGCAACCCCTTAATGTTTTATTTATCCTTGGGCTCTAAGTGAATGAAACTTACTCTCTGTAAAGCAACTGCTCCACTGTGTTAGTTGTGGGGTAGGTGTCCAGCTCAAAGTGACTGCAGCAAAGCCAGGTCTCCTCTGGGGTTTGAGCTCTTGCAGATCTCATACACTGAAGGTGTCTTTCTGCCTTGTTTTTCTCTTCAGTGCCTTTGTCTTCCCCTCGCTCCCTGCGCGTCTCTGAGCTGAGCCACAACAGTATCAGACTGAGCTGGAAAGCAGCCCAGGGAGCCACACACTACCTGGTGCTCTGCTCTGCAGCCCCTGATGGAGCAGAGGACTACACAGCAGAGGTAGAATTCATGACAATGATTATAATATTGTTTTTTCTCTGTCTGAACACTAGTTTAGTGCTAGTTCTACCCTTTGTCAATTAGTATTGTGTGGTTGAAGAAGAAAAAGAAAAATGTATCAGAATTATTTCCAGAAAGATCTTTCATAAAAGATTGTTTTTTATGGTGTGTCTCAGAGTGATTTATAACTGTGAGGGTTTCATGTGGGAAATTAAGGCATGGGAGAGATCTGACTGCCTCATGGGGCCCCGGAAACCCACACACTGAACTCACATCTTTGCAGCCCCCAGTGTAATCACTGTATCCTTGAGGCTGTACATAAACGTCCTTACTGTGTTTATCCAGAAAATGTTCATTGAAGATAAGTTAGGGCAGTTTTTGCTGACGTCTGAAAACAGGCCTATGACACTGTACATGAATAAAACAATGCTTGATTAATGAAAAACCTTTAAAAACATTTAAGATCCCTTTGTTGTGCATTTTAGTGAGTTGTCTGAAGTACCTGTAGGCTGAGAATGGGAATTTTTAAAAAGAAGGGAGTGGGGAGGAACATGTGTTGCCTCTTTGACTCAGATTCCCCTGTGAATGCAGAGCAATAGGGGCGATTGCAGGGTAGTTTTCAAAACAGTACTGTCAATGCTTATACTCTGCTTTCAGTGCGTAACTGTGGGGTTTTTTATAAGATTAAGAACATTTGAAGCGAGACCAACATTTAAAATTGTACATCATATTAGTACATTTCCAGAGTTTCCTGACCTACTCCTTCTAAGAGTGCAATGCCCTAGAGCTATGGGATGTCTGGAAAACCAGCATTAAAACCTTCCCAGCCTCTTATAAACTGTGCTCTAACGTGTGGAGACTCCTAAAAGTCTCTGGGATGCGTTTCTGCAGCAAACAGGCTGCGGGAGGAGGGCTGTGGCTGTGCCGTGCTGGCAGCAGATGGCAGCAGCCCGGCTGCTCTGGGGCTCTGGCAGCAGGCGGCTCTTCTGCCACAGCTTTCCGTGTGACTGAGAAAAGTGGGACCACATCTCTTGCAAACCCCCTGATCCAAGGCAGAACAGCAGCAGCATCGTTTTCGTGCCGTGTCAGCAGGGCAAGGGGAGGTGCTGTGTACCTCCAACATGTTTGGTGTCCCTGGGGAAGAGAGGCAGAGCACTGATCACTGCAGAGCACCCACCTAAGCGGTGAAGGTTCTAGAGGGGAAGCCACATGAGGAGTAACTGAGGTCACTTGGTTTGTTCAGCCTGGAGAAGAGCAGACTGAGGGGAGCCCCCATCACAGTGTGCAGCTTCCTCATGAGGGGAAGCAGAGAGGCAGGCACTGAGCTCTGCTCTCTGGTGACCAGTGACAGGACCTGAGGGAACAGCTGGAGCTGTGCTGGGGGAGGTTTAGGTTGGATATCAGGAAAAGGTTCTTCACTCAGAGGATGGTTGGGCACTTGAACAGGCTCCTCAGAGAAAGTGGTCACGGCCCCAAGGCTGCCAGGATTCAAGGAGCATTTGGACAACACTCTGAGGCACACAGTGGGATTCTTGGGGCTGTCCTGTTCAGGACCAGGACTTGGATTTTGACAATTCCTGTGGGTCCTTTCCAACTTAGGATATTCTGTGATTCTGAGACCTAAAGTGGAAAAGTCGCTTTAGAGAAGGACTCTGGCCCTTTTTTCTGTAAGGCCCTGCTAAGAGCATTAACAGGTACCCCAAAACACCTCTCTGCTGACAGGTGAAGGTGACCCAGCCCGAGGTCCTGCTGGATGGGCTGTCTCCCAGCACCGAGTACTCCGTCGCAGTGTACGCGATGTACGGGGAAGATGCGAGTGATCCTGCCAGCATCCAGGAAACCACCCGTAAGTGCTGCTGCTGCTTATTGAGTTGTTATTAAACACTTAAAGCAGGAGAGATGTGTTAAATGAGGTGCTTCCCATATTGTGCATGTGGCTTGTAAACATGCTGCCTCTTCCCTGCCTGATCTTAAATGAATATTGGTCCCTGAGGGGATCTGTAATTACATGGTGAGCTGTGAAAAAGGAGTGATTTTCTCCTGGTAAAGAAGGACTCCTGAAAGAGCTGCTCCCTGAAGTTTCTTTTGACTGCAGAGAAAAAGGGAATTCTTTGGCTGTGTCTTCACCTGAAGCCTAGGTAGCCTTTTACAACCTCCTAAATGCATGTATGGTAGCAACATAAAGTGATTATTTTCCTGCATGGTGAATAAGCCTCTTAGTTCAAGGTGGGATCATCTAAGAGCAGTAGGAGGCAAACAGTGGCATTGTGCAGCCTGTGAATCCTCAGAGTGCTGTCAGTAACTGTTGTTGCAGTGGCCTTGAGTCCTCCCAGGTACCTGAGCTTCTCCGAGCTCAGCCACGCGTCTGTTCGAGTCAGCTGGGAGGCTGCGTCTGCAGCCGTGAGAGCTCACCACGTCACCTATGTTTCTAGCAGAGGGGGCAACACTGGAGAGGTGAGTCCTTGAGGGCTGGGGGAAGGAGAAGAAACGTGGGAGGTCAGATAATGCCTTGTTCCCCTTCCATGGTTCAGGAAGAGCTTGTCTGCTGGGAGGGTTTTGACTCTGAAATGTTAAAATTGCACTTTGGATGCAGTTACCAACCACATGCTGACCTCTCTGCAGCTGTACCTGTGCTCCTCTCCAAATCATAGAATGGTTTGGGATGGAAGGGACATCCATAATCATCTAGTCCAACTCCCCTGCAGTGAGCAGGGACATCTTGAACTAAATCAGGTTGCTCAGATCCCTGTCCAATCTGGCCATGAATGTTTCAAGGGATGGGGCATCTGCCACATCTCTGGGTAACCTGTGCCAGGATTTTACCATCCTTGTAAAAAAAAAAATTGTCATTATATCTAGTCTGAATCTACCCTCTTTTAGTCTAAAACCATGATCCCTTGTCCTATCACAAGAGGCTCTGCTAAAAATCCATTCCTTATCTTTCTTATAAACTCCCTTTAAGTATTCAAAGGCTGCAATAACGTCTCTCCTCTCCTTCGGGCTGAACAACCCCATCTCTCTCAGCCTGTCTCATACAATACTCATACAACTCCTCCACTGCAGGTGGAAGTTCCTGGCACTGCAACATTCACTGTCCTCAGACCTCTGTCCTCCCTCACCCAATACTTCATCAGTGTCCGATCTGCATACGATGAAGGAGACTCCTTTCCAATTACTGGCAATGTTACCACCTGTAAGTAGGAAATGGAAATACTTTTGGTGTCAGTAACAGGTGACAAAGTTGGTTTGTGTGTGTCTGATTGGGGATGTTTTGAAGACTGGTCCCAGCAGCTTGTGGCCAAAACCCTTGCACAAAGCACAGATGGCTGCTGTTCTTTGTGTGTGGATATGTCCAACTGTGTTATGTTCAAAATGAGGTGGAAAGAATAAAGAAAAGAAGCAAAGCAAGAAAAGCATGATGTATCGCTAATTTCTGTGTCCTTGAGAGCCCTGCTAGCCTTCTTCCCTACACAAAACTGATGTGATATGTGTCCTCTCCATAAGCAAGATAATAATTCTTAATTAGGGCTTTAAAAATAATTTACCCCTCTCTGTCCTGATGACTGTTGTCATATGGGTCTGAAGAAGTGACAGACAGGCTGGTCTCAGACATCTGCTTGGTTGATGTTTTGCTCCCCAGCCATCTGCTCCCCACCTTGGCTCCGACAAGGCGCTGTCAGTGCCCACACTTCAGCTCCTTTTCCTTGTGCATCCCCCAGTAAAGGTCCCCCCGCCGCGTGCTCTGAAGGTTACTGAGCTCTCTGGGAACAGCCTCCGACTGCAGTGGGAAGCTGTCGCTGCCTCTGATGTGGTTGTCTACCAGATCAAGTGGAGCACAGTCAGTGGAGAGAAGCCTCAGGAGGTATGGGCCCACACACAGCTCTGGGGGGGGCTGGGTTGGCTTTGTGCTTGATTGATGGCTCCAAACCCCCCTGCAAGAGCAGCACAGGGTGGTGTAAAACTACACAGGTAAATGTTCTCAAGCAATTGAACAGTTCAGCAGGGTCTGCCCTGGATCTGGCTTTCAGTGGAGCAGTCACCTTGAGTGTTGGAAGCAAGGGGCACAGCAGGGCGGAGTCCTACAGGCTCTGGGAAGATTGCAGAAGAGTTCTGTAAAACCTCAAGGATGAAATTTAATAGGGACAAGCAGAAAGTATTAAGCTTAGGCAGGAATAATTAAGTACAGGTATACAGGATGTAGAACAAATAGCTAAGAAGCAATTCAGTAGAAAAAGATCTGGGGTTGCAGAGAAAGTCAAGTTGTTGTGGACAAGAAAAAGACAATACTCAAGTATTTATAGCTAGAGGTATTGCCTCTAAGACAGATGTAGCTACTTCTGCTCTCCTCAGAGCTAGCAAGCACTGATGCTTTTGGGATACCGCTCTTCAGGAAGGAGGAGGTCCAAGTGAGGAGCTCACAGAGGAGAATGACCAGAGAGGGAGGGGCAGGGATGGACTAGGTGACCTCTTCTACCTCAAGTCTGTATTTTCAGCATGAGGTCAAACAGCAGTTTAAATGGTGGCTTAAATACACAGGTCTCTCCTGCAGTGCTTCACATTTGGACTGGAATGGGGTGCACTGGGGCTTCTGTCCCCAGCTCTCCTAAAAGCTGGAAACTCAGCAAAGGGATTCTGTGCTCCAGGCAGGCTCACTGCCTCATGTCAGAGCACTGTTGTGGTACTGAAGGAGCTCCTCAATATAACTGGGCTGCAATGCATGGCCATCTACCCTTCATTAATCAGGGATGGAATTTTGCTTTTTCTTAGATATATGCAACCCCAAACAGTAGGTTTTGTCCCCCAAACCCAGTGCTAACTCTTTTGTGCCTATTGGCAATCTCTGAGCCAGGCACTTGGATGGCATGAACCAGTTTGGGGATGCCTGGGAACTGACTCATTTCTTCCCCTGCTGCAGCTCTCCATCGCTGGAAATGTGGCCACGGCTGTCCTGCCAGATTTGCAGAAGAACACTGACTACAAAATATCCATCTGGGCCTATTACAAAGATGGTGCTCGAAGCGACACAGTTTCTGTCCATCATAGGACCAGTAAGTGATCTGTGCTCAGTATCCACAGCTTAGGGATAACAAACAGGCCATGGAATGCCTCAGAGCTCATCACAGACCAGCAACTCAGACCTGCTCATCTCCAGTTCTGAAAACCCAAACCTGAATGTCTAAAAGAGGCTACAGATATTTAGATTTCTTTCTTAGGGTGTACTCAATTTGTTCTGACAAAAAAAGGCTGGGCAAACACATCAGCCTGGTGCATTTTGGAGGCAACTGACACCCTTGCATGTGTTTCATGTAGAATGAAACACATTCTGCATCCCTCCTCCTGCTTCTGTGTAGTGTATTGACGCAAATGAATTTGCTTTCTGCAGGGTGTTCAGCTGAACGTGTCACTGTGCTGCCTAATGAATGTTTCCTGTTAGTAAAATATTGTTAAGGAGTGTGAGGATTTCTTCAGCTGTGTCATTGCTGAGCTGCGCTTCATCTGAGGGCACTTACAAAAATGGGAGAGAATCCTGCAGGCAGACTCTGCCTTGGAAGCATTATCTAAATCTGGCTTTGTACAGGCAGGATAGGAGGTTAAAAAGTGGCACTCCCAGAGGTCCTCGTAATTAATATTGTGTGTAAAATGGCTTTGTTGGCAGTGAATGCAATGCAATCCTTTCAACAACAGCAGTCCTCCTCCTCCATCTCTCAGCTCTCAACCTCCTTTGCAGAAAAAACTCATTTAGGCTGGTGTTGAACTGATAAAGCTCAAAGTAAATGGCAGTCTTGGAATAGGAAGCTCAGGTTTTATTAATAATAAATAGTAATAACATTTGTTTATAGAAATCTACTTCAGTCAAGTACCTTGGAGCTACATACTGACAAAAGAAAAAAAAAACCAAAAAAGCAACCATCCTACAGATATATAATGATAAATGGACAATTAGAGCTGTTTAGAGGGTTAAAAAAAATTTAATTGCTGTGTTTTAAGCCATGAATTATGAAGTGTCAGCAGAGCTGCCTCAGCCCACTGCAAATGACACATGATGATGCCCTTCTAGGCACATTTGAGCAAGCGAGTTCTTGCTGTTGTTGGCACCCCAGTGGGACAGGGAAAGTAATTTGGTTTCTACTTGTCAGCTGCTGTCCTTGTTCAGGAGAAAGGATGCCTTGGGAATGTCAGGCTTTGCTTTCTGCATGAAGAAAGGCAAGTGCTCCAAGAAACCAGGTGTGCAGCTGGGCAGGGGGCTCAGTGCCTAGGTGCTGCTGGTTGGTTTGCATGAGCTGTCAGGACACTGCCACACTTCTCCCAGCCAGTATTTGCATGTGAAATCAATGTTTTTGGTGATAATTCTTTTTTAATGTTTGAAGTAAGAAGAGTCCAGAGAGAAGTGGCACAGGAGAAGGGGTGGCTGGTGATTTCCAGTGCTGGTCTTGGGCAGTTCAGAGGAAACATGGGGATGCCAGAAAATTGCTGAAGGCTTGTGCAATGGATGTATGGGAAGCTGTGGCACTATGCAGGACTCTTGGAAATTCTGGGGTATGGTTATTCTTCAAATCTTCACTGTTTCAAGCAGAAGATACCACTATGTACTGTGGTGAGTGGTCAGGATATCCAGCAGTGTTACTCCACACGTCTAAGCTGGTGAATTGTAACTCAACCAGCTACAGCATGGCAATCTTTTATGTTATTTGGAAACCCAAACCCCTCGGTTTGATTTTTTAGCCCTCTCCCATTAATTTTCATTATAAAATGAAATTCTGGGGGCTGAAACTTCAACGAAAACTATCTGGCTTTCCTCAGGATGGCAGCCTGGTGAATAGCACTGATCAGGCTGTGCTGAACAAAACCAAAAGTACATGTTAGAGGAGGCTGAGAACCTCTCTTGCTTTCATCACTGCTTTTCTCTTGTTCTCTCTTGGTAACATCCCTTTATGTAAGGTCAAGTCGCAAAGTTTTTCTTCAAAATGCTTGGTAGAATTTCCAAGAAATGCTGAAGTTTAAGGGCAGTGACTGAAGTGAAACTCAGCAGGAAGCACTGGTAACACAAGATCCTCTGTCTGTCCTTCATCCTCCCAGGAATACTTTCTTCTTTGAAGGTGAAGGGGAAAAAAAAAGCCAGGTCAGAGCGATGCTCTTTGCACGCTGGTTTTGTGCAGTGGAACCGTGTTCCTCCCCTGGGGGAGAGGTGAGAAAGCCAAGTTCATTTTATTCATTTTATTAATTTTATTCAGGACCACTAATCCCTATTGTCCCACCTGAAACACCCGCTTTGAGACTGAATGGGTTATGCTCACGGGACTCTGCAGACACCAATTCCTCCCAGAAAACAGGTCACTAGAAATGTCATCCTCTTATGAAAACCAACAACATTCATCACTGTGACGTGTCATTTGGAAGGATTAGGATGAGGTTTCTCATATTTCTGTTGGGAAGAAAGGTTGTTTCAAAGTTACGGTTTGAGATGTGTCACCTTATAAACTCAGAATGGGTTTAGCGGGAATAGAAATGAAATTTGCAATGTGGTGCAGTCCCTTCTTGTCTTCTTATCATGCTCAGCACTTAGTGTTTAAGTTGTAATTGTGTAATTTAATACTTAGAGAGAGCAAGGGAGAGTAAAAATTACTTTTGGAGTTAAGGTGTGTAGCTGGAAAGACTCAGGTCATGTCTTTCTAGATAGTTCTTTTTTGTTGTTTTTTGGAATATTTGCCTATTTACATGGAGTGAGATTATTGCAACATAAATAACAGAGACACCTTAATTTCATTCCCACCACCAGTGCCAGGTGGTCTGGGTGTCCTTCTAGGAGGAGGGCACCCCTCCCTGCTGCTGTGCCAGCGAGGAAGGGCTGAGTTCTCCCTCCCTCTTTCCACGAATCTGGTTCCTCTCTGCCATTGCCTAACTTTTATATGAGTCAGAAACCCAAGCAGAAACCTGGTGCTGAAGGGACTGCTTTAGTTGTCACAAAGTGCATGGAGGATTTTTTTCTAAATTCTTAATTTTGACTAGTTGGGAAAAAGAAAAATTTAGAATTATTTTTCAGTAACCCAGTTAGCAAACCTTTCACTGCAGACTTTCCAAGAGGCAGAGCAGGAACAAAAGCTCACTGATGTATTTCACATGGACAACAAAACTGTTACCATGTGATTATCCATGGTTCTGATGTTTCGTCTTGTCTCTCTGTTATATTTAGACTGAATTCTCATTTGGGTTAAGAGCTGTCCTTTCAGTATGTTGTATAATTTGTCAAGTGTAACAAAGTCCATCCTTGACCAAAGGCTTTACACAGTGATCACTTGTCATACTAATAAACAACATTAGCTGTACTTAAACCCAACACAAACCTTCCATGCAAGCATGTGGGTGTGCAGATGATGCTTTCTGGGAAGGGAATCTGCTGGGACATGGAGGTGGTGCTGAGTGGTGATCCTCGGAAAATGCTGGAAGGGGTGGCTTTGGTCCTGAGAGGCAGAGAGGGACCCTCTTTTGTGCTGAGGGAGAGTTCTTTCATCCAGGCTGAGGAAAAGGAGCTTGAGCAAAATAAAACAGTCCTGAAGGACAAGGAGACAGCATTGTCAGTGGGAACTGCTGCTTATGCTGGGCTGAGCCACTCCGGCTGACTTTGCACAGAAGAGTAATTACAAAGTTATGTGCCCTGTTCCTCCAGCTAAACTGTGCAGCAACATCTCCAGATTGGGGCTGGGAAATGTCCTTAAGTTCTTTATCCCGCTCCTCAGTCCTTTGTAGCAGAGCATGTATGACAAATAAAAGGGATTGAAATGTGGGGATGAAGCTTCAATCCATGGCAGCGAGGGAAAAAACATGGCTTGTATTGAATATATAGAATAATCATTGCAGATGAGCATTTTGATGAAATGGGGTCCAGCGTTTTACTCTCATTTGAATATGTGCCTGTGATGCTGGTTAGACCTGAGGCAGGCTGGGATTCCTCCTGTGGAGGAGCAAAGGTTCAAGAGGTTATCGAAGACACAGATGGTGTCCTCTGTGTCAGAGTTGCTTCTGTCCTCCTGGGAAGCTTCAGGAGCTGACCTTTCCCTTGGCTGTCAGATCCATGCCATCAAATTCTGTCAGGCCTGAGGACTTTCCAGAGGAAAGTGGACTCAAAAGACTTTCCCTTCAAAGTTCACTTAAGCAGAGTCTTCACTTCCCTCAGCTGAAGGAAATAGCCAGTGCAGCCAGCAAAGATGCAGACATACTGCACTAATAATAGTGCTGCTGAGGTGACTGTACCTCCCACACTTGTTTTCTTCTCCACTTTACCTTGCGGTGATGCACAGCAACAGCCTCCAGCCTGATTCAGCTGCTGCAGTCTTGGTTCAGCCTCAGTAAAAGTAAGCTCATTTTATACAGAAGAGGAAAGGAGAATCAATGAAGATGCAACTAATCCTCACTTAACCTGTGCTCTAAGGTCACCCCAGACTTTGCTGGGTGGGCAGAAGATCCTTAACAGTGCTAACTCTTAATAGAAATCTCATTGCCTGGGTGTGTGTCCTTGACTGTCTTTAGGGCTCATCCATCATTTTTAGCCTCTTCTAAATAAATTCTTACTTTTCTGTGTCCAAGTCTTCTGTGTCTTCACACCAGCATGGGTTCAAGGCCAGGCATGTGCTTTTCTGCAGAGTGAGAAACTGCTTGGAAACAAGCCCCAGGAGCAGATGACTCCATGCTCTTGAGCCCCCTGTTTGAACTGATTTAGCCCCCTCTGTCTTTCCTTTACTAACTCTCAATCTCTGCTCAGAGAAATCACTCCAGCATAACAGCTTCTGTCCTTAAGTCCAGTTTGCTGCACAGCAGCACCCCAGGGAAACAAATGCATTTACATAATTTAAAAATTGCTCAGCTTCAGTTTCTGGCAAAGGCTTTTCTGGCTGACTGTGACTCAGTCCATCACCTATTTGGATCCATCCATACATCACAGCAGAGGGCCAGAGAAGTGGGAGCAGCTCAGGCACTGCATGTGACCCCCTCCTCAAGGCTGTGGGGGTTGGTGTCAGAAGTACTAGACAAAACTATGGTGTGCTGGATGCTCTGGAGTCTTTTTAGACTAATTTTAAAACAGAAAGGAAAAAATGAACAGTACTAGAAATTATGATGGATTAACTTTGATATGTGATCCAGATTTAATTGGCAATAAAGCTGTTTGTCTAGTATGTCTCCAGATCCTTGATGAAATTCAGTTCCAGTTTGGGTGTTTATGAAGGATATGCTTTGGTGTTTGTCTGTGTTGTATACAAAAGATCACTTTGCCTTGTGCTTCAGGACTGTTGCCCTCTTCTGAGAATTTTCACCATGTCCTAGGCTTTGAATTGCTGAATGCTTGAGTTGTGGTGTGTTGTACTGAGGCAATCCTACTCCCTCCAGAATCTGTTTTCTCTCTTGCTTTGTCCCCAAGGTTGCTATTTCTACTCTGAGTGTTGGTTACCTGCTCAGCAGAGCACTGAAGTGTTCTGAGACAGGCCTGGAAGCAAATGCTGCTGGCCCCATTTACAGGCATCACTACCTTCCTTTTACGCTGTTCACCTTTAATCCCTGTTGCAGATTCCCGGAGCCCACCCACCAACCTCTTCATCGACTCTGAGACCCCCACCAGCCTCCAGGTCCACTGGACCCCCCCTGATGGCCGTGTACAGCACTACAAAATCACCTACAGCCCTGTTTCTGATGGTGGTGACCAGCAAACGGTAAATCTCCAGTTCCTTTGTAGGTGTCAGTCACTGGACCAGAGGGACATGGGGACCATGTCATGCCCAGGGGAGCTCTGCTCCCTCCAGTCAGGTTTGCCACAAGGATATCTGGTTTGCAGGACTGCAAAACAAAATATCTTCTTGCTGATATGTTGCTTTGTGAACACTGCCATGAGGCTTTTTTGTAATTAAGATACTTATGTCATCAAAGCATCATAATGCAGCTTTCTCTGCTCCCCAAAATGGGGTGGGGAATTTTTGGAGGCAAAGGGGTGGAGGATAAACCTACTGCCCCTCTGATTTAGGAAGGTTGAACGTCATCCTTTTAAAACACAGATTTTCTACTTAAAGGCACACTGGTTACCATGTTATAAGGCATTTCCTCTTCATTTCCATGGGGAATACTGGGGTCTTCACATTGGTGAATGCTTTTCCCTGGACATGGCTAGTCCAACAGCAACAGGCTTCCTTGGCTGAACTGAGAAGCAATACTGCCCCACATCCCAGGATCTGACACTAGAGCTCCTGTACCTAACTCTGGGGTGTGAATAAGAGCTAGAATGGGAAGCCTGCCCAAACATTTGGCTCTTTTTTCCATCCCATTTTAGATCATGGCTTCTGGCAAAAGCAGCAGTGTGACCCTGCAGTCGCTGCTGCCTGACCGAGCCTACAGAGTGACCATTTCTGCCATCCACTACACGGGAGAGAGCGAGAGCCAATCCACAACAGGACGGACAGGTAAATGTATCAGTCAGAATGTGCATGTTCTTCACAGCCCTCCAGCCACCAGGCTTGAGGCAGTCTCTGTCAGGGCAACAATGTCTTACTTGTACTGGGCTCTGGCTGAGGCCAGGCTTTTGCTCAGCAGGGTAGACTACTGCCTTGAAAAGTGAAAGTCCTGCCCCAGTTTCTGCACTCCTGGGCATTGTTGACAATTCCAGGGTAAGTGGGAAGGGATGAAGCCCCTCCAGATCTCGAGCCAGGCATTACGGCCCTGAGTAACAGAGTTCATGCATGGCCTCAAGTTGTGCCAGGGGAGGTTCAGGTTGGATGTTAGGAAAAATTTCCTCACTGAAAGAGTGGTTAAGCATCAGAACATGCTTCCCGGGGAAGTGGTGGGGTCACCATCTCTGGAAGTGCTCAAAAGGTGAGCAGACATGGCACTCTGCAATACAGTTAAGTGGACATGGTGGTATTCGGTCAAAGGTTGGACTTGAGGATCTTGCAGGTCTTTTCCAAACTTAATGATTCTATTATTGTTTTCTCTTTCAGCTCCAGTGTTGTCTAAATTCCCTTCAATACGAGGATTTGTTCCACCTAAACCAGAGGGTAAATGATCTATAAAGTTCTGCTTTGTTGTTGTTGCTTTTAATTCAGAGCACAGGGGGCTCTGCACAGCAGCATGAACAAGTCTGTCAGTCAGTTATTGACAGACACCCTTGGGGACTGTCCAAGGACAATTAGAAACCACAGAACTTCTTAAAATCAGACTCATTTAATAAAGAGACTGATAGTATTTTTAGGCTCTCTGCACAACTTGACCAAAATGGAGCAAAGGAAAGGATGACATATTTCAAATTAAAGTTCCCTGTAAAGTCCCTTATTAAATTTAATGAGCATATGTTCTCATAGCTGATATAAAGCAAACTATGAAATGGATTAGAAAGCAACGTTGAATTAACAGGGTTATAAAAAGTTATTAAGAAGTAAATAGAGATATATGGCATTGCTTGCTTTTCTTCACTATTTGAAACCATTCCAAACAAAATTTCAGTTTTTGAATTTATTGAGGGAAGACAAGATAGAAGAATGAAGCAGCTTAGATGAAAAAAATATTAGTTTTTTAACCAACAAAGAACATATCAGGTTAAGTTTTCAAATGCTTTATTGAGGTGTTCAGATCACAGTGGAAAAGTCCTGTGAACTTTCAAGCAGAAAACAATCCTTCCATAAGGCTGATGAGTCACCTTGTAGAATTTAATATAGCTGTTTGGCTATGAAAGCTGAAAAGACAAGAGAAGAAATATTAAATTCTATATGTTTTATAAAGTATCTTTTCTTTGAAGACAGGAAGACAATATGTAACAATGCTAGGAAAACAGTTGGATGTGCAGTAAAAGACTCCAATATTGATATATAACCAAATTATTGAGAGAAATGGTCTGATGTTGCAGGAGTGAATGTTTATTTTACAATGGATAACTGTATTGGGCTGGGATTTGGAGAGAAAAACTAAAAAACAAAGAGAATAACAAGACAGCAGGAATCCTAGGCTGCAAAGTCTAGGGAAAAATCTTCAAAGTAGAAGTGAAACTGCCAGTGTCAGGGATCCTTGCCCTGACTCTGATAATGCTTCACCTAAGCTGAGCACTGCCAGATCAAAGAGCTGTGAGCAACCCCAGTGCCTCCAGCCTGGGAAGGAGGTGAGAATTGCTAGGGATGTCAGTAGGAGAGACCCTGGAGCCTGGGCAAGGGTCAGAAGGAGCTCATTGACTCCCAAGCAAGAAAGTCAGATACCTGGAAAATGGACATGTTTATAGCCTGTTTATGTGATATTGGGGGCATTTCTTTTTTGGTTTTTTTTCTTCACCATTCTTCAGTTCCAAGTGGGCTGTAGAGGGACCTTTTACAAGGGCATGCAGTGACAGGACAAGGGGGAATGGCTTCACACTGACAGGGGTCAGGTTTAGATTGGATAGTAGGAAGAAATTCTTTGCTGTGAGGGTGGTGAGGCCCTGACATGAGTTGCTTAGAGAAGCTGTGGGTGGCCCATCCCTGTTCAAGGCCAGGGAAAGAGCAGTGTAGAAGTACAAGAGGTGAGATTATCCTAAATGCAGGACATTGCTCCTCAACCAGGGCTGGTCAAGTTCAAAGAGATGGTTTTGAGGCTCAGGTTTCATAAACTGATTTCTGTAGATTCATTCAATAGTTTTATACCCAGTTCTACAAGAATTATGGTATGTATGTATAAAACTAAGCATCAGGTTGAACAACGAAGGTCATGGCAACTTGTAAGTCTTTGTGGTTCAAATCTTGGCTTCAATGTTCATAGTTTTGGGTGCCCTTTCTTTGTCATGAAGAATAGCATTGAAACTACTATAGACTTAGGAATTTCAGGTCTCTTGGAGAGGGTAAGTCATCCCCTTTAAATTTTTTACACATTTTTCAAAAGTTAGGTATGAAAGATGGAAAGGCCTGATTTTCTGCTGAGGTACGAAATGGCATTGATTCAAGAATGGCAAGGCTGTAACAAAGCCTCAATATAACGATCTCCTAGATTCTATTATCCCCATGACCTAGAAAACCATTTGTGAAACAGCCAATCTTGTCAAGTGTCCTTGATTTTCAGGGACGTTTCTCATTTTGCGTCAAGCATTCCCTTTGTCCCAGCTCCATCTGGCATCCATGGCCTGGGATTTACATGGCAGCAGATAATTGAAAGGAGCATTCGTGAGCTGTTTTCTAAAGCACCCACTTACCTGAGCCTTTCAAACAGGGAGCGCTCACAACCCTGGTGCCTCGTGTTCCACCTTCACCTCCCAGTCTCTGCTCTTCTGGTTTTGCTTTCTGTCTTGTGGCATCTCAGGGGATTCATCAAAGGAGTTTCTGAAAGACAAACTGCCAAACTTCGCAAACTCTTTGTGTTTTCCTAAAAGAATTCAAAAGCAAAGCTCTCAAGTGGAGGTATATAGTTTTGCTGTGTGTATTTTGAGTTTAAGGTACAAAATTTGGAACTGCAGATATCTTTCTTTTACAACACCACTGAGGCACTCTTTAAAAAAAAAAAGTGCTTTGATGTCTCTTTTTAAAGAGAAACTTGCCAAACATGATGCTCCCTTGTATTTCATATCATAAGCTGCCAGGTGAGTTAGTAAAAAGAAAGTGATCATGAAGATGTTTGATGATGAAAGACAGTATTTCTATTTTTGTGACAGGAAAGCCAAGAAACAACTTTTATGTTTGCATAATCATAAATTCTCTCTTTCTCCATATATATATATATAAACAAGGTTAAAGTCCAGGCTCTGATTTAAGCTGCTGAACATTCTAAGTTTTTCTGTGTTTTTCCTTTGCTTTGCCTAGAGGAACTGTGTTCCTTTTGCTTCTTCCATAATCCCCCACTGTCTTTTTTTGCCTCTAACGGTTTTTCCCTTTTGTTTTGTTCTTTTTGTTCTCACAGCCTGCCCCACCATCACCACTACAGAGGGCTCCATACGAGGTACAGTAGCAGATCAAGCCCTGCTGGTGACTGAAAATACTTGACATACACAAGAGCTGAGTGGGGAGGGTGGGGGTAAAGTCCCAAGGAAAAGGGGAGAAATGAGAGAACCAATATTGGAAAATATTCTTTATCAGTCAGAAGAATATTCTGCAGTACCTCAATTGGTATTCCCTGCTGCTCCACCAGCTCGTGCTCTTGCCTGTTACTGTTTAATGCCAGGATTTTTGCTGGCCTTAAGGAAGTGAAACTTCAAACAGCAATTGAATGTCAATAGGATTTCAATTCCTAACTCATACAGGCTCCTCAGTCTGTCAAGCACAAAACCTCTCCGTTTGTCCCCAAGCTCACCTTTGCCTCCTCTGGAGGAGGGATAAATGCCCGAGGAGCTCTCTGCACCCAGGCTGTATGGATTTTGCTAGGGCAGCAAGTTCCCATTTCTCCTGTCTGTGCCATAACAGCTGTTCATGCTGTTGGCGTTCCTGTAAGAATTTCTTACTTAGAAAGTGATTAGTTCTGCTTCCCAGAGAGTTTTGTGATACGGGCCAAGCCGAGAAACTGGCTCCAGGTGTCAGCTCTGGTTACTCTCTGGCTGAATCACTTTGTCTTTGCTCAGCTCCCAGTCCTGACCCTCGCAGCTCACAGGGATGTGCATCCCTGTCTGGGAGACTCTCAGAACTGTTGCCCTGTCCTCTGGATGGAGAAGCTAAAGCAGTCAAATCACAAACCCACAACAAATGTTGACCTCTCCTTCTGCTCCTTGACAGGGGTGGCAGGAGTAGCCCATTTCCTTAGCAGCTCACTGAAACCATTTCATGGCAGATTGATGAAACACCTGGAAGCATTCAAGGTCAGGTTGGATGGGACTTGGAACAACCTGATCTAGCAGGTGGTATCCCTGCTCATCACAGGGGGGTTGGAATGAGATGTTCCTTAAGGTCCCTTCCAACTCAAGCCATTCTGTGATTCCATGATTCTGTGATAATAATGTGATTATAATGCAATAGGTTCGTAATTGTGACTCAAGCCTTCTTTTCAGTCTTTACACTTGCACCTTTTAAAGGAAGTTCCAGTGCCAGAAGTTCCATATGAGAGATTAATGGCCCTCAAGTAGGTAATTTATTTTGGCAAACTCCCTAGTACTGTTGGAAAATGAAAAAAATAATAAAATAAAAGCACCCTGGACAAACCCCCAGCCAAAAAAACCCTCAAGCGAAGAAACTATGGAAGATTGTAAATAGTGAAGTGGTGAGGGAATCTGGACTGAGAACATCATATTCAAATGAAGTATTAGCCCTTCCATTTGCTACAGGAGGAGCCATCTCCTTCCCCCAGATTGCTGCAAACTCAGATAAACTAAGAAGGAATCCAAATTGTGAGATCTTGTCTCACTGAACAGAAAACTGAAATGAAAAAATGGCTTGGAGCTTTAATGATGAGCTGAGAGATGAAGCTGCACGAGCCAGGGAGGCGATGTCAGAGGTGTCAGGGGAGAATCTCTGTAAGCCACACAAAGCAGGTCACCCCTGTGTGTCTGGTGAAAATGGAAAGAAATGGAAATCGTCATATTTTAAAGTCCTTTCCTCAGTTTCTGACTCTCATATGTAAGGCATTTCAGAGCAGAAATAATTCTCTCTCCCTGCTAGCAATTACTGGACTGATCCCACGTCTTTTGAAGATAATATTTTGCATCTAGTTGAAAAGGAGAAATTGTTGCAGTAACGTCTTGCTCATTTGTTTTTCATTCTGAAGATTTGAAAACACAATTGTGAAAGTCTCCATCTTTGGTCCACTCTTCTCTGAGAGGAAGAGATTACAGCAAATGTGCACAGAGGGTACAGGCACAAACTCATTTTCCCTGGCTGCCACTTGTGGGGTACACTCGAGTTTGGACAGCCTTGCTGGTGGTGTGTTGCCATGCATTTACACCTACTGCCTTCTCCATGCTAAATCCAGCTGCTCTTCAGGCGCACTTCTTCTGCAGTCTTATCTAATCTTGTCTAATTTTTCTGTTTTTCTTTGTCTCTTCCAGGATTTGACATGATGGAAGTTTTTGGCTTAGTAGAGAAGGAATATTCCTCCATTAAAGGCGTAGCCATGGAGCCCTTTGTGTTCAGTGGTTCCCGTACCTTCACCCTGTTCAGAGACATTCAGCTCACCCAGAGGACCAGGTGGGAGCAGAGCTGTGACTGGTGTCACCTTCATACTTGGTCTCACGCACACACATTTGCTACGTGCACAGGGAAGGAAGGCTGCTGGTTTGGGGAGGAATGATGCAGCCCCACCGGCAACTTCAAAATAAAAAGATGATGAGCTAAATCAAAACACTGGTAGGCTGAAAAGAATGTCAGAGGGTTTTTACTTAATGTATTTATAAGTAAACCTCTGAATTTCCTCAAGATGAGTTGGAACATGTCACACAGAGTTAAGTGGACACAATAGTATGTATTATATCTTTTGTTTAGCCAAACATTTTCACAGTGACGTTTTTCATTTCTACAAAATCACTTTTTCCAGCAGTATTAGTTGCTGTGATGGACAACAGGATCATGTCACGTATGGACACTGCACCATTCTTTAGGAATTCTGTCCACAGCCACCCACGCTTCAGTGATGGCAGTTTGAGGTCACATTTTCATTTTCAATCCCTTCTCCCAACATCTCTGGTTTGAAGACAGATCTTTACTTTAGAAAACATTACTCTCATAGCTGCTCTCTGCAGTTTGGTCTGTATTGATGAGAGAGAATAACCACTGACTCTGCGTTGTGACTTGACCCCATTTTGTTGCATACGAAGTGTCTCCACAGGGTCCCAAGCAGGCCAGGCAGCTCCCGTGACCTCATTCATTTCTTATGATTATGAATCAGGAGTGATCTGACTCCTGACATTCATTGCTACTTTGTTTAAAGTCTAATTACTGAGGCACTGGCTCTGCTTAATCTTAGTTAAAGAAGCAAAGCTTCTTAGAGTAAACAGCATGGGAGAAATTCAGAGAACTCTTTGGTCTAAATACTTGGAAAATGATGGGCAAATCCTTTTGTTCAGCTATTATAGATGCCTTTCCAAGGACATTACTCCTTCAGAAACTGAGAAAGAAAGGAAAAGCTTTTATTATTTATGATTCAGTCCTGAAAAGATGGTTAATGAGTTGTGTATATGCCCATGCAAATGTGTCCTGTTTCAGATTACAGACATGTTTCAGGCATAACCAATTTGACCTTCCTAAATTGCCCTGTATCCTCTCACTGCTGCTGAGCCTAAATCCTGCAGCTGAGGTGTGGACATCCAGAGGGGGATTTTCTGTGGGCTCAGTGCTTATCTCTGGAGGGTATTTACACTGATTTAGACTAACAGAGTCATTAAGCTTGGGAAAAACCTCTAAGGTCATCAAGTCCAACCCTCAACTTATCGCTGCTAGGTCCACCACTAAGCCAAGAGTTTTCTGCCAAGGTTTAAAGATTTACCCCATGATATGTGGCAACCATTCCTCCTTCTTGAAATGGAGACCTGGGGCAATGTTTTTGAACCTGCCAGGGATGATTTGTGAGCCTCCAGTGGGCTCTGTTTTGGAAAACATTAAGGCTGCACTTGTTGTGCCTTGGCATTCCCTGAGGCAGCTCTGGCAGTGATGGACTGACACTGACACTGACCTGAGCATTCCCTCAGGCATGAGGGGAAGGCCCATGAGTGCCCATCGCTCAGCACAGACTTCAGCAGCCTGAGAGGGATGCACAAACAGGGTCCAGGCTCTTTCCAGGTGTACCATGATCAGCTCTCGGAATGAAGCTTTTCCAGGCCACCCTGCCCAGAAATGCTGGATGAGCCCTGCTTGGGGGATGTTGCCTCTTGACTGAAGTCACTGATGTTTCCTTGGCTTGTCTCATTCCAGTGACATCCACCTCTTTGCAATCCCACCCGAGCACACCATCAGCATCCTCCTGCGCCTCCTGCCCGACACCCCCAAGGAGCCCTTTGCCGTGTGGCAAATAACAGACGAGGACTTCCAGCCTCTCCTGGGCGTTAACCTTGACCGTAAGGTTTCTTGTTGAATGCATTAAATTCAGGTATTTACATACATTTTGTGAGCAGCAGAACTCACTGTGGCATTCACTTGGAAAGTTTTAATGGTTTTGTTACTCAGCAGCAGCTTTTTGGGAAGCTTTGCTGTTGCTGCTGACCTTGCATTTAAAATGTTGCCTAGTGCAATTAAATGGCATATTTTGATTTCCATTCAGCTTGTAACTTATTCTTTAGTTTTGCATATTGTTTTCTTTCATTTAGAGGTATTTCATGATAACATGTGAAATCTTCCACCATGTTTCAGCCTAATTATTTACTATTATATATGTGGCTGAAATCAATTTCTCTTTTAATTCTAAGCTGTTATTTGTCCTATTTTCCCTGTAGCCAGTAAGAAATCCTTGACGTATTTCAATCATGACTACAAGGCTGATTTACAGGAAGTCTCCTTTGACCAGCAGGAAGTGAAGAAGATATTCTATGGGAGCTTTCATAAGGTCCTTATCAAGAGAGGGAGAAATGTGGCTCACGATCTCACTCTGGTCTGGGAATGTTATGCCAGCAATGAGTATTGTTCAAAGTGAGGAGTGATTATCCAAATGCTTTGCATCCTGATTGCCAGGGAACTGACAAACCTCTTTGATATGGTGAAATTTATAATTGTAAAGAATTTAGGTTTGCCTTGTATGAAAATGTAATTTCCACCTATTGATTCCTTCCCTTTTCCCCCAGAAATTCCAAAATTGAGGTGTTCTTTAGGTCTTAATAACCCCAAAAATTATTTTTAGAATCTTGGATTTTGGTGGCCATTTAGTGCTTGAAGAAAGGAAAGAAGTAGAATCTAGCCTTGTGAGAGTCACTTTATCATTCATAACAGAGTGAGGGTTTTGGCTGTCTAGGCTCTCAGAGCAAAGGTATTGCACCCAAATGAGCAAGAAGCACTTTCCATCAGTATCTGTGGGCAGGGTCATTATTCAGCTGGGTCTGAAGACTGAGATATTTAATATTCACTCATTAAAAACACGCCAGCAGTCCCAGCAGCAGTTTGGGAACTGGGCAGAAGGCATTACTGTCTGTAAGAGACTCCCTCATCTCACCGCAGAGCTCCAACACGCCTTTTTCCACCTGCTGCCCAGGTGCACGTGGCCGTGAGCCACTTCAAGATCAAACTCTATCTGGACTGTAAGAAAATAGCGGAGAAACCCATCCACACCGTCGGCAGCATCTCCACGGCTGGTTTCACCATGCTGGGAAAAGTGACAAGGACCAGAGGACCCAGGAGCGGGTCTGTACCGGTGAGTCCCGGTGGGGGGTGATGCCGGAGAGCAGGGGGGCTTCCCCTGGACCCGGCTGGGGTGGGCAGATGGAGAGGAGTGCCACCCCACAGCGCTCCTGCTCTGAATGCCTCCTCTGACGCACAGCCGTGCCCTGATCCCGCTCAGCCCTGGGATTTTAATGAGCTTTCCCAGCACTGGGAGAGCGTGTTTGTCCCTCCCGCCTCCTCCTGCCTGGGTTTTGGGGACTGTGATCAGGGTGAGTGTGAGCGTGTCCCAGAGGTGCCTTCTGCTGGTGGCATCCTCTGGGGACCGGGGAAGCACAGCTCCTGCACTGAGATGCTGAAGGAGACAGGATGGGTTGGGAATTGCTTCTGCAATGGAATGTTGTGCACATCAGCCCCCTCATGGAGTGATGTCGGGAAATGCTGCTGTCTGGGTGTGCCTCAGTCTCCCGTGTGTTTGGACTTGCTTATCTGCATGCAAATGAGAGGAAAATAATCTTCAGTATAGAGGCTCTTTATGAGCTGCTGCTTGGAAAAAAACACCAACCCAAAGAGTGTGTGCCAGCCGGGGGTATGTCCTTACTGCACCACACAGCACTGCAGGGAGCTGCTCCCTGCCAGGGGAAAGGATCAGGGAACACGTGGACTTGGTGCCCTGCCCTGTGACAGCCCAGGGCACAGTCCTCAGGGCAAGAACACCCGTGTATGTCTCCTCCCGGCAGTCTGTTCCATACTTACTCCCCAAAACAGCAGTGTTAATTATGTGCACCATCAGTGGCAAGTTCATCACTCACAATGTGCTACTGGGGCTGTAGAAAATCATTTACTGCTGATGTGAAGCTTTTACTCCTTGGCTCTGCTTTTAGACCTGAAAGTCCACGGGAAAACAGCTCATCAGGTGATTTATAACTCCCCTTGCCTCAAAGCAGATCAGTAAAAACAGTTTGTCCCACGTGCCCTCCCAGCTGCAAAGACAGAAGCAAAAGTCTGGGATATACCAGAAAAAGTGGACACTGGAAGTACCTGTAAACTGTGGGGTCTGCTGTGTAACAAATCAGGGGACAGTGATATTCAAGAATTTATTCTTGAAGAAGATATTAATTTCTTTATTTCCTAAATAAATTCTGCAGCAATTTCATCACAAGCCTGTGGCAAAGAAGGCAGGAATCTGTGCTTTCCTCATCCCTCGCAAATTCTCCCTGCCAGCAGCTTAGCTAGACAGGTCTGGCCAAGTAATGAACAGCTTTGTACTGTCCCTACTCCCATTGCCTTTCAAGCCCAGCAATGTTTCACATCTTCCACAGCTCTGCTGCCCTTGAGAAGACAGAGTATGTCATTACTGGTTATCATGGAACCTCATTTAATTTAAGATATCTTTAAATGCCACTTGATATATAGGGCTCATCTATATCTGTATGCTGCCTGTCACCCTCCCTGGGCTGTACAGCTCGCTCATTGTTAAATGCATGGAGATAAAGAAAAAAAATTATGAGAAATGGTGTCAAGAAAAGAAAAAAATAATGTCTGCCTCATTATTTTGTTTGGCTTTGTACAATGTGTGCTCCTTTGTTAGTAAGAACAGGAAGATGTGTTGGTTGTTAGGGATGCAGTGAGAGAGACCAGCTGGGTTTTTTTTGGGAGGGGATCACATCTGTCCTGGGAAATGCTGCTGCCACATTTACTCTTATCTCCATGCCCCCAAGGATGGTAAATCAAAGTCTGCTTTCACATTTTGGTGATGCTGAAGCCCAATTACTTGAGAACCTGCCGCTACTGCAGGGCTGTGAGTAAACTGGAGACTTGGCCTTGCTGATGTGAAGCTGCTTCTTGACTTGATTAGCAAGAGAGAGACCTGAGGGCTTGGGGAACACTCAATATCTGGGAGTACTTTTCATATTGTGGCTTTTTTTGGGCAAAATTATAGTTGGAAGAGTCCTGGAGAATCATCACTGAAGATTAGTTTTATCACTTGAGCATCATGAGACTTGGTGGTGGATGGTGGGTGCTGGTGGTACTTTCTTATCAAACTCTTCTTTTACCCAGTTCCAGCTGCAGTCTTTGAAGATCTTGTGCAGCAGCACAGGGGCAGAGGAAGACACATGCTGTGATCTCCCTGCACTGGTAAGACAAGAGGGACCACTCAGCTTATTAACATGAAACTGGGAATGATGGAACAAGTCCATGGCACTGAAGTGACATGGTGAATGGATTTGACAGACTGAAAGGGGGAAACATATTTTTTCCTCTTCTCTTGGGAATTAAATCAGTGTGTTTCTTGGTGAAGTAAAGAAAACTATGTTTGCGTCACAAAGAAAGAAAACTTCAAATCCTGGTGCAGTGTCTGTCCCTCCTGGCACGACCTCATCTGTGACAGCAGCCCTGACAGTCCTACAGCTTTGCTGCCACCTCAGCCCTGAGGCTCAACATCCCCCACTCTTCCTTTCACTTTTCTTCTCAACACAGAAAACTGCTTTATGGAGTGCATAAATACTTAGCAAGGAGAAAACCATCTTCCAGTATGTGTTTTGCACATTACAGGCAGGGATGGTTCATATGTTTTGTTTTTCTTTTTAACTTGTTATCTGACAGAAAATAAATCACTTGATTGCTCACAAAAATCTCAGTGGAGTAGAAAAAAAAATCTGCTTTTCTTCAACCAAAAGACTGAATTTTGAAACACTGAATATGTTACTTGTGATCCATTCTGCTCTTGCTATGCAGCTGCTCATGACTCTTTGGTTTGATTTCATTTCAGAGGGATGAGGAGACCTGCCCTACCTTGGCTCCTGCCTGCTCTTGTACTTCTGGCCACCCAGGCTTGCCAGGACCTCCAGGGCCCCCTGTGAGTTCACCCTTTCATGCAGTATATTGCAGGGCCTGGTGTTGCTCTGTGGGCTTTAGGCATTATGGGAATGAGGAAAATGCTCCTGGGGCTCCATGAAGTTTTAGAATAACAGAATGGATCAGGTTGGAAAAGATCCTTAAGATAATTGGATCCACCCATTAATCCAGCACTGCCAAGCCCACCATTAACCATGTCCCCCAGTGCCACATCTACACATCTTTTAAATCCCTGCAGGGATGGTGACTCCACCCCTGCCCTGAGGAGCCTGTGACAGGGATGGACAACCCTTTTGGTGAAGAAATTTACCCTCATATCTAACCTGAATCTCTCCTAGTGCAACTCGAGGCCATTTCCTCTTACCCTTGGAGAGCTTTGACGTCCTACTTGTGCCAGGGCAAGTCTGAGAGCTGCCCTTCAGATTTCAGATGCTGATGAAATGGGGAGCCAGCGAGTTGGCAACGCAACAGCTGCAGCTGGGAACAGGCTGAGCATTTCCTGGGACCACATTAATCCTCTTAGGGGTGGAGGACAGGCAACCCTCAGTGTCTGCAGAGATTGCATGGAGGCTCTGAAAATCTCTGTAAATTTTTTAAAAAACAAAAAAAGCAAAACAACAACAACAACAAAGGAAAAATAAAAGAAAAAAGAAAAAGAAAACAAATAATAAAAGCAGCCCACTGCAAAAACCTTCCTATCTGGATTCTATGTTAAATTAGAGTCTAACAAGTGTCTGTGTGGGTGGGCAGTGTAAAGAGAGAGGGGAGACTTTGCGATCCTGCCTGTCCCCAAAGCTCTCTTTCTTTTCAGTGAATGTCACTTGCAAGAAAACCCTGAGGAAATGAGGGGGAAAAGAAAACAGCAATTACATATGCAATATGCTCAAGGATAAAGGGCAAATGCAATATTCTGCCATATCCATTATGGATGCAGGAGAGTCACCATGGGCTTAAATCACAGGAGAAAACATTCCAGTTAAACACTAGAAAGCAGTTATCAAAACATTTGCATTTTGAAAGTTTGGGGAAAAACAGTTTATTTGCACAAAACATCTGAAACCTAACAGACAGTCGGTCCAGAGCACCTCAGTTCAACCACTCTAGGTGCTTTTCTCCTGAAAAATAATCATTAAAAAAACATTTGCCTCCTTTCTCAAGTGAAAAGGTCTCGGATCACCTCCTGCATTGCCCTGTGGTTTAGCTGTGAGTTCAGTTTCATGCGAGGAACAGCTCCTCATTGCAGAGTAATTACTTGCTCATTCTGGTGGAAGTTTAATTAACAGCACACTTCACTGTCACGGTTTGCTCCAATATCCTAAGTGCATAATTACCACTTGCATTGCCCTGTGGTTTAAGCACCTCCACAGACAACTCCTTAAAGAGCAGGACTCGTTAAAGCATTAGAGGAAATCAGGTTTTGGCACATAACCTTATCCTCACACCACTAAACCCCTGGTAATTTGCTGCAGTTACAACAGCACTCATTGCTATTTTTAAAACTCCAGTTAGCAAGACTGTGTCCCACCTTGTATTCATAGCAGTCCTTAATGAGTGTTTTTGACCAGATCCATCTGACTTGTGAAATGAGTTTCTGGGCACTTCTGAAAGCACCTTTCCCAAAGGTCCCTGCCTGTGCGTCCCAATTCAAATCCAGTAGGTTGCTTCTAGATTCAAGAATAGAAACTTTCAGATTTGGATGTTGAAAATTCACACCATATTTGTTCATGCCAGAAGGCTGGTTTCTTCTCCCCACCCAGCAGTTAGGCAGAGCTAAGCCAGGCTTCCCAGAGCTGGTTGCTGTCCCTCATCTCAACACCTGTCTCTCCTCTGGAGATGACAGTATAAAACCCAACAGAGTCCCAAAGGAGTGTAGGTGTGAGCACCCCTTCTTTTTCTTCTCAAATGTGTTCCCATGTCCATATGTGATGTTGCCTCAGCATGGATTCGCTGGGGGAATTGGAGGGAGGTTGAAAAGATTGAAACTTCATCTCTCCCTGCTGGAGGTGAGTGCAGAATTCCCACTGCTGGTCACTGAGGGGCTGTGCTGTTCCTTTCTCCTTCCCTTTTCCACATTTCCTGGATGACCTGATTAATTTTCTTCTTGTCTCTATTTGCTGTGACCTCTTTGGGGCAGGAAACACCTTTCAGTGTGCACAGTCAAGTGCATGAAGTTCTGCCCCCAGGCTCCTGGTTACAGTACAATAAATATGATGATGTTCTTTGTGTCCCACTGGCAGGGCAGCCCTGGCAGGAGAGGACCTCAGGGGGAGCAGGGGGAGCCAGGACCCAAGGTGAGTCTTCGTACACAGCACTACTGCTGCCTTTGTTTGCTTCAGGCTGTGTGGGAGGCAGGAGTGCAGATCCCATACAGAACACCCAGCTGGGTGTTCATTCCTGGTCTGAGCTGGACTCCTTAGGCTGGGGACTGTCTCACTGCACCAAGCTGAGCCCAAACAGAGCCTTAATGACACATTGAGAAGGATGGGATCACTTATTATTAATTAAATGCTCAGTTGGGCTTTGGAAATAGAGGTGATGAGCCCAATTGTGCTGAGTTAATGCAATGTATGTGGTCAGCAATGTCCTCTGAGAGTATCCGTGCTGGAAAATGGTCAGTCTTTGTGCTGTGCTTGTTCTGGCTGCCAAGCCTCTGGACCAGACAGACTGGTACTGCTCTGGGGCAGAGCAGTGTGTGGAGGGAGGCAGAACAAGAATCACACAGAGCCCTCAGAAGGAGCCCTGAAGAACAGCTGAGTCCTGGGGATGGGAGCAAACCCTGGTGCAAGTGTTCATGGCTCCACGGATCAACATGGGGCAGAGCCAGAGCAGCCCACTGGTCACCTTCTTTGGGATGACATCTGGGAAAGCAGCATGATTAGAAGGCAAAGATTCTGGCGAAGGAATGAGAATGGATGCAGATCTCAGCCATGTGTTAAGGAACACTTCCCTTTGTTCTCAGACCACTTTGAATAACAGGAATGACCTGCTGCTTGGGAAGGTGAATCATATTCTTCAAAGCACCCTCTGCAGCTTTGCTGTCTGCTCCCATGAAAGATGAACTAAGAGTTTGGACCTAAAAGGCAAAGGCAGCTGAGGCTACTAGAGATTCCTTCACTGTCCTGACTTCAGTTTGAATCCTGTAGACGGTTCATGCTGAACCAGGTCAGCAGTGCAGCCCGTGAGGAGAACAGGCACTAACCCTTCCTTTCCTTATGATTGTTTTCTTGTCTTTGGTTTTAGGGTGAACCAGGCCCCCCTGGGCAAGTAGGACCAGCAGGTCCCAGTGGCCAGCAAGGCTCTCCAGGTTCCCAAGGAATCACAGTTCAGGGTCCTGTGGTATGTGATCTCTTCCACTGCCTTTTTTTGTCACTTGCTCTGCAGTTAGAACATGTCTCAGAAATGGGTGTTTCAATACTGTGATCGGTGTATTTACAGCATCCTTACCAACAGCTGAGCAGCTGCACTAGGGAGAGATGGCGATCAATGGTTTTTTTGCTGACAAGGCCCTGCACTTACTCTTTCTGGCCAAAGCCTGCTTTGGTCCAGACTCTCCCTAATGGATTTTTATTGAAAACAGCCCAGTAGGGCCCCTTCCAACTCAGGATATTCTATACAGGCACTTTTGTTTCCAATGATCATCATTGCTTGGCAGGGAGTAGATTCTGCATACATGTCTGGGATGGCAGAATCCCCGTGCACATGCTGTGGCTGCAAATTAACCTGGAACGCTACAGGGAGCAGGAGCAACCCTGGAGCATGGATGTGGAGCAGCAGGATGATGTTTGCCTTGAAGGCTGCTGCCACGTGCCTGACTGCTTCTGTTTTAATCCAAGGGACCACCAGGAATTAAGGGAGAGAAAGGAGACACTGGAAATCCTGGCATGCAGGTAATGGAAGACACCGTTTGCTCTACTTGTCCCAAAGATTTGCCCTTTGGTCCCAGTAACTGCTTTAAACAAGACTGTAAAGCCATAGAGTTGTTGCTGTTTTTTTCTTGGAAACTGTCTTTGCTTTTGGAATGTCATCACTTTCCCAAGGGAAACTGAGTTGGCTGTTGTAAGAAAGATAGACCCATCTGGAAGCTAGATATAATGGAATTAAAGCTGGGATAACAGTCCTTGCTCTGTTTAAAGAACAACTGTTTGCTTTCCCATCTTTTTCTTCTGTCCCCTATTACAAGATGAATTAGGGCAATGATAATCAGATGCCGACTTTACCCAGCAATTCTGATTTACAGGGCATTCCTGGTGTGCAGGGAGCTCCAGGCAGGGATGGACTTCAAGGTGCAAAGGTAAAATGCCTCACCTCTAAGTAATTATGCATGGGTGCCTAAAAATCTGCTGTGAATGTACTAGCAGAGACCCAAAACCTCCAGCTCTCCTAATGCACTGAGTGCACAAGTGAATGGTCTTTTCACAAAACCAGAGGAATTTGGAAAATCTGGCCTTTTTGAACAGGTGCCACCCTTCTTGCTGCTTGGCAAATGCATCATTTAACCATTCTTAGTAAGTTCCTGTTCAAAGCAGCACATGGAAAAACAGTCTCACTGCTTATGTGGTCTGTTAGAATTCTTTCATTAGTAAATGACTGGGTTTGGCTTTGCAGGGGGTGAGGGGACTAGAAGGCACAGCTGGGCCTCCAGGACCTCCTGGACCGAGGGTAAGTCCTCATTATGAGTGATGCATGCCAGAATCTCTTCCTTGGCAGAATCTTGTGGTTTCATGTGGAAGTGTCAGGGCAAAAACCCTTCTTTGGGCACCATGGGGAGTATCTGGCATATTGTGCAGGTGACAATTTCCCCTGCCGCTCTGGGTGTAAGAAGAAAAACCTTGCCTTTTTCTAGCAAGTCCTGAGGAAGCTTTATCCCAACAAGGAGATGCTTTTTCTGGTATTTTTGCTTCACTGGTGCTGCTGTTTGCCAGCTGTTGGTTGAGTTTGAGTTAATTTGGCTTGTTAGACTGAAATCAGCAGGAACTGGAGGATGCAGGCAGGTGTGAAAGGTTCACTTTCCACACTATTGCCAATACCTGCTGCCAGGGCTGGATGTAGATCATTGTATTGCACTCTGCTGTGCCCAGGGTAGTGGAACCTTAAAATCTGTTGATTTACATCTGCTAATTTGAAGACACCACAGGTACATTTTACACAGGAAACTGAACCAAATTTGGTTTCAATTGATGGATGGTGAACATGATGAGTTACTGATTCTCACAGCTGAATCTCCCAGCTGAGTCTCACCACTGAATTATAAGGAATTTGGCAGTAGTTGTGCTAAGTTATTGTTGGGAACTAAGGTTGAATTCAGCTCATAACTTTGACTTGCTTGTCCTGGAAATATGTCCCACTGGCAGGATTGAACCTCACTCAGCTTTCTAAACACAAGGAAAGCACTGTACCCTTCAGAGCAGGTTCTGAAAGCTGTTCTGGTGCTGCCTTGAAGATTTCTTTTATTTTCACTGTTCAGAAGAGTTGCTAATCTCTACTGAGCTTAAACGTCATAGCTGGAAAATTATAAAAGAAAGTATTCTTACTAGTTGTTTTTGGCTTATTTTTCTCTTCCCTTAATGGCTTTAAATAACACAGAAACTTGGCAAAGAGGTGATCACAGAGAGCACTTCCCACTCTCTAAGCTGCTGTTACTGTTGTAAAGTACTAGAGGCCAACACAGGTCTTAAAAAGAAAACAACCACATGGTATTGGAAGGCTGGAGAAAAAGGTTGTGCTCTAGGCTATGTCTAGATCTGAAAATATAATGAAGGATCTAAAGCCTGGAGGGTATAAACTACATTGCAATTTGTTAGTAAAACTCAGCTTTGCTTGCTTGGCCATAATTGAGACAGTAATAGGAAATGATGTGAACATGACTCACACATAATATCCTCTTAACATTGGGCTCATGGCTGGATGAGGTACTGACAGGAAACTTAAGGTTGCAGTGCCCTTGCTGGAGTCCTCTAAACTCCTTCTGCTGGTGTCCCTGGAGCTTCTTGAACATAAAAAGAAAGTTAGGAAATAACTGGGTTTTTAATCTGTAATGTCTGCAGGGTTTCCAAGGAGCAACAGGCACCCGAGGCAGCAGTGGCGAGAAGGGACCTCCAGGTGATGTTGGGCCAACAGTAAGTTTCTGGTTTTGGGTCTCAAAGAAGGCCAAGACATGGAATACTTGAGTAGAAAGAAGCTGTTCCCACAGCAGCTCTCCCTCAGAGCCTAAAGAATAGTTTAAATACACAGCCCTCCTTCTTAAGGAGGTGTCTGTATATGCAAGAGAGTCAGTCCTGAGCTGGCATAGCCAGTGTTGGGTTTGTAGGTGCAACCACAGATAAAGGTGTCACAGGTATTTCTTCTTCTCACATGATAAAACCCGCCTTCCCTATTGGGAAATCCGTGCTAAGATTGCATCTGAGAAACTCCTGCATCCTTGTGGATGGTGCTTATGCTGTTGCTCCAGTTACCCCTTATTTTCCTTTTAAAAAGAAAACAAAATATTGCTATAAACTTAAAGCTCTTCCAGTCACTGTCATGAAATCAAGGAAACAACACTGTGAGAAGCAAACTTTGTGCTCCATGTCCCACTATTGTAACCCATATCCCATTTATTTATTTTGGTTTTTTTTTTTTTTTCTTCTCTTCCTTTTCCTAGACTTCTTTATTTATTTATTTATTTTTTCCCTAGGGGCTGCCAGGTCCAAAAGGAGAAAGAGGAGAGAAAGTGAGTTTTTCTGGTGCCAGGTAACACTGTATCCTGCACTCAAAAGAGTGGATGTGGTAACCTGATTTGCAACTTTTGCTTACAAATATGAGCCAAGTCTCTCTAGTGCTGAGTAACTTCATGTACCTATTGCTTGTTGCCTTCCCATTCACCTGCACAGGCTGTGCTGGCGAGATATAAATAATCCCACAGCAGTCAGGAGCTCCTCAGTATCATTTGTAGTAATGAAGCAGAAATGTCAACTGAAAAGCCATTCTTTGCTGAGAAGGAAAAACCAAACCCGCTTGGCTTCCCCGAATTGTTCTGTTTCAGTGTATTGCATGAGAGGACTCCTTTGTAATAATTGTCAGCTGTGCCCCAGCACAGGAGCTCAGAGGTCAGGACGTCCACACTGCCTTGGAAGGTTATTTTGTTGGGAAAAGAAATTTTTCTTACCCTGACTTTTGGTTAAGTAGAAACACCATGATTTTCTAGGAGTCTGAGACTCATTGCCAAGCCTGACTTAGGCAAATTAGGCTTCAGGCAGGGCTGAGGTGCTCCTGTCTCAAGGTAATACCTCACTGTTATAATTTTCAACAGCATTTTCCTTCACATCACACCAACTTGTCCTTTTCTATAATTTTTTTTCCCCAGTGGAACTTTCCATTTCCCCCTCCCTTGGGTGTTGTGCAGGGCAAATTCTAAAATCTTGATAATCGTCACTGATCCAGCCAGACATGTATGTTTTATAAATGTTTCTGGAAGTACAGTGTGTTAGGCTTGAATTTTCACAGGGTCAAAGTTTATTTTTAAGCAGGTTTTTGCATTTTTATCACTTTTCTTTACTTCACTAAAACTTTCTGGAGGACCCCTCACATGATTTATTCAGAATACAGTAAGAATCAATATTCATAAAAGATAAAGTCAAAGATAGGACGTTGTAATATCTGATCATACTAAATGTTTTACATATCACAGAACATTGACTTATAGACTTAGCATCTTTTTTGATAAAATTTGAGGATGAAATTTGCTCTCCCGCTTTTGGTAGCTTCGGTAATTATTTAGATTCGGTCTGGGCTTTTTGATGTGCAGGAGAAAAGCAATTATTGATGTTTCCAATTTCAATTTTCTGGTTTCAGAGCTTTGTGATAAATAAATAGAGCTGCATTTCACAGTAATTAATATCTCTGAAACTCAAGATGAGAATATGAGTGGCCAGAAAGCTATCATGCATTATGATATTGATCCTTTTTAAAAGATATTAATACTTCCTTTTTTTTTCTTAATTTAAAAAAATACTTCATTTTAGGGGGAACCACAGTCCTTGGCCACAATTTACCAGCTTGTTAGCCAGGCTTGTGAGCGGATGATTCAGAGTGAGTATAACCAGCCCAGCTCCTGGGTGTTTATGTAGTGACAGGACACAGAGGAATGGCTTTAAGCTGCTAGGAAGTAGATTTATTTTAGATATTAAGGAGGAATTCTTCCCTGTGAGGGTGGGCAAGCCCTGGCACAGGCTGCCCAGAGAAGCTGTGACTGCCCATCCCTGGAAGTTTTCAAGGTCAGATTGGACAGGGCTTGGAGCAACCTGGTCTATTGAAGGTGTCCCTGCCCATGGCAAGTGGTAGGATGAAATGGGCTTTAAGGTCCCCTCCAACCCAAACCATTCTGTTATTCTATGGTTTTACGACTCTCCAGTAATGAAAGAACCAGAGGAGAGACAGTGTGAAGCTGTAAGTGACCCCGGGAGCTCCTCCATTCTGTGCTGTGCTGAGCGTTGCACATAACAAGTGTCCCATTGCAGGCTCTAAGTGCTATGTTGCTTTACTGGGTGGCATTAGCACAGAGACCTGTGAAATATTTATTTGCAAAATCCTTTGGTATTTTGCAGAGGCTCCTTTAGTTCTTAAATGGAAAAGCTTGAGACTAATTTGAAAGAAATTATTCTTTCCGTGATATGTGCTGATTTCTCTTGAGACGAGGCTTTTTTTATAAAGCTCCTGTGCTGTGATGCGCGAAGAGAAATAGTGGTTTGTCCAAGGTCAGGCAGCAAAGTCAGAACTCAGCTGCCCATCTTCATCTTCTGGCTTTCTCAGTTTGGACTGACAGCCATTTAGCACTAGCTGATCGTTTTAAGTACCTTTTTAGATGGCATCTTTTGATTTTTATCTCTCTTCTGAATTTCCCAGCCAAGGAAACGTTTATTTTCTGTCTTTCCTTCTCAGCTCATGTATTGAAATTTGACTCATTCATTCATGAACATGCAAGGAAACCAGTTCCCATTTGGGAAGAAAAGTTAAAACCAGGAGAACCAGGACCACCAGGTCCCCCAGGGCCCCCTGGGAGCAATGGAGAAAGAGGAGAAAATGGCATCCCTGGACGACCAGGCAAAGATGGGTATCCAGGAGAGAGAGGTATGGACAGAAGCATTTCTAAACATTTTTTGCTGTATCTTTGCTACTTTAACTAAACATTTCAGTGCCTCAAGCAGTACTCTAAAGATAATCCATGATATTATCTCATCCCATCGCTGTTTTCTTTTTGCACTTCTCAGTTCTTGAAAGAGACATCCAAGTGATTATCTCAAAGGGTTGGGAGAAGCCAGATGCAGCCCACTCTTTTTTCAATCTCTGCACTGAGAGAAAGGCCAGTGGAGGTTTTGGGAGTTGGAGAGTTTAAGTTCAGAGGGCAGGAGGCTTTTCCTACAGAAAGGCAAAAGAAACAGACATTTGGGTGAGCATATGGTGATGGAACAGATCACCTTTGCACAGAAATGAGGAGTATTGGAAAACACTGATGGAAGGCATGAGGCAGCTGTAGCAATACTGAAGTGGTTTCTGGAGCAGTAGTTTCAACAATGAAAGACTCACACATGACTAAAGAAATAGATTAATGTAATCTCAGAAATGGCATCAGTTATTGCACATGAATGAGTGAATGGTGGGAAGATGTTTTGCTTGGATTTGCAGACAATGTTTGGCAGTGGCTCAAGTAATTATCTGTCAAAACAGAATGAAAAACATTGGTTTCAGCAGTGTCTTAACACCTCTGAGTAACTGGAAGTGTTCTGTTTAGCTCCTTATTCCTGCACTAGTCAGCCTTATCTGGTATCTGCAGAGCTTATCAAAGTGTCACTGCAGAGAAAAGGGAGTATCAATCTGCAGATGTTTCCAGCCTGTTGAGCAGGAGATGGGCGAAGACAGATCTCACTGTAAAACCATCTTAAGGACATGGCTGATCAAAATATTTTCATCTTAAAAGAGTGAAAAATTGTATTTTGTCAAAATGTACCCGTTTCTCTGAGATACACTGGTTTTGAGACTAATTTAACACTAAAAGAGCAATCCTGATTAATCAGCACTTGGTCAAAGAGACAGTTCAGCTTTGTGATCTGTCTGATCCATGTGAAGAGCACAGAGGTGGACCTCACCCTCAGGCTGGTACACCATCATTGTGAATTTCTCTGTGAAAAAAACTTCATTTTCACCCATATCAGACTGCAAATCAATGCTAATTGGATCAAAGAAATCAATGCCCTGTTGGTCACAGCAAGAGAGTAGGTGCCCAGACTGAATTAAAGGAAATGGATGTTTCTCAGTGTTGCCAAGGGCTGTGACTCCACTTTAACATGTGGGGAGACTGCAGGAGCATCAAATCAGGGTGAAATTCGAAATGCAGTGATGCCACATTTATCTCTTATCTGTGATTAGGTGCCCCAGGGCCCAAAGGAGAAAAAGGGATGTCTGGAGCCAGTGAGGAAGGGAGCCAAGGACCCAGAGGGAGAGCAGGTAGAGTGAATACAACCTCTTTGTATTTACCCAGCAGGGCCATCTGATGCTTACTAGTTCTCATATACAAAGCACTATCCACCTGCAGGACCACTGTGGTGGGGTGGACTGTCCTTCCCACGAGAGCACTGTTGGAACCATCTAGATGGTTTCTCTCTGCTACGATGCAAAAGATTACTTCAGGCAGCTTCTTCCCTCTGGTACCCATTCCCACATGATGATGTATTTTAAGGACCTGAGACACATCCAGAGAGTTTTGGCTTTGCTGCCTTTTTGCATGCAAGTCCACATGCTTGGGGGATAGAAGCTCTGAAAATTCAGCTCATGAAACATGAGGGCTTGTGAGTAATCTGTTAGGATTTGGTGTATTCCTCCATCCTGATCCCTTTTACTTGGAATCAGCAGGAGCTTTGCCACTGACATAACAAACCAGCCACTATCAAGGGAGTGCAGTCAGAAACATTCTTCTTCATTTAATTTTTTGTAACTGAAGTGTAAAGACACAAAACCCAATTACTCTGGGATGGATCCTGGGGTTAAGGTGATTTTCTGCATTGGCATGTAGTGGACTTTGGATTCATGACCAAGCTCCATTTACAGCCAAGCTGGGCACCCTTGAGGACAAGAATAAGCCTTCTAAGTTATTTGGAGTCAGAACAGGTTTTCCCACTGGCAGGTCCTATTTGTCCACCAAAATGAGGAAGCAACACCCAAAAAATTAACTGTCATATAAGATGGAGGAAAATACAGAACAGGTATTACATTGAAGTAGCTAAAGCAGGTGTGCTACAGTTTACAGTGCTTCTCCTTCTTCAGGCCCACCAGGAGAAGTTGTGCTGGGGAAACCAGGTCCGAAGGGTTACCCTGGGAATGCTGGTCCTCAAGGTTTTCCTGGTGTCAGAGGGCAGCCTGGGCAGCCTGGATATCCAGGGGGCTGTGATATCTCTGGATGTTATGGGACAGGTAGAAGAGGTAAGTCTTGACTATATCAGTACAAAAGTTATGATTTTATGGCTGGTCTCTGGTTACTTCTCTTGAGCCAGGCAGAGACCTTTGTTCGTCCTTCAGGCACCCATCAGTTCTGCAAGAGCCTCCTGTGCAAAACAATCAGGGTGATTCAGTGCAATCCATATGGATAAAAGGCAGTTCCATTGACTGCTCCTCAGCCATCCTTCAGGGATTAACACATACCTGCAGCAGGTGGAGTGATCGTGGGGGTGTCTTCAGCTCTTAATGTCCCCAGCAATGTTTCTGTGGTGGTTAGAGAGGAGCAATACCTCCTTTCCTACACACACATTTCAGGAAGGCTCAGTGCTACAAAGACCTGGGCATTGAAGAAACTCACTGGCATGGAACAAAAGATTTAGAAGGGAAAAGGATTAATTCTATGCCATTCCTTCTCAGGCCTTGACACTTATTTATTCATTTGCTCAGTGGTCTCATCCTTTCCACACACAGATTTCGTCCCCTGATGGCTGATGTGGAGGCAGATGAAGATATTGCTTTTCCCTGGAAATCTCTGGATGAAAACTCCACACACTCCAAAACAAGCAGCAGCCTGAATACCAAATGTGTTGTTTATGTCTTTTTAATGCCCCATCATTTCTATATGGACAAGTCAATCAAACACTACATCCATTGAGCCAGCCTGTGTTTGGGAAGCTGTCTGTCTGGTTCTCAGCACTGGACACCCCCATTGCATGTCCCACAACAAGACAAAGGCACAGCTGGAGATGCAGGCTGACAGACTTGTAGGAAAAACAAATACTGTATTTAAATGCTCAGAAATAACAGATAATTTCTCCCCATTTGTCTACTTGTGGTTTGTTTTTGTCAGTTGCTATTCTGGGTCCCCGGCACAGAGAAAAAGACCACCTCGTGCCCAAAAATGCAAATCCACTGGAGAAAAGCTGAATTTTCTGTTGGTTGATGAGGTAATGAAGTCTAGCACCATTTTGCATGCTTCTCTTTTGGCAGAGCACTGGTGGCTTCCTTGCAGGGGTGTTATGTATATGAGCATCACAGCCAAGGTGACAACCTTCCAGTGATATGACAAACCCCACCACTGTCCAGCCTCCTTCACTGGGGCTTGAGAGCTCAAGCAAAGCCTTATATGAGTCAGAGCACAGCTGAGTGCTGAGAGGAGCTGGAGATTAACCTACTGCCTTTTCCATCTCTCCCTCCTGCAGTCTGAGTAGCTACTTTACATTTTATCAGGGAGAATACTGAATAGCTCTGAGCCTGGCTTTTACCCAGATGACATGGAGGTAATTGTCATGTTACATCCCCTTTCCTTGCCATTATATGAGATATGTCTACAACAAACCTTGCAGATACTGATAAATATGTACCTCCTTTGCAATCTCTACTTCAGGCTGTGCTTGTTCACTGCTTGTACCCTGGCCCTGCTTCAAGAACAATCCTTCCTGAGCTCTGATTTAAACCTGGAGCAACAAAATATTTCAATTTTTTTGCTAAAGCAGACTGACACAAAAATTATCAGTACATATTTTTCAAAGCTGTTAAGAGGTAAAAAATGGAGCATCATGCATATTCCTGTGCACTTAGTCTGGATGTGTAATTTCTACATACAGGCTGGCAGCTGGGTGTTTATACAGCTATAGCCAGCCTTGGAAAACTGAACAGCAAAAACATCACATTTAGAAAGTAGGTTGTCACATCAATACCAAAGAGAAAGAGGTTTACTTTAAGCAAATAGTATTTTTCAGACAAGGATTCCAAATATTTTTTCTTATTGTCACTATGGAAAAGTCGTGTGGAACTAAGAAGTTCTGCTAAAGGAACATTGGAACATACCAGACTTGTATGGGAGCCACCCTACAACCAAATTCACATAAAATATGATTACTTCATCCTGCAAGTATTTAAAGTAGCCCTTTGATTTTATGTATGTTCATTCTCTAAAAACTCCCAGGAATTAGTGTTTTCAGGATGACATACATTCCCTTTGGAAAATGTAGGAAAATGCATAGAAGGATTCACTCTGATAAGAGTAACATTTCTGTTCACCTTGGAGCTTTCCGGGGCTGCCTTGACACATAAACCAGAAATCCTTGTAGCTCAGATGAAGTGTTGTTGCAGACAAAGCAGCAGAAAGAAGAAAAAGGAGAGGTCAGAGAAGTTAAAGGTTCCAGCACATCGGGAACACGGTGTTTGAAGAGACACATTCACTGGGACACCCTAAATTGGTTTTGTGAAGTTGCAGGTGTTTCTGTTTATAGAGGCCAAAGAGCTTTTGAACTCTGTTTTCACTATTCCTTGGGAAAAAAAAAAAAACAACTAACCAACCAAACAAACAAAAAAAGCCCAAACAAAGGAAAAAAAAAAAAAAAAAAGGCAACCCAAACCTGCATGAGGTTGATTCAGAATGGTTCTGTATTTAGCACTGGGTGTAAACCTGAAAATTGTTCCCATGAAATGCTCACAAGCTGGGAAAGGTGAGCAGCTCAATGAGGAACATCTGCATTTTCAGGTAGTTCTGCTTCCTCTCTGTCTTAAACCAGTGCAGCCAAGTTCCCAGACCTGGTTTTGCTGCTCTGCCTGCTCAGCTCTGGTAATTGCAGGTGATTTTGAGATAAAGCTCCTTCATGTTTCTTTATCAACTGTTTTTGAAAGTTACTCACACCCCCCCACTGCCTGCCCTGGGATTTAATCTATTTGTTAGAATTTCAAGTGACATTTGCTTTTGTCTCATTATTTCAGATACAACAGGAAGGGTCAGACTTCAACAAAATTGGGTCCCAGAAGCCCTATTGATTCAGAGACAGACAACCTGCACAAACAACTTGTCCATTTATCTTCCTAAACTTTGTCCCATGAGTGGCTTTATTTACTTGAAATCATGAATATTTAGTCCATGTATTATCACAGAGCCTGTGCCAGTGCTTTGTAACCCCATTCCTTCAGCCAAGGAGCATTTCTCCAGGGAGATTTTAGGCACTGAGAGTGTCCTAATCCAAAAAGAAATTATTTCAGCAGCCGGGGAAACACAGCAGCTCTAAAGGTGACATTGCAGGGAGGTTTTAGAGATCCTCCCAGCCCAAAGTGCAGGTCCTTCCTGTCAGTGAGTATAGAAACCAGCCCTTTGCAAACACCAATATCCAACATTCTTGAACACAACCTGTTGCTTTCTCTCTTGTGCTGTTCTTTCATATGCTTTGTACTTTTCCCTCCCAGTTCATCATTTTTAATGCAAACTGTAGTTCAGAGCAGTGTAATTCATTAGCAATGCAGTTTAAAGAATTCTCTTGCAGGTTTTTCCTTAGTGGGGACTTTGCTCTCAATTATAAAAATTTAACATATCCTTGTGAAAATCCACACATTTGGACTATTTTTTTCTCCTTTGCAGATCAATGCCTGTTTCCCTGCCTTCTCTTTAGTCCTCATTAAAATCCTTTCTACTGATTTGCTCATTTGTATTACTGCCCTGAAGTAATCTCTACCATAGAGACCTTTTTTTTTCATACCATATGTGGTGTGACATTATTTCTTCATTTTCTTTAAACCTTCTATTCTCCAATCCTTAAATGAATAAATTTAGATTTTTGTTCCTGCTGCGGAGTTTGACCCACCTGGTGCAGCTGGATCCTGGCAGAGGGCAAGGACCTTTCAGTGACAGATATTTTTGCTATCAGGTTAGTTTTAAGGTATTAAATCAGTTTCAGGAGTAACATACAATGAGCACAGAGGAGTAACCAGCAACACTGCTAACAAGAGCTCTGCAAAGGCATTCTCCAGGGCTCAGCAGCTTGGCTGGACCAGATTTAAAGGGCTGAAAGAAAAAAGACATCCTGGATAGGGATGGAAGGTCTCATAAGTGGACATCACTGCAGTGGGGGGGAGCCGGGTGGGGCCATTGAGTCAGGTGGGGCTGTTATGGGGATGTTTTTCTTAGGACTGTATGTGAATCTTGCATCTCACAACTGCATCTTTCTGCCTGTCTGTCTCTACACCAGTGGATTTCCTTGAGCCCAGTTTCTCAAAAAGTATCTAGAGAAAGGGAGGTGTTATAAGCTATGTGGATTAGCTCATTGGAGAATGAGACGGAGAACAGTCCTGAAAATACTGGGGAAAAGGGGATTACAAGATCATCCTACCATCCAGCTGCAGATAAAATACCCTGCATCCTCTGTGGCTGGGAAGATGATCTGGACAAAGTGAGCATTAGGGAATCAGAAGAAAGAGGATGTAGGGAAAAACAGAACAATGGTGGTAAACTGTGGTTATTACAGTCAGTTTTCTTCCATTCATGCCCAAGGGAGCTGTACTGGAGGGAAAGTATGGAACACCATGGTAAGGATGCAATCTCTCCTACACAAGTAAAGCAGAGAAGATCAACATCTCTCTCTGCTGTTTGTGTTACCTTTGGGGTCTCTGAGCTTAGTTTTGCACCCCTGGAAGCTGAAAACCATTTACTTTGCTCTGGGTCTGTTCCAAGACAGCTTTAGAGCTCCTGCTGTATCCCAGTCTTGCCTCCTCACTCTTCTTCTGATGTCAGCTTGTTCAGTCAAGTCCTGGGAATCATTTCTGAGCTGGGAACATTACAGATGCTAACAGTCTGGCTGCATGCATTTTCCTGAAGTCTTTCATATGCTAAAAACCTCTCTTTGTGTTTCATGGGTTTGGAATAGCAGAATTATTCATTATTCTACTGTTATAGTCTGGTTCATGTCCCAGTTTCATTCCAGTTTCTGATCTTGAATCCTATGGAGGGATAGCATCCTCCTAAACAACACCCAAAGAAGAAATAACTTGTCTAAGGACGGTAAGTGTTGATTCCTAATTTCTCCCCTTGGAATTTAAAGGGAGGCACATCAGAAGCAGAAAGAAGAATTTATTTGAACTTTAAACTGGGGGACTACTAAAGCAACATGAGAAGAAATGTAACTACCACTGGATGAAAAATGTTCTGAGGTTAGCAAGGCAGGGGATGCCAGGACCTGCCTTACCCCAACTTATCCCCAAACACCAGTAACACCTTTGTAACTGGTTTCACTTGTCACTTTTCATCTTATCCTGCTGAATTCTGTGATCCCACAGTGGCACTGACTCCTGAGGGACACAACTGAATCCTTAGCGCTTCTAATCACACCTGATATTTTTGATGTGCTAATGGAGTTCTTCCCTCATCCTCCTGCATGGCAGGGCCATTCTGCCATCGAATTCGTGTTATTCTCTGTTGCTGTCACAGTGCCACGCTCCCCTTGAGACACTGCACTTCACACTGTGTGCACTGGCAATAACTTTTAGCAGAAAAGGTGAAGATTTGAGATGGGCCCTTCGATGTGAACAAAGTACAACCTATACCTGTCCCTACTGAATTTCCCAATATGCCACCTTAAAAATTTGGCTCTTAATCTGTCCTTAAATCTTCATGCGTTCTCCTGCTGCTTCCAAATCATTCCTTTCTGCTCTCAGGGGCCCAACAGCAGTTCTTGCTGTACAGCCCCCCTCTCTTCTGTGGGTCCCCACCATGGGTTGGCTTTGGGCATTGCTCCACTGCTGCCCAAACCTGTGTTAGCTGGGAGATGTGAGCAGAGACTCGAGCTGCTGCTGACTCCATCCTAGCTTGGAAACTGCGTGTGGTTTTATTGCTAAAAATGTGCATGCACAGCCAAGCCTCCCACCTGCTCTGTTGCTGGCAATCCTCATGGGATCGGGGGGAGGAGGAGGAGGCAGCGGGAGCTCTGAACATCTGTCATGGGCATTGCTGAGAAACGATGCCCCTGACCCAGCAATGCCCAGGGTCACAAATCTTCTACTTTCGTGATTATTGGTGCACTCAAAATGTGAAAAGGTGCTGGAGAGGGTTCAGGCTGCCCCCACGAGCCCAGCATGCCTGTCACACAGACCGTGAGGCAGCCCTGCTGTCCCCTCCACTCAGAGCCCTGCACACAGACTGCAGCTGTGCTGGTACATTTATGCACTAGACCTTGAAGATGTTTGACTGTTTGTTTTCCTTTCATTGCCATAAGCAAACTCACTGACTGTGAAAAGGGATAAATTAGCATCTCCAAAGACTGAGGCTCTCTTTATTCTGACAACAAGCAACTAGGAGCAGCAGCTCAGGCTCCTTCATCCTCCCGTCCTGTGCTATGCCAGCACAGCTCTTTGTGGAACTGGCCCAAACCACGGCTACTCTGGGTTTGGTTTTTTGTGAGCCAAACAGATTTTAAGCACTTGGCTGAGTCTGTGAACACGGAGGTCAGTTGTAGCTTCTTAGATGAGGCCACACAGGCTGATCACTGCATTGATTTTATGCCTGTGCTGGTCAGACTGAATGCAGTAACTTGTATTTCAAAGAAGTCCCTAAACCATAGTGTTTCAGTTCCAGCATTGCTGTCACAAGTCTGAGCAGCTCTCTGCTGCTCACCAACCCATGTGGCATGGGCAAGCCTCATGTGCCAGGCTGCCACATAGGGGTGACACATGTCCCACCTGGGGCTTCACCTGGCTCTGGCTTCACCTGAGTCTGGCTGGCACTAAGACCTTCTGTGCTGGCCTGCAGGCCTTCTTTACCAGCTGACCACAGACCACATCCTGCACAGGTATCCCAAATCTGGAACTTTATTTATAAAATGACTCATACAGGGGGACACAGCCCTGAACCACTTCAGACTGACAGGGCAAGATCACTAGGCAGAGCACACCGAGACCTCAGAGGACGACTGGAGCTAATTGCCAGGGGCTGGTTTGTGGATGCAAAGCCCCTTTATGTGCTGCTTTAGGGACAAGCTCATGTTCTTACATTGCTGAGTATATGCCAATGAATGCCACCATGCTATGTACAGACTTTAATAAGAACTCTTCCCCTAAATTAGATGGAGGAGATGAAAATGTCTTGGCAAAATGATGTGACCTCGGAAAGTATTCCCCGAGAGCTCTGGAGCAACTCAAGTGCAGACACGCAGTGAATTATTCAAAGGGTTTCCTCTGTTCCTCTCCTTTCAGGTGAACTAAAATCCATAGAGTGGGATAGTACTTTCTTCCTTCTGGGACCATATTTAGATCATTCCTGCCAACCACGGTGGGAGGAAGAGACCAACAGTTCCCAGCAAACACACAATGATGAACATCCAGAGGAAGATCCTATCGATGACCATTGCAACGTACTTCCAGTCTTCCTTCACCTGGGAACACAGAAAGGCCAATTATCAACATTTATTTGAGATTAAAATTTATGAAAACTATTAGTGCTTAATTTCAAAAAAGGGTATTTTCTTTTAATTCCAGAGAGAGGAGAGGAAGGTCTCACTCACATTTAGTGCTCCCATAAGATGGCAAAGATTAATCTGTCAGTTGTCTGTGTGAGAGACAGATTCCCAGGCTTTGTGGCTGTGCATGTGCAATCACAAACTCTGTTCGTGGATCCCCAGGGATGACATACACCCGTGGATAATTAAGCTCCTCTGCACACTCACTATCCCATTTTCATGAGCAACAGCTTCAATTGGGTGTGTAAACGAGGCTGAGATTCAAGATGGGGAGCGTGGGGTGAAGAAATGACTCCTTTCCCCAGGCTCGTAAACAGATTTGCTTACAGATTAACGAAGCCAAACTCTTTCTGTGAAGGGATTTACAGCTTTGGGTGAGCAAGCAGTGAAAATGAACAAGCAAATAAAATCAGTGGTGTCCCTCACCCTCCTTTTCCCCCCTTTTTTGCCTTGCTGTGGGAGTATTTTCCAGCAATTCCTCCCTGGGGAGGTCTAGTACTTATTAATACCATCAGGCAGAAATTGTAAATGGCTGTTTCATTAAAAAACCACATATATATAAAAACCTCTTTTATTACATTGCTGTTAATAATTTCTTTCTAAGGAAGAGGACTGATCAGATGGCAAAGTTTTATTTGATATGACTGTACCCATTATAATTTTCTACAATTTCTCACTTGGTTATTAATAGAGCCGAGGGCTGAAATTTGGCACGCTGCCTTGCTCTTCAGGGAAAACATCTCAGCAGGAGCTCGCTCAAACCACTTCAGTGGCTGTGAATGCAGCAAGATAGGAGTGTGGTGAAAGGAGAAGGAGGCAGCAAAGCCAAGGCTGCCAGAAATTCATTTTGGTAAAGGATGCAATCCAAATATCAGCAAAATGCCATTTGCAGCAGATGATCTTTCCACAGGTATAGGGGCATTACTGAGCTCCTTGGCTCAGTAAGCAGTTTTGTGAATGAGGCAGACACTGGAGACCAAATCATATTTCCTCTGAACAAAGCATCTTCAATTTCAGGAACACCTGAACGTCGTCAAAAGTGTAAGAATTGGTGAAATATTTTCATGGAATGGATAAATCTACTCCCTTATAAAACCAACACCAAATTAAGATGGCCTTTTACATCGAATACGGAGAGCAAACAAACATCTTGTCACCTTCTTGGGGTAAAACATGTTGTTTTATGATTGTACAACCTCAGCACAATGATCTATAATTAGGGTAAAAGAAATAGTGACCCTTGAAACCTAAAGGAATTCTCATCCCAAGGATAAGGTCTCAGTGGATAACTCCCCTTTGCTGCACCTATTTTCTGGTCTATTCATCACTTGCTAAGAGTCTCTGATGCTTAAAATTCCTCATGACAAGGGCAGCTAAGCAAGCTCTGATGATTGTATTTGTGGGATTAGTGTCTCATGATGTAACCAAAGTGTAAAGAAAATCTGAAATTTACCATCTGATGTCCAACTGGAAAGCTGGATTGAGTTAATAGTGCCCCATTCTGGCAAAATAAGGTTTTTTGGACATTCATTCTAGCAGAAGTGCTAGATCATGGAAAAAAAAGAAAAAAGAAAGAAACTACATGATTTTCTCTTTGATGGAAGAAGAGGAACAACTTGAAAATATAACAGAAATTTGCTTTCAAATGTAATTCAGAAATATGCAGCCCATCTTGAAAATGATGGCTGGGAGTGTATCAGATGAATTTGTAAAATCAATATCCAGCCTCAGTCTGAGAGCACAGAGGGTGAAATTGGAAATTATGGAGAGATAATGAAAAAGAAAGAGGAGAAAATAAAAAAAAAATCTGGATTTTTTGTTTCGTGCTCTGCCAGCACTGTAGCATTTCCCCGTGGTCCAGCACCTCACGTGGAGCATGATCCGCAGACGTCCCTCTGACATCTCTGCAGCTGTCAACATCTGCCACCACAACTCCTGAGCTGTATTTTGATTAGTTTTTAAGAAGCTCACTCAAAACTATTTTCAGAAAAGGATCATGGGCAGGAACCAGCTGATTCCCCCACCCTCAAATTTCCAAAATTTAGAGAATCTGCAGCTCTTCCCCGGTCCAGCTCCTTGTGGGTCTGAGCCCCAGGATTTCAGTGGAGGATTGAGGTGACCTGGTGACATCTGATCCCCACGACCTGGAGTCTGCAACACAGATTAGAGCAGTCCCAGGTGGTTTTATTGTACTTTGTTAAAAATAAACCAGCAAGATTATCCTCTGCGCCCTCCCCTTCAGCTTTATTCTTTCCCATTTTATTTTTAAGCTGTCTTCAAGTCTTCATATTACAGCATTCCAGAGATGCACAGAGCTGTGGACAGCAAGGCTTCCCAGATGGTGCTGTTGGTGTCTGGTTATTTTGGCTCCTGTGTGACATCCAACTTGTTTTGCTTTTCAGTCTGTAATTAATTTCTAATGGCATTTCCATCATTTGCCAGGACAATTCCGTCTTGCGTTTTCCCCAGTGTCCCATTGTGCCTGTATTGTTTGCAGATATCCTTTTGTAACAAACAACTGCCTCTTGCATTTCCCATTTTCTCTTCGCTGAAGCACTTAATTAAATGAGCTATTTACTTTTAATTTAGAAGCACTGCCCCCGTGGCAATGAAGCTTTAGGAAAAAAAAAAAAAAAGACAGGAACTTCAAAAGAAGCTCTGTTCTCGTTCTGGGAAGGTGCATGTCTTTGGAAATACTGCCCATGAGACAGCGAGCTGTTTCTCAGCAGCTGCATCAGAGGTACCTGCTGACAGATTTATTGAAGACTTCCATGAAGAAATGCCACAATTTGATTTTAAGATGAAAGCAAATTTCTGAGTAGTGATTTTTTCCCCAATAAATTCTCATTTTATTCAATCAGTTCTGCTGCTCACAGTACATTTCAATTCCAGAAGACCATTTTTCCTTCCTTTTTTTTTATTTTTTCATTTACACCTGGAAGAAAAAATGTACTTTCCCACTTGATATCACTTGGATGCAGCGAGAGAAAATAGTATAACCTCAGACTGGGGTCAGCATTATTCACCCAGATCTGAAAACCCAAGCTCTGCCTACTGTGCCAACCACAACAGTTGTGGAAGAGCAGTGAAAGGTCACCCCCAGGAAGACCAAAGCTCCACGTTCCCCAGGAGGAGCACACAGACCTGCCCACAGCTCATTGCTCGGTGTTTTCCTGGTGCCTTTGCTCACAGGATGGGCTGGCAGGAGGCTGAGTCAGAGATCAAAGGCTCAAAAGTTCTCCTTTTCTTCTGCTTTCCATGTAAATAGCTTTCTCCTCAGGATAATCACTTCATTTCAAGAGGGAAGAGTAGCAGAAGGTATAAGAAGAAAATTTTGGCTTCTGAAGGCTGTTTTCATTTTAAAGAATTAAAAGGAAGGAACCCAAGATATTAATTGGCTCAGTTCTTGATGATACCAACCAGCTCAGCAGAGAGAATCAGCTGAAATGGGAAGTATTATTGGTGTGATATTCTTTCATTTGCACCATGGGGAAAAAAGTTGAGTTGAACTCAGCTGACATTCCTGGGTTTACTTGTGATTATTGCCAGAGGGAGAGAGCAGAGTTTAATTCCCGCACTCCTAATGTGCTTGTGAAGTGCTTTAGCCTGGCAAAGAATTTTGGGCTGTCAACTAATAAAGATGAGACTTCACAGCCCATCTCTGCCACAGATTTGTTCTGTGACCTTGAACAGGTCACTTCATCTCTGTATTTTGGCTGTCACTCCTCAGCATGAGGAATAAACAGTTATTTCCTCAAAGAGATGTTGTGAAGTGAAATACATTAAAGAACAGAAGCCTTAAACTGTGGTATCAAAGAGTATAGAAATGGACAGTAGTATTTAATATTTTGTTGCTGCTGCTAAGTGCTCAGTGCTGTGAAAAATGCAAATAAAAGACACTCTGTGCCCAGAAAGTCTTGCACAGAAGCACCATGGCTTGTACTGATTCTAAATCTTGAGAAATTTAAACTGTAGGCACAGCTAAAAAGTACCTTTTGCTGATGGATCTGTCTGGGAAAAGCTACATAAGACTTCTCATAAATGAGTTGATTAACTTCAGGTTATCTTGTGCCTCCCTTCATTATGGCCATCATTACAGCACACATATCCATAGTATTGCAGGAAAGAGTTACAGGAGGTGTGAAAGGATGTGGCATTTGTTACATGCATCCCTATCTCCATTAAAAGATTCTTTCAGCCTCCACTTCCTTCATTTGTATCCATATTTACCCCTGCAGAGTAAGTGTGAAATCTGTCTGTCCACCCACGTTCCTACACAGAGCCAGCTGCTCCAGTGGAAGTCCACTAATGAGGGATCACACCACGATACCTTACGGGAGCCCAACAGACCCTGCGCTGTCCCCACACTATTATGTCTTTCCCACACCCACAACCTATTTGGGGAATTTGTTTTGCTCGGCTCTGTAGTCACAGTCACTGCTTAATAAAAAACATAGAGTGTGAATTCCCTGTCTGTCAGAGGCTTCTCTATAAATAATAAGTCTCTGTTCCCACCAGATGATTGCATTTTGGTTCTCTTTCACAATCTTACCTGCTTCCTTTCTACCTAACAACTTTACTCCTATTTTCTGCTGGAGAATCCATTGTTCTCGAGCAGCCCTGAGCATGGTCTGGTTGTGCTGCCCCCTTGGATCTCATGCTGCCAAGACCCCAAAGACTCCAGCTGTGTCTACAGTGGCCAGTGAGTCCAAAAGCCACAATATCAGGGATGGCTGAGCCTACATCAGCACATATACATTCTGTATAGCCTCAGGGTTTAGTGGGGCTTCCTTAGCAGACAATTTTTGGGTTACTAAAGGAGAGTAGGGTGAGTTGGCATACTCACTGAGAAATCTGCATCCTCTGCTCGGAGGTGATCTGCGATGTAGTGAACCCCTTCCACTGCCAGCTTCAGGGCTGGGGACATCAGCACAAGGTGTTGCTCTTTGGTGCCGTGAGTCTTGCTCCCTTGGGCTGGTGTGCCAGCTGCCTCACCCTTTTTGCATTTACACTTGCACAGAGGGGGCTTGTGCTGGAGCTGCTCTTCGTTTAGGTGGCACCGCTGGGATGCTGGAGAGCCAGTGGATTGGCCATTGGTCTGGGAAGAGTCCTCTTGCAGGTAGCAATACTGGATGCTCCGGGACCTGCAGCGGATACTCCCCTCCTCTGCCTTGTTGGGACTGTACATCTGCTGAACACTTAGTGATCTGCCTTTCAAGACAGAGGTGGTCTGGGTGTCACTCAGAGGGTGGCACGAGGGCTGTGGAGAGGGGCAGGTCATCTGTACAGGCTCTGGGTGCAGCACAGAGTACTGCCCAGAAGGTGACTTGAGGATAGGCTGAGGCTTGGCTGACTCCTCGAGGTGGGTGCAGAAGGAAGATGTGGGTGATGGCTCATTACTCTGGGGGCTGGGGGAAGATGAGGTAGTGAAGTTGGGTTCCACATCCATCTCAGACCAAAGCCTTGGTGCATTGGTTATTTTGTGCATGGATTCAATGAGCTTCTTGCAATTGTCTTTCACTGTAGAGGGGCGTTTCATGAAAAGGATACGTGGGACTATGTCAAGGAAGACCCTCCTCACCCAATCTGGCATCGTGTGGGTACGTGGGGAACGATGGTGCACGTTGAGCACAAAGACAGTGATGATGATAGACAAGGTAACAAATATCATGGTGAAGAGAAGATACTCCCCAATCAGAGGGATGACCAAGGAGGTAGATGGGATGATCTCTGTGATGAGCAGCAGGAACACAGTGAGTGACAGCAGCACAGAGATGCACAGGGTTATCTTCTCTCCACACTCAGAGGGCAGATAGAAGACCAGGACAGTCAGGCAGGAGATCAGCAGGCAGGGGATGATCAGATTGATGGTATAGAACAGCGGCAGCCTCCGGATAATGAAGGAGTAAGTTATATCGGGGTAGATCTCTGTGCAGCATTCGTATTTCTTGCTGTTGTAATTGCCCACGGCGTTGATGATGACCCATTCCCCGCTCTCCCAATAGTCCAGCTGGTCCACATGGCTGTGCATGCTCACCAAGTCTATCTTGGCTTTGTCGTAGGTCCAGGAGCCAAACTTCATTGTGCAGTTCTGCTGGTCAAAGGGAAAGAAGGTAACATCGATGCTGCAGGAGCTCTTATATATAGCAGGTGGCATCCATTTAATTCTCCCATCATAGAAGAGGTGAGCCTTGGTCAGGTGGGTGACTGCGAAGTCACCGTCAGCACTGGGGAGAGATGGAAGATAAAAAAGAGACTTCTCTAGGACATGTCAACTCTGCTAAAGAAATAGGATATTTAGTGCCTGGCTTCCAAAAATACACTGAGAGATGCAAGAGGCACATTGTATGCGCACACTGGATCCATCTACTCTGTCCAGTGGACTTTGAACTCTGCTGGCTTATACAAGCCCTGGATTTGCATGCAGATGTCAGTCTTTACCACCTCAGTTCCTTGAGGTGATTGTACAGAAGTTTTAAGTGCCCTGGAATGGGCTGAGTTTGCTTTAGAGGGTTGGAAGGAACCACTGTCAGGTAGTGCAGCTGCGGGCTCTGCAGAATTGATTGTGACAGCTGCTAAAAATGAAACAATGTTGGGTAGTCATTCAGTCTCTTGAAAAACAGCAAGAACATCCTATTAATAGGAATAATGAAAGTTAATCTCTTGATTTTCCAGTCAGGAAGAGAACTGTCTTTTATGGTGTCTTCTTATAGGGACTCTCAATTAGGGTCTATGTGGTGGTATAGAATAAATAGATAACAGCCCAGGATTTTGTATCAGAAAGCCATTTTCCAGGCTTTTGGAGGAGGAAGCCAAGTCAGAAGCAGCAGCCCTGCCAGACAAAGGGGAAGATGAGCAGGGGAAGAGAGCTTCTGCTAAAAACTTGAGATGAATTATTCAGGCTGATGTAGACAGAAAGCTCTCTGCTCCTGCCCAGCCCTTCCGGCTGGAGCCAGCCCAGCCTGCAGCAGCTTTCCCAGCAGTTGGCAAACTCCCTTGGCCCTGCTCTGCTGCTTCAGTGCCCAGATGTGCCCTGACAGCAGCCAGACAGTGACAGGATGTGCAGGAGTTGCACCTCTCCTCTTCCTCACCGGTAGCAAGATGAACAGCACAGGGATGATCTGACAGGATCAGTTCATTAAGCTGCAGAAGGCAGAGGAATTTCCCTAAATTAATTTCTTTAGGTGACCATCATATGCAAAAGGGGGAAAAAGATTTTTTGATATTTCATAGAAGCATGGAATTATTTAGGTTGGAAAGGACCTTGAAAACCACCTGGTTTCAACTTCCTGTCTTGGGGAGGGACACCTTGCACTAGACCAGGTTGTTCCAAGCCCTATCCAGCTTGGCCTGGAACACTTCCAGACATGGGTCATTCAAAACCTCTCTAAACAATCTGTTCCAGTGCCTCACAGCTTGCATCACATACTTCCTCTTGCCCTGTAAAACATCCTAAAAATCAGAGGGCTCATTTTGGGAAATAGTGGCAGCATCTGGCCCTCACTGATCTGCTTGGCAAACATGGTATCTGGGCAGAGATGGAACATGTCCCCAGTCCCCATGATCACAGCCCAGACCTCTTTGTCTCAAGACAATTTTCTAAGTTGGTTGAATTAATGGAAGAATAAACTCCAGCTTCTTGTGTGGTGGAGAATCAGATTTTACTAAACTCTTCTCTGTTTCCATAATAGAAAGTCTTTGTTCTTCGTGGCAGATTTTATATATATATATAAAAAAAAGAACATAAAAGGACCTAGTGCTTTTAGACCTCTAAACTGGATTATTTCTAAAGACATAAAATGCTTTTTTAAAAAACAAACAAACAAAGAAAAAAACTCCCAAAACTGCACACAAACCCAGACTGTCTCAAAGAGATTAAGGCAGAATCAGCACCGTGAGTTACTCTGAAGCAACAAACGTGAGCAATGCCATTGTACAATCCACCCAGCTCCTTTCTTACCTCTTTCTTAAATCTAATTTACACTCTGGGAACATGTGCTTTGGATGAAAACCATCTCTTTTTTTTTTTTTTTCTCTCCTGGATTTTGCCTGCACTCTAAAGCCAGATTGAGACATGAAACACGGACAGCAAGTGACAGTCCGGGGTTTGCTGTTCTCCGTGGTTTTCTTTCTAAATCTCAGTAGGAATATGGAATCCAATTCTGCATTTAATGATATCTCTGAGGCATGATTAAATCACTCGTTAATGGAACAATGTTTATAATTGGATCTTATTACAGAAAAGGGATTATGAGCATCCACTTATGTTTCACTTCTTAGGTAGAACAATGTGTAAGTGGCTGGGTAAACAACACAGGTGTGCATTTTTCCATTGAAAACTGTTGGAAAACAGCACACAACTATTCTTGAGAAGTCATCCAGGAACGATGACAAGAGTAAAAGCAGCAGCAGAACAGCTTCTTAGATTTAGTTAGCTATTGACTCTGAGGAGCCATAAAACACCCAGGGATTCTCCTGCTTCACCAACCTAACAGGGCTGTGAAGTAATTCCTGACTCTACTGGGTGTGTTTGAACTTCTCATTGCAGTTCAATGTAGAAGAATTTGTAGGCAGGTAAATCAGCCGTGTTGTGTACAGAGACTGTGTCCCAGCCAGCTATATCATGCAAAGCCAGTGTTCTTAGTTATCTTACCCTTCATGCATGTATATATTTTTGACTTCTTCCTCAAGCTTACCACCCACACTGGACCTTCAAGCATATGTTTACTGGATTGGAAGCTACGCCTGCTGGCACCCTGCTGGTGAGGGGGAACCTGGAGAGATGCTCTCATCCTGGGTGAGACATTCATTCTGCTCCTCTCCACATGTGAGAGGGAGCAAACAAGGTCACCTGGCTGTTGACAGGCTTCCAAAGTCTTTTCCCAGTTTCCTCCAGGGTATGAAGGTGAGACAATCAACTGCAAACACATCCTGCAGTTAGGAGACTGGGGAAACCCTGTTTCCTGGTGGAAAGCTTTGCTGTGAGAAGACCCATTCCTGTGCCGACAGCCCTGACTGCAAACATGAATATTTCCTTAGACAGGAAGGTGGGCCACCTGATGCAGTGGGACAGAGAAAATCTGCAGTCATTCCTTTATGGCAGTAGCACATTTTCATCTTGTTCATTTGAGACCACTCTGTTGTGACAGTTGTCATGAAAAACCATTTGGAAGAAGACGTGAGTACAAGGTAAACATCACAAGACCTGGAGTATTAAGATACTCAGGCTCTCCTGCTTACTCTGACCTGACAGCTTTAAAAATATATCAGTAATAAAGTAGCGGAGCTCTTACATTTTCATGTCAAATACCACAGTGCACACCAAGAAAGAGAGAAGGCAGTTGCTTATGTTTTTTCCCAAGCAAAAAGCTCTCTGTGTGCTGCAGCCTTTGATTTCTCATTTCAAGAATAAAAGCTGCTCTTCTAAATCTCCTAAGTTTATAAGGGTTCAAGAATGGCATTGTTTTACTGGCAGCCATCAGCCGTGTTTCATTAAAAAGCTCTGCTGATAGAGAAATTTTTAAATTTTTTTTACCAGTTTTTATTTTCCTGCAGTTGGGAGATACATCATTTCACAAAATTAAATGTTTTCAGGATGTGTGTAAATGAGGCACACATTTATTTTAATTTCTGATGATACAATTTAAATCCAAACAGAGCTTTAAAAGCCTGAAAATTAGCTATATACATATATGGATATAGTAGAATATCCTCATTTAAAGCATTTTTCATCAACCAGCAGCAACTAAGAAAAATTGTAGTTTTAAGACACCTTTAACAAATGCATCCTGAACCCTTTTGGTACTCACTAAAGAGATGCTTCTATATGGTTCTGATTAAAGTCCTCTCCAAAGGCAAACCAGAAAATGTTATTTGAAACAATTGTTTTGTGCTACGAAAGTTACAAATGCACAGGTAGGAAGGGACCTCTGGAATTGTCTTGTGCAAGCTCCCTGCCCAAAGCACGGGCAGCTCCAAGAGGATCAGGGCATCAACTAGTTGGGTTTTACATACCTCTAGGGTCTTGGCAAATCAGATCAAAACCATTTTGGGTACACAGACGGAGGTGTCTGTACACTACTGTTACTTCTTTAGGTCACATCCCAGCTTTTGCTTGCTTTAGATGTATATAAATCAGTGGTAACCAATACTTTGATTGTCCCTCAGCAGAACAGGCATCTGTTTCCAAAACGGCTGTGCTGCGTTGATGGAATGAGCACAAGTTTCTCAGAAGGCTCTAACAGTGCTGAATTGGTGCATTTTGCTCCAATTCTTCCCTTTGCCAAGGATCCTCGTCAGCACTTTGGAGGCAAAACTCCAGCTCTGTCCTCAGCATAGTGGAAGGAGAAGCCCTCGGATGCAAACACAGCAACAGCCCAGGAGAAAGATCCCTCCTATAGATTTCTTTGTATCAGTTCCTGTATTACTGCATAGAGCATGGCAGAAAACCTTAAAGCATCTAAAGATATAATGCCTCTCCAGAAACTTAGTCATTGAAACTCCCAGAAGAATAAGGGAAGCTGAAGTGTGAAGTAGCAGGTTTTGGCCTATTGTAAGTACAGTCTGGTGCACAACGATGAGATCTGTGCCAGTACACACCAAGAAAAATGTCAAGAAGGTTTCCAATATTTTAAAGGTTACACCAGGGTGTCTTTTGGTATTTCTCCTCCAAAGAGCTTTGGGATGAGTCATGAAACCAGTGTTACTCCAGAAATAAAACTGGTTGCAAACATCACAATATGGTTCAAAAGAACAAGCTGCTACAGTACAGTTCAAAAGGACTCTTTGGTTTCTCATGGTTTTCAAAAGCCTCCTGAGAGATGATCATCTAACCCAGTCCAGTAATCTTTTGCGTCCATTTTATCACTGGGTGAATTCCTCAAAATATTTCCTACTCCTAAATACAGAAATTTGTATTTGATTTCCCTTCACATCTGATCTTGCTTTTCTTTTTTTAATTTTGTTTTATGTGACTGTGGAGTCTAAGGCAGGAATTACTTTCTGGAACAGTTAACACCAGAAAATACCAAGAACTTCAGAATTCTCAGTGTTTCCAGTAGCTTCTTCCCAGGTTTTACAATCAACAGCCTAGAGAAGACAAATGCTATGATGCCACCATGAATCTCCAGTGGAAAAGCAGCCAGTGAAGCTCCCATTTCAAGTTCCCTGCCCATCCATTAGTCTCAATGACATGTCTTGGATTTTCCTGGGCAGCCTTTAGCAGCTGGAGCACCTGGATGCAAACCTGCACTTCCAGGGGTTTCTCCTCTGGAGCTCCCGTGTTGCACAGGGGTCAAGGCACTCAAACACTGGTGGGGAAACAAAAAAGGCAGCCCCAAAACCTTATTCCCTCATTAGAGAAAAATAGGGAGGGTTTTGATGACTTTTTTTTTTTTTTCCTGCAATATACAAAGGAAAAGTAAAATGTGCTTCAAATCTGTTTGTGAATGGGAAAATAAAACAATGCAGGGGATTAGATAATTCACTTATAAATGATTTGGTGATGCCTGAAGAGCATTTATCACCTCTGATAAGAAACAGCCAGTGTTCTTGGCAAAGAGGAGGCTTTGTGACTTCAATATGAACTCATATTCCTCTGTTACACATATGTTATGTCACATCTAGCAGAAACTAGTTACAGTCTTGGAACTTATCTCATAAAGCCTGAAAATTCAAGAGCATATTAATTTCCCTGTAGGTTATTAATTTGGTTTTAGATTCCTTATGAATGTTGACAACTACATATACTCTCTAGGCCAAACCAAGTGAGTTTACTGATTTAATTTGGGCCTCTAGAGTGGTAAATGGAAGGTTTTCAACAATAATGAGCCAAGATATGAGAATAGCTTCACAACAAGGGGTTAGGTTTCCTTAAAGATGCAAAACTGAAATCAATTTAAATTTTACCATTTCTGTGTATAACCCAACATGAAAACAGAAGGGGTGTTTGTACAATCTCCTGCCCAGAAAGTCTCCTTTCCAAAGGATTTAATCCCAAACAGAAATACCATACTTCTGGCAGAACATCTGATAAGCATTACTCAGCTCAAATTAAAAAGCCTGAAGAGTGCAAAAGGCCAGTGTGGCCACTCAGTCTCTTTCACCAAGGTTCCTCTGCACATTCTCTTGCTCTCCGACTCCCAGAATTATGTGTATTAAATTCCCTGTAAACTGTATATATGTAAAATATGAGATGGACTAGTGACTCTCATTCCTAGCTGAGATGCCTACGAGGAGAAGCCCTGGCTGGCTGGATCTTTGAGCATCCTGTCCAGTGGAAGGGGTCCCTGCCCTTGACAGAGGGTTGGAAGGAGATTTTTAAGATCCCTTTCAACCCAAACCATTCAAAGATTCTATGGTTCTTCATTTCTAGGCCCCTCCTTGCATGGACCACGCTCATCAACCATGATGAGCATGGTGAGCCAAGGGAGCAGAAGCTGAGATGAGACATCAGGCTCTTGAGTACCATCCAGCAAATGGATGGTTTGAAGCACAAAGGGCCTATGGAGATTTGTGTTATGCTATTTCTTTTGGCACTATGGTCCATCACAACAACCACCAGAAGCTCCAAAAATAATAATCTTTGCCATTGTCATTAATTAAGCAGTGAGAATGACAAGAACATTCATTTTTTTTCCCCAGTGGAAGCTGGGAACACCTTTCTTGGCTGCCATGTGAGGCACTTGTAATACAATATTCATGCTCAAAGTGTGTCCCTGTAAGGCAGGAAGGTCCAAGTGCCTATGAATTAGTCATTTCCACTGGGTTAATCTCTGAAAGGTGCTGAGTGAGGATGCAGTGATTTCCAAGAGGTTTGCAATCACTCCACACCACTGAGGATCAGAAATGAGCTAATGGGAAAGATAACAGTTCCTATAGTCTCCAGAGCTCACAATCCCCTGGGTAGATTCCTGCTTCAGCCATTTATTTTGTTTTTAAACAGAAGCAAAATCGTATCAAGCCAGAACCAGGCAACTGTTTATTAAAAATGAGCCTGGCTGCTGTTGTGTTTTCTCTGAGTGTTAGCCACATACTAAGATGTTTTTGTTTGATGCCTGCAGCAAGAGTTTTCTCTGGAGCCTGTGCTGGGGCGGGAGATTGGGATATCCAACATCCTAGGAGACTGGAGAGCTGTATTATGATAAGCCAAGGAGAAAACAGTCTTGGCACTTGGGCAGTCTTTCTAAGAATATCAACAGGCTCCAAAGGAAAGAAAGAAAACCACCACCTGCTCCCTGGGAAGAGTCCATTCAAGAGACAGATTCCAAGCATTTGGGATGAGGAACAAATACCTGTTTAGGAATCATTCTAGAATGGTATTTGGCCAACCTGAAACTGCTATTTGTAGATACACAAGCCTGACATGTTTCAGCATATTTTCCTTATTTAAGTCCATCCTCAGTAACTGGCATTTCCAGTTGATGGTGATGAATTAGGGGAGAGCTCCTGGGTGAAATGAAATTGAAGAGGACTGAAAGCTCAAATCCAGCTTAATTGTGCATCTGACATGTGAAGAGAAAACAATACCTGGCATCCCCCAACAAAACTCGCTGCCCAGAGAAAGGATCATTAGGAGAGCAAAGCCTTTGCAATGAAAAGTCAGCCACATCATTTAAGGCACATCTGGGACAGATATTATAGAATCTGCATGAAATCCAACCACAAATAACAAAATAAAGAGGAGTAATTGCAAGAAACATTTTAACACCATGAACAGAGAAAATTTGCAGGGATGGGCTTGCCCTCTGGCCACAGTGCTCACACTCACTTGTTATAAAGGACAATATCTGGCCTCCAGATGAGCTCTGAGGGGATTCGGATGGATGTGACATTTTCATATTCTTGGGGGTCCCAGCGCAGCTTGTAGTCATGCCACTCCTGCCAAAAATGAGGTGGTTACAAAGCTGTGAGAGTTCAGTTGCAAAACTGAAAAGAAACATGGAAAAGGACATATTTGAGTGCACCCACCTGCTTCACCCACACATTTGTGGTCATCATTTGATTTTTCTCATCCTGAAATGCAAGATCAGATATTGGTTACAGAAGCAGATGAAGCAGCCCAAAGGACTCATTAAATTTCTCTTAATTGTACATCACTTCTGTAATTACAAATCACCTCTGAAATAAATGTAAGTTCTGTCCTGGAAATAAAAAGCAGATGTTTCTGTCATTTGACATGGGACAGGGCACAGCTGCCTGATACCACTGAACAGCTGAGCCTGCACCTAAGCAATCCTGTGAGCAGATGGACTGGAATTTATTGGGATTTTCCTCAGTGCTGATGGATTCAGCCTAAGACAATGATGCCAGGTAGAGGAAAAACCTCCACAGCCTGGCTTAGACCTGTGCACTGCAGGAAGGCAGTGCTGAATATATATACCCTTACTCACACATGTGGTGGATTACAATGCTCAGCTTTGTTTGTTTAGTACTTCTCCTGTGAAACATTATCCATGAACACAGCTCTGGAAACAAGAAGCTCAGCAGCATTTTCCCTTCTACCAAATACATGAACTTAGAGCATATGGATTGGGTTTTCTGGATACATCCAAGCTGCTCTGCTGACATGGAACACTTGGACAGTCTGGTGTATTTGCATGTTGCCAACTGGTACTTTTTCTTGACTCTAAGTACAAATAGCATGGAAGGGTAGGACTGTATATATATATATATATATTAATAATGTAAGGCAGATATAACACTGGCAGCACTGTAGTATAGTTAATTACTGTTTGCTGCTTGCCTTTTGTACTTGTTATAACCCTTTTGTAAGTAACTGAGATGAATCACCCAGGGCAGAGCCTAGTGCTGGTCTGATTGAAGTGTCACACCAGAGCTTAGAGCTTATTTGTGTGTTTTTTTCTTTTCTCTCTTTCTTTGGCTGGCATCAAACCCAGCTGAATTGGCAGGACTCATTTGGAAGCAAACTGCTTATCATTAACCTTGCTCTTGTGGCAGTACAGGATTGATTGTGAACGTTAAATACCAGGAGGTTTGGGGGGAGCTGTGCCTCCTCCTCCCTGAGCCTCCTCACTGTTGTTGTGGCACCAAGTGTAAAACCTGAGCAGTGATACTCTCCTCTGGGATAAGGAACCAGAATCACATGCAGGAAGGAGGAAGACAAAAACCACTGCAATAAGCAACAAAGGAAGAGAAAATACGCGGCTACTACCTTGAGTGCTGATGAGAGATGAGCCACTGGATGAGGCTGCCATGCCCTGGACTGGACTGATCCTTGAACATCTGCTTCTCTTACCACTTTGCAGTTGAGGCACCTGAGGGTCTCCACCACAGCCCCACTCTCTCAGGTGCTGCCCTTTTTCTGAATTTTTCTCCCTGGAACCACCCTTAGTGGAAGCTCCTGCCCATCACACCTGAGGCTCTGCCATCCTCCTGACCTGAGTGAAGCATGACACCAGTGCCAAGGGTTTGTCTTACAAGTGGCTGCTCCTGCACACATACTTGATCCCTCACCACTTATTTGTGGGCTCAGAAAACCCTCAGCACACCAGGGTGAGGCGAGGACATGCAGGGATGTCAAGTTCCCCATTGATTTCTGCTCCCCTGCCCCCAGCTTTTGTCAGCAGGAGCTGGGGTTTGAATACAGCTCTGATTTCCCTTTCAGACTCCCTGTCTTTGGGAGCTGAACGTTGGGTCTAACAATTGCAGCAGGGTTTGCACCAAAACTGTCACTGTCGGGAAGGGAGAGAGACAGCTGAAGTGCCGCAGTGGTGGCAGGGGTGTCACCAGTCCCAGCCACACAGAGTGGGGCAGGAGGGGCAGAGAATTCTTCTCCAGCCTTGCCCACAGGCCTCAGCACCTCAGATCTGCCTGTGAGTTGCACTTCTAACCACTGACATGATTTTAAGAAGATTAATTCTTCTTAAGTAAACGGGGAAAGCACTACGTAGCAGGTGTATCGATCCCCCCTCTTCCACAATTCAGCAGCTGCATAATGGAAAGTCTCTTTCATGCTTCCACAGTCACTAATGTCTCATCTTTAGTCTTATCAATTATTCAGACCAGAAGTGTACAACTTCAACATTAGCAAATGCAAACAGCCCTGGATCCCTCAGGCTGATGTAACAGCAAGGAGGGGATTGGAAGGCCAATTCTGTGCTGCAAAACTGGAAGGTGTTGGCTTCTGCCCAAGGAAGATGCAACTCTCCAGCAACTGGTGTCTTTGATTCCCTACCTCCTGCGCCACCTCAGCTGTTTCCTCTGCATCTCAAAATATAAAATGGTGTGCAGATTCATCTGTTATGATTGTCCCACACCAGCAATGTCTTTAAGTTGCATTATATTTTCCTTTATCATAGAAGTCACAGAATGGTTTGTGTTGAAAAAGTCTTTAAAGCTCATCTTGTTCCAACTCCCTGCCATGGGCAGGAACACTTTCCACTAGACCAGGTTGCTCCAAGCTCTGTCCAACCTGGCCTTGGACATCTCCAGGGATGGGGCACTATCACTCCTTTTAGTCTGCCACATAAATACAGTAAAAAGTGACAGAGCGCCTCCTCTTCTAAATAAGCAGATTAGACTAGATGACCTTTAAAGGTCCCTTCCAACCCAAACTCTTCTATCATTATATGATAGCCAGGCTGATATTTGCTCAAGAAATGTGAAAATGCACAGACCTGGGAAGTGCCACGTGCAAATAGGGACAGGAAGGAGAAGCATGCAGGAGCAAGGTCTGCACAGGCTGTAAAGCCTGTGAGTGTGCCTGACATCTGCAGTCCTGCAGGGATCTCCTTTGGGTCCAACTCTTGACCTCAACATACTGTGACAGAATAATCCCTTAAATACTGTTTCAGTGCACATCAGCCTGTGTGCAGACCACGTCATTTTGTACAGAGCATATGCAGTTTGCACATGTGTAACTCCTATTTGAGCAAACCCTTTGAAACAATTTTCTTGTTAATATCTGCCAGATTAGCTAAAACCCCTCAAAACTTTAATTTGCAAAATTTCTTCAGGCAAGCTGTCTTCCCAAGGTGCACAAAGCACTCTTCCTATTAGCTTGTGTAAATTAGTGTTAGCAATTATGGTTCAAATTCCAAATCAGGTATTTGACTTTTTCCTTAGCCAGAATTCTCTGGCACTTATGCTAATTGCTCCACTGCTTTTCTGTAATCAGTCCCATGGGTTTTGATAGGGAATTTGGGATTTTGCCTGTAGTAAATGAAGAATAAAGGATCCACTTGGATGACCGGCTACTCACATGAGTCATTCCTTGTTCCAGCAGAGCTGTCTGCATGATTACTATTCTCTGCTGAGAGCAAAGTCTTCCCAACCCAACTCTCTGGATCAACCAGTAAAATCCACATGCACCAGGAGTCCCTTCCCAAGCCCAGCCTGGCTAATCTTGGCCTCTTGTTGCACAAAACAAAGAGGTTGTACTTACAACATCAATGAGCTGGGCGATGGACAAGCCGAAGCGGACGATGACCACATCAGAAATGTTGGCAACGGGACGGGACCACTTGTTATAACCAGAGAAGAGTTTCTTCAGGAGACGCTCCTCGGCGTGGGCTCGGGTCTCCACATGACCGAAGGCTGTGTGGAAGGAACAGGACACAGTGGCATAAAACACCTGCTATTCCAAGGGCTGGCATAGCTGGAGCCTTCTCCGGGGGGAAACACTGGCAAACCCCAGTAATGGGCACATGGGGACACATGATGTCATCTGGATGACTTGCCATCCTTCTATCCCAGGCATTGCGATGTATTTCTCACCCTATTCACCCACAGTGGTCAGTTCCTAATGCTGGGTTTCTATTGCAGATCAGGACTGGTCTGAAGAAAGTGAGGACACCACTAATACCATTTGGAAAACACTACATGGGCTGTTCTTTCCTGAATCTGGTCTAATTTTTATGGTCACTTTGTGGCAAGTTTCTGGCACTGAAGTCTGCAAGCAGGAAAGAGGGATGCTAGGAGGGCAAGCCAAAATGGAAAAAGCAGACTCCTGCTGGGAGTAGGGATTTTGGATCAGATTTATACATTAAAACTGGCACCAAACGCATCAGGGGAAAAAAAAAATAGGCAGAATGAAATTCAGCTCTTTAACCTTCATAGCTGGTTTTCACAAACACTAAGAGGGAAAGAAGAGGATGGGGGAGAGCACAGGTGGGATAACGAGACTGCAGTTTTCCTCAGGCATAACTCTAAAAGTTGAAGTCTGCGAGGAGCAGCCCTGACCCTGCACAGGCTACAGGAACTGTCGGATGTGCCTGTTGGTTATTAAAAATTGAAGCCACGTTTCATCTAGGGGCTGCGCTCCTGTGCCGGCTGTACCAGACAGAGGGGAGAGGGAGCTGGGGGCTCTCCCCACGTCCCTCATGGAATATGGCTCCTACTTAGTCTTTGGCTGCCCTGGATTATACAAAGGGAAGCATTAGCTGAGCGCTGGCTGTGCTCTCTGCAGCCGGTGCTGTAGCCCCGAGACACATTAGCACACTTTACTTAGGGAAGAAAAACCCAGGCAAGAAGCAAGAATGCTGAGCCCCTGCCAGGATTCTCCCTCCTGTCCCCTTCCCACTGTGACTTTAACCCTTTAGCCATCAAATCAGACAAGGAGCAGAAAATAAAGGCAAAGCATTGCTCAGCAGAGACAGGTGTTCAAGGGACCAGAAATGATGGGGCAGGAGGATGGAGGAGTCAGGGAAATTCCTTGTTTACAGGGACTGGTCTCCACAGCATGTCTTTGAGAGGAATAAGAGAGGAAAGAGCTAAAGAGCAGAGCAGGGGAGAAAAGCTGTCTCAAACTTACCAGGGAAAATGCTGGCACACAGCAGGAGGAGGAGGTTTCCTTTAGGCACAAGAAATCCCATTGTGGAGCAGAGCTCTAGTACGCAGAGTCTTCTGTCAGGGCAACTTTTCCTCTCCGAGTCTCTGGATCCTCCAGGTTCATTCCCCTAAACTCCTTTCACTCTCTCTGCTTCTGGGAAGGGATAACAGCTGGTGCTTTGGTTTTTTTTCTGTTTCTCTTCTGAGTGATTTCCTGCTCTTCTTCCTAGAAGGATGCTCTTTCCCGGGACACTGATGCTCATACACTCACAAGTGATGCGATAGGGCTGCAGACAGCTCTTGTAGAGTCCGGAATGCCCAGCCTCCCTGGGCTCTCCTGCTGCTCCTCTCCCCTTTCCTACGGGGCTCTTTGACTGATTCGTTTATTTGCTGCTGCTGCTGCTGCTGCTGCTGCTGCTTTCAGCCTTCCCCCAGCCCTTCGGGCAGCCTTTGCTCGGATTTTGATGCTGATGGGCCACTGATGTCTCTGAAGCAGAGAGTGAGCACAGTATGTTTGTATATTTAATGTAGTTAGACCGGCCCACCTCCTGCTTAGGAGGAGGAGGAGGAGAGAAGCCCTGCGCTCCAGCAAACAGGCTGCAGGGAGGAAAACTTTCAGCAGGAGGAATAAAGAGGGAGATATCCAGAGCCCAGCTGCAGCCAGAGGTGGTGGATACGGGGCCAGATGGAATCATTATAGCACCGGAAGCCCAAACAATCTTTAATTAACGAAAGCTGTCTCTTTAATCTTGTCCAACTGCTTTTCAAAATCACTCCAGTGTAATTAGACTGAGATATTTCTGGCTTGGGCACGTACCTTTGCTGTCGATAGTTATTGGGGTGATGAACCTGCCCATAAGAATAGGGCTCTGCTGTGCTTGGTACTGTACAAATGCGTAGTACAAATACAAATATTAATCTCTGCCCACAGGCAATATTGCCAATCAAAGGTGAGACTGGGACAAGGTCACTTGAATTTATCTATATGCTTGAGTGTACCTTAAATATATCGTAAAAAACCTCTGTTGAAGTCTTGAAAATTTTGTGGAGGAAAGAATAATGTCTTGTGTTACCACTCTAGCCCTACAACTCGCATCCCTGATTCCTCACATGGGAGACATGGAGTAGAGCTCTCCCCATTTCATTTTAAAACTAGCTTTGATATTAACACAATTACTTCCACACGGATAGCAAATGGATTTAATTTTCAGGCAGGGGTAATGTTGCCAGCTGCAAAATTAATCAAAGTCTGTTCTAATAATATTAGCTACATATTTTACGTATAATAATTTCCCTACTCCCAAAGCATCTCAAGTATCTTCCAATATAATAGATTGCTTGCTGCAAATGGGGAGGATTAAAGTCACAAGAGAAATTAGGTCTGTAGTGAGATTATAAATAACATCGGTGTAGTACCAAACTTGACTTGTTTTTCTTATCTCATCTCTTCCTCAACAATTGTCAGCCTTTCCAGTGACAAACCACACTGTATTTTGCCATGTCTGTAGGAACTCCTGGACACTTCTCTGCTTTGCTTTCAGTGTGCTGACCCTCAGTGCAGCACCTGAGCACCTGTGATATGCTATAAAAATCTGTAGTGCTCATTCTAGGGAACCATCCGGCATTAATTTAATAAGCAGCAGATGTGAGATCAAATTAACTCGAAGCTAAAGCACAGGATTCCATCCTGAGAGCCAGGTCCTGGCTAGCACTGAGCACCTCTCCCTCCCACAGCCAGGAACAGGGTAGCAGAGGGGCAAACACTCCTCATCAGGGTTAAAACAGCATCACTCAGTCACCAGTGCAGCCACACATTCCCAAACACCAACCAGCAAAAAAAACCCCAAACCCCAAAACATTTGTTTAAGCCCCTTTTCTCTATGGAATCTGGAATTTGCAGGCTCCTTTGCTCCTTGCTGGGTCCAGCCCTGCTCAGTTCCCATCCAGCAGCATCAAATGGGGGAATCCTGGATTTCAGTCCATCTACATCCATCAAAAAGCACCAGATACAGCAAATCTTACAAATTCCCAAAGGAAGTAGTGGGAAATAGGATTTCTATAGACCATTTTTTCAAGGAGACTGGTACTCTGCACAGGTCACACATTGGACGTCCAAACCCAAGGGATTCAAGACCATCTATTCTCTTTTGAAAACCCTGGCCATAAATAATACAGGTATCCTTGACTACAGGCCCTCCTGTGCAGAGCTGATTCAAATCCCATGGACAAACCCCATCCATCTTCACCTTGCCTTGGTTTCTGTGCTGGCGAGCAAACACTGCCTTTAGATTAACCCTATAAATAATTTTGATTAAAAAAGGATTTCCTTCTTCTGGAAATTAATTGTAAATCACTATGTCCTATAAGTGAAAGGTTTATCCCTCACCTCCCTGGCCATGTGGGGAATGAGCATATTTTACAGAGGTTTCTGTGCCTTGAAGTGACCTTGTTAAATCTCACTGCCAGTTTCTTTCTGCATCATTGGGCCATAACAAAATTTCCATCAGCTCCTGTGTGTATTTGGAAGGCGATGACTTCCACTGGTACATGTGCAAGGGATTGTGACTGGAACAAAAGATGCCATTTAAAGGTTTTAATGATTTTTTTTCATTATTATTTATTGTGGTAGAAAGCTGTGACTCCAGCCTGATTTCCAGGCACCGAGCTCTGAGCCTTCTCATTATTATTATCTTGCTTTGTCTGACAAAGACATGGATAATTTGGGTAATCCAGATGTTCACAAAAACTGATTCAAAAATCCCAGCTATTGAAGACTGTAGACTGAACAAAACACAACCAAGGCAGTGTTTCCCCCAAGATTTTCAGTGAAATCTCAGACTTGTCGTTGGAATAAGGGGAAGCCAGTAACAAGCTTGATTTCAAGTGGTTTGTGTCATTTAGTGGAATTCCATGATTTTGCAAGGATCTGGTAAGTCTTGACTGTACTGTCTTGCATTTTGCACTCCTCTAAATCTCTTGTCTACTTTAGTAGCCTTTCTGAAATAATTTTTCTGCTATAAAAGGCACTGACAGAAGGGGATTGAATATTCCTGAGAAGTGGGTGCCTTCATATAAACCGTGTCTGAGCCCCCTCTCCTGCCATCACTAATTCAATATTGAAAAAAATCAGCTGTTGACAGAGACAGAGGCAGCTGCTCTGACAGGGAATCCTAGTACTGCACATTTCCTTCGAATTTACCCTCTCTCTCCATGATCTTGTCTCGGATGTCACAGCCAGCTCTCCAGGGCAAGCCCTTGACCTCTGTTTATTTTGTAAAATGTCATCTGAATGTTTAAATGTACAGAAGTGAGACATGATAATGATAATATCTCCTTACTCATTCCCTGTCTGGGCTTGACACGGGGGACAAAGCAGGTTAATGGAATGCTTGAGAAACACCAACTTTGCATTCAAAGGTGATCTGAATTTTTTTCCTTGTCTCTCTGTTTCTGTGATAAAGATTTCCCTCTCCTATTCCTAACTTCTTTGTCATCAACAGAGGCTTCAGGTGGAGCAAAAGAAGTAAGAAGAAAACCAACACTGAAAGGGGAGAGATCTCCTTTCAGTGAAATGTGCACTGAAATGAGCAGAGCAGAGGGGTGTGCAAGGCTGTTTCTCAGCAGAGCATCCTCAATCTGCCCCTGGGGAAATCTGCAAGGTACTGCTGGCCTCTCAAGAGTGACTCTGATTTATTCAGATTTATTTCAGTTTGTCTCTGAAGTGACAGAAGACTTTTAAAGACATTTTTAACTAAATCAAAGATTTTTACTGTGTAAGAGACTTCTGGCTGTGCAAGGGAGCCGAGACACCTGCATGGGTGTAAGAACAACAGTAACACTACAGAGTGCAACAGCAAATGTAGTGATGATTATTTCTAAAGCAGTATATGGCTATGGAGCCCAGGCTTCTCCCAGGTTTCTTGCCTTCTTGGAAGCTGGCTGTGGAGAGGATGGATTTCTAGCCACAGAATACTAATGTAGCCTCTTATTATTTCCTGAAGCATCCTCATGGCAGTGACCAGACTGCAGACAAAGGCAGTGTCACGGCCTTACAAAACCTACAGCACCCACAGGGAGAAGCCAGTTGTCCATTGGCAATGAGCAACATGTCTGATGTGAGATGTTCCAAAGCTGCATCACCCACGTGATTCCCTTCTAGACTTCTTCCCCTCTCAAAGGGTACACAGTGAGCAGAAAACACCAGCGACCTGTGAGCCCAGCCCTGCGTTCTTGGGACACTGCAGGCACATGTTGTCTTGTCAGGGTACCCCAGTTCTAACCCAGGGTGGCCCCCTCAATTCCAGCCTTGTGGAGATGCTGAGTGGGGCTTGGAGCAGATAATATATACACTTCACGGCAGGGCAGTATGGCTAATGCAGCATCTCTCCCTCCTCTCTGTGTGCTCATTAAGATTTGAATCCAAGCACAAGAGCCCCAGTGCATTCACCTATTGTATTGCCTTGGAATTCTCACGCATTACTGAGCTGGGAGTTAAGGGAGCTCAGTACCTTGCAGGATTAACTCCATAATGAAACTCTGGTGAGAATCTAGTTGTATTTGTCTCTGAACAGGTTGTGCTGATGGAGAGTAGGGGGAATTCTCTCACCCCCTCTGTCTCCTGATTTGTTCCCACCTCTCCCCTCCACAGCTGTGTAACACGGTGATAATCTTTTTCTTTGGCCAATGACTCATCATGCCAACAAAATGCACTAATCCAAACATTTCTTCCTCTCTGGATTTCTCTTCTTCCTGTTGCTCACTCAAACATATCATGGGAATTTCTGAAAAAGCTTCTTTATTAATAAAGCAACAGGAGGATTTGTGGTTCTGGCTAAACAAAGGAACAAACAAAATGAGCCAACCACTGAAAATAGAAAAGGAAGCAAAGCAGTAAGTCATGGCCTCATTAAGGCTTCCAGCCCTACAACTATTAAAGAGCTCATGTTACAGATCAGATGAACCTCTATGTCTTATTTGTAAATGCCAGACTTCATTGTAAAGAGCCCATAAAGAGGAAGGAGGCAGCTTTCACTTCTCTTAAGATCCAAGAAGATGGATTTTTAAATTAGAGAACAGAAGCATGCTTCTCCAGACAAGTTTGTTCTCCAAGGATAGCTTTGGTTTCACTGCTCAGCTTTTAGATCTAAATTAGGCTCTTGTCCTTCCTCACCAGAGGGCAAACACTGCCCAATTTACTTGCTAAAGAAATCTGGAGTTGACTGATTGACAAATCCATTCCCTTTCCTCTCCATAATCAGCAGCACCTACAGATCACAACTTTCCAACCAATACAAACATGTCCTTCTCTGAGGTCCTGGCCTGGTGTAGTAATGAGAAATGTCATAAATCTGCTGAACACCCCGGGCTATGAAGGTCAGGGGCTCAGTGGTGCATGACTTGTCCATCCATCTGGAGAGCAGGAGCTGGGAGCTTCTCTTGCCACTCCAAGCTCTGTCTTGATGACTTCAGGCATCATTTTCATGCCCACATCAGTGTGAATGTGATCTGTGTCCTCTGTGCAAAAATCGGCATTAAAAACTGCAGCCAGTGCTAAAAACTTGGTCATAAATATTGTGCTTGGCACAAAGCTCTGGCCATAAATATTTCCTTGGTTAACCAATAGGAAATGATAGCTCTTAAATCTCAATTATAGTTGAGTTGTAACTGGCTCACACTCATTGGCACCAGGGTCCTGCCTTGCTTGTGTGGGAAATAAGGGCAGCTTTCCCACAGCTTTGGAAGCAACCCTGAAACTCTGATTTCTGATTTCCAGAGTTCAACAGTATTTTTTTCCTTCTTAAGTTAGGAAGAACTAGGATGAAAAAAAAATACATGCTTATACTTCCTTAAGCTCAGTCCAAAAGCTTCTTGCAATAGATGTTGTAACGACAGTTCTGTTCCAGCTTCTTACTTTTCCACCAGTTTCCTCATTTCTGTCTGGATTCATTCATATATAGCTGACAGACAGTCTTAGGATGTGGATCTTCAGAAATGCTGCACAAACAGGAAAATAAAATTAGGTATTTTTAGGAAATCTATAGAATTGGAAGGTTTTGAGACGCTACAATCCTGTCTGGTAGTCTGGCTATGATCAAGCCAGTTGAGACACCTTTGGTGCATACTATAAAATCTATGTTCAAAGTTTAATTTTTTTTTAAAAGTGCATATTCAGAGCATCATCTTTTTATGGCCACGCTCACTATACTGGTACCTGATGTGGGTTCTGCATCTCCCCAGTGTGCATCTGGGAAAGTGGAGATGGGGCAATCCAAGCACTCCTGAAAAAGATGCTCTAAGTCTGGATTAGGGTCAAATATCCTTTCTCCCTTCACATCTCTTTTTGTACAACAGTTAAAAAAGTCTCCCAATAACCAGGAAGGCAGAACCTGACTTGTCTGCATCCATCTCCCACGTTACTGGTACCTTCAGGCTCACATCTTCTTTCTGCTCATTAAGACACATGCTTCTATTATTTTTCTGCTGACTGGCCCACATGAAAAGAAACATCAGCCATCTGTTACTCCCACAGTTTTCTGGATCACAAGAGTTTTGTTGATTAAAGAGGAAGTTTTTCCAAAAGACATCCATTTCCCACTGATTTCCAATAAACTACATCATCTTCCTTTAAAATTACAGCTTCCTGTCCTATATGTTAACAACACACTGGCCTTTACTTGGGTCCAGATTCATGTGCAACACTTGTATTTAAACAGCAGTTATTCACAGAACTACACACTGCTCAGTCTGAGTAGAGGAACACAGATACTTGATTTCAAGTGCCTGAATATCTTTGGAGATCTGGACCATGCCCAGCAAATTGTCAGGAAACCACAATGATCTAATGCTATTTAAGAACTCGGTTATTTTTTGCACTTGACTACAAAAACAATTTATCATTATGTCTTTAGGCCTCATCCTGCTACTCTAAACATCCGAAAGTTGAGGGATATTTATACCTGGGCTGCTTCTAATTTTGCCAATGAAGATGATTGGGCTGGCATGACTACAACAACTCCCATCACAATGACTGTAGAACTTGGAATTAGCATGAAGATACTTTGACATATTTTATTCCTGTTTCTATTCTTCTTCTCTTGGCACAGTCTGATGTCCCATATGGCCCATTGTTGGACCCTGCACCAGCTGAAGGGAAAGCATGTTTGATTGACACTTGAAAATACCAAGTTGTGCCTTTGGGCTGGCTCGGGCTGAAAATGCTCTTGGCAAATGGAAACAGTCATGTCATTTTTATTTCACTGTTCAACAGGAAGAAGACATTTTCTACACTGAGAAACACACATAAAAGTTTATTCTCTAAGGGGATGAAATATTCCTCTTTTGATGTCCTGTAGGATGTTTCCAACTGGAAATGGGTTTCAGATCAGATGCTCAGCTCTGAATGGAACTTGGAGGAATAGAAATCCATTCCCAGCTCTGGCCTCTGGGTTTAAAAATCAAATGGTTCCTTCCCTTATGGAACACAAGTCTTGGTCTGAATAATCTCTTGTTCCATGGTTTTGAAACTCTCACATGTCATACCAACACCCAAGGTACACCCAAAGAACAAGACCTACCACCTCCTCTCATCTGTGATGATGGAAATGCAACCAAACTCCACAGAATGGTCTGGGGATAGACATCTGAAGACAAGGGCACCGGTATATTTCTTTTTGTAAACCATCTCCAAAACCACAACATGTCACTACTTACTTTCCTTGAAGTTCTCAGGACTACCCAGACCATCTGGAGTAGAAATGCATCAGTTCTTTCAAATTTTGTCATTATGGATTAGGAGAGAAATTAAAAAGGACTCCTCAGACTATTTCACACATGAAAATGTGCAGCAAATAACAATATCCCTTCTTGTTAATAGCAAGGCTTGTGTCAACATCATTTTTCTTGTAAACCTGATGAAAGCTTTTTCCTGCAGACAGAGAGAATCTGACTAATTTGTGGGCTGTAGCAAGAAGTTAAATTTGTGTAAAGGAAGAAAACATGGGCAGAGAGAAATTACTCCCTCTGCCTATCCAGAAAGTGCTTATAATAGAATATTTGCAATCCTCAAATATTCTTAGTCATGATCCTGTTACTGGCAGGGGAACCAAGCCAGGTTCTTGGAATAGGAAAACACTGAGATCACAGATTATGTCCATTTTATGGGTTGAAAATTTTGGTGGATACAAAGCTGTTCTTCTGTGAGAGCAGCTGAGTTTGATCCTATGGCTTAGGATACATATCATATAACATATATAATACATATATTCCTTGAGCAATGGGGACTTTAAATGGAAATCAGAGGGCTCCACACTGCACAGAGTGAAAAATCAATCAACTATAACAGCAAATATAAAGGCTGTGCTGCAGGAGTAAGGAGCCATTTTGTTCTGTGTATTCCAATACCTCCAGCAGAAGAGGCTCCTCTGGGGCATCTCCTTTCTGCTGGAGAGAGATTTCTCATCTCAGGCCTTAATGAAGACTCAGATCACTGAGCTGAGCTTTGTTTTATACAAGGAAGAAAGTGCTGACCACTTAACATAAAAAAGCGCCTGCAAATATGAGTCATAGTCCAAAGAGCAGGAGTCTTTCATAAAATTATAGGATATGATACACATATATATGAGGTTTTTTCCAATCTTTATTTCCCCTGTCCTGCAGAGACCATGCACTTCACTTCTTGATTATGACTTTTTACAACTATAGGAAACGAAAAAGAACAGAGGCTGTCAGATGTTTATTTAACTTTACTGTCTCAGGCTGTTGAGGTGGTGTAACCCCAAGACCTGGCACCCTTGAACCTCAGCCCCTCACCTGGTGTCAACCTTCAGCCTTTGCCAGTGATGCTGCTGCAGAATTCCAGGAGGAACACAAGATGAAAAAGGCAAACCTCTGGTCCCATTTCATCATGGCTTGTTCTACTCTGGAAAATGCTGTTTTCTGGAAATGTGGAAAACTTTCTATGTTTGACAACTCACATAACAGTATTTTTTTTTTTTTTTATTATTGCTGGTATTTGCTATCTAGTATTTTCTTCTGCGAGTGAAGGAGCTTTGGAATTCATGAAAGCGTTTAGTTGAGGAATATTTACTTCAAATTATTGCCATTGTTTGGTCCTTTAGCCAGAGAAGGAAAGCACAAATGTATAAATTATGCAGGAAAAAATCAATGAGGCTTCTGAGGGGGAATTCACTGACAGTGGTTTGCAAGGCAGCGAGTGGCTCCTCTCTGTTACAGCCAGTGATTCATAAGCACTGATCACACCAGCCACATGGTTTATTAAAAATCCAGTCAGGTCTCTCGCAGAAGTGATGTTATTCTAATATCACAATCATTTCAGCAAGGTGTAAATTGCTTGGTTGCAAGGAATGACGTTGCCTGAGGCAAGCTATCAGTTTTGTGGAGGGGGTGGGAGATCGGTCGTGGAAGAGATGTCACAAGCACAGGCAAGGGGCTGGCAGTCTGAATATTTCCATCAGGATCCCAACTGTAGCACTCAAAGCTTCAATCAGTGACAATCATTGCTAGGATACAGGGAAAATCTGTCCAGAGTCATAGCAACAACTGATTACAAGCAATTCACGAAATGTTAGCAGGGATGGATCACCCTCGATCAGCACCTCAGCTTCTTTGTGATTATCCAAGATATAAATATCTTTACTCAAATAATCTATCTGGCAGCCATGAAAATTGATTAAATGGGAAACAGGACACCTGCAAAATGGTCCCTGCAAAGATCTCTGTGTGGGTGGAATTCAAGGGGGTCAGCAGTGTTAGTCCCAACACAGGAGCTCAGAGCCACTCACATCCTTTAGCTTTATTCACATCATGTTGTCCAGCCTTGCCAAGGCTCTCGTTGCCCCTCAGATGCCACATTTTGGAAACAAAACACCAAAAAATTTAAATTTATACCCTATCTCCCATAAAGCTGCTGGGTGTTTAATGCAGCTGAGGCTGGATTTGGTCCTTGACAGGCCAAGGGCATCTCCCACAGGGTGTATGAGGGAAGGACCTGTCCCACCACAACCTCCTGCATGGTAAAGATTCTCGTGCCTGGCAGGATCAGCAGTTCACAAATGGTCCTAGTGCAGTGAAAGCATGCAGATGCTGCCTGGACTGTAGTATCTGGGGAGTAATACTCCATGGGGAGGATTTCTAAAGTCACCCTACAAAAGATCAGGTGCTTCCTGGACATGTCTTGGAGTTGGGAGCAAGGGAATGACTCCTTATCCCATGAGGTCTGTGCTCAGGGTGACACAGCCGCCTGTGAACCTTCCTAACAAGGCTTAACTCAGCGCTTGACTTTGACTTTAGTCCTTCCATGGACAGGGAGGAGCCAGGTACAGGCTCGCATCCAAAAAGGCCAAGCTGCCATGCGGAGCAACGCTTTGCAGTTCAAAGACCTCCAGGTGCTGAATAAATCAGATAAAAGAATCATGGGCTGATCAAAGACAGACCCCAGACATGTGCAAGAGCCAACACGTGGGAAACCCAGGGTTGACAGCATCTCCTGGGAAACCAAAGCACCATCCACACATCAAATAGAGGCCAGCATCACTCCTGGGACACTGACCTGCTGTTAAAATATACCCCCATGCCAAGAAGGGCTTTGATTTCCACAGGGATCCATGTTTTCAGGCGGTGGTCTGCACCTGGATGGTGCCAGTCCCGCAATCCTCACTGCTGGGAAGAAGCTTGATTTCCCTGAATTTCCCAGATTTGGCACTGGCTCCCCACCTCCAACAGGACAGTCCCTTTTCCTCAGGACCCTATTTTAATTTACCACCTCCCTTCCCTGATTCCTTCTGCTGGCAGAGGACACTGTGTGAAGTGCCAGGTGTGAGCAGAGCCCAGAGCTGGCCTTTAGGGGAGGAAAGAACTGACAACCAGAGAAGTCTGAACTAGTTAAGTGTGCACAAGGGAGGCTTTGTAAGCCTAATTAGAGGTAATTAGAAGTGCTCCAAAGCCATCCACCAAAGCTCTGATGAATATTAATTACCCTATTATGGACTGTTCACAGGTATTGTCCAAGAGCACTGGTATTTTGGGGAGAAGCCAGTGATATATGTATTTTAAAAGCAATTATTTTACAGAATTGCAGTGCTCTGTGGCACTTATATGATTTTTATATACCTTTTTGTAATTTTACAGGGAAGCACAATGACTTTTCTCGGGGTATATATGAAAGGTCACCTGACCTTAATAAAAATAGTGGTTCACCTGCTATTTCTAAAGTATTTGGAGTTACATTGAGGAATCAAGGTGTTGTTTGCACCCTGGGCTGTGTGTGCCATTCTGTGCCAGCTCAATGAAGCCACTGGTCATATCAGTCTTTCAGGAGGAGGGGAAGGTTTCTGGATCCAGAGAGTGTGAATTCAGCAATGATACACACAGTCATGATGCTCACATGTTTGGGATATGAGCCCTCAAACCACTCAAAGACAGAAGGCAAGGCTGAGTCACTGGATTTAGTCTGGGCTGCCAAGGTGGGATTTTGGAAGACTTTAGTGATACCTGCCCAAGAAAATGCTACACATGAATAAAACTTTCCAAACCCAACTCTCACAAAGCTTGCTTGGGAAATGCCTTTTCTTTAAAACTATAGATTGTGGAGCCATAAAACATCCTACATTTTATATTATTTTAAATGCAAGTTTGTAAACCTAATATTCACAGCTAAAGTTTAAAAAAAAAGGAGATTAAGAAATCACAAACAAATCAAACATGAAAACAAATATTAGGATCATCTTTAAAGCCTCATCATTTTAAGCTTTTCTCAAGATTTCTGAGGATTTTTTGGTGTTATGCACAAGGAATGTGTCCCTCTCCCACCCATTATTGTGCACAGTCCCCAGTAAAGGCAGTACCTGTCCCCCTTGCACTGGAAACCTGCACCTACATCCCCACCTGAGAAAGAACAGAGGAGAGTGGGAGAAGGAGAAATTTAACATCCTGAGAAATCTAATCAAGAAGGAAAGTTGCTGCAAGGCATGTGCTATGCAGAGGGATGATGTGGGATTTCAGTGGCTTTTGTACTTTATTTCAAACAGAGTAGAAGTACTTTGGAAGTAAAAACTATTTATCAAAGTGGGTTTTCGTGCTCCTGATCCAAACACCAGCAGAAGTGAAATACAAGGCCCTGGACATGCAACAGCTTTGCTTCTGCAATTCAAGCACTGGAAGGGTTTGATACATCTCATGGTGCAACTCAGGTTAAAATTATGGGACTCATGTCTCTGAAAACATACATGGACCTTGAATATTCAGGCTCCATGTAAGAAAAAAAAATTACCATTGACCCAACACATCACCCAACATTCCAGGGAGATGAATTGAAGAGCTTCTGCACACTTGTGGTTATGCAACCCACAAATCAAACCCCCTTTCGACATGTATCTCTGAAAGCCACACGAGATAAATATAGAGAAGGCTCAGCTAATTAAGCTCTCACAAAGGTGAACTGCTGAAAGTTTAATTAGCTCGCCGATGCTCCAGCTGCATGGGTGTTTAAATCAAAGTCAGCTTCATCTGGATCTAATTTGTAATGTACAGAAATCCAGAGGGGTGAGTAGGCTTTCACCTTTTGTTGGCAACAGCACATCATCTCAGGCATGGGGAAAATAAGGTAAATGACACCATCAGGCTCCTCTGGGCAGTGTGTTACATTTCTCTGTTAAAATTATTCATCTGTTCTTTAGCTTCACATTGCACCTGTTTTTCCTGAAGATGCCCAGCTCAAAAATCCAATTGCACAATTCACCTCAAGTATAGTCCTGGTTTAGTGGGAAAATGCTCATGGAGGGGCCATGGAGTCGCATGGGGAGTTGGGTGACTCTGTCCTAGTGAATCCCACCACAGGGATACAACTGAAGGTTACCAGAGCTCCTGGTTTGCTTCCCCACAGACTGAGCTCCTCTTAATGGCATTTTAAACAGAAGATAATTGGTGTTTTCCAAGAAAGGTAGAAATGTGAGGCAGGGGAGATGGGCTGTAAGTAGTAATTTCTGAGTGTCCATTTCACTTTGCAGCCAGTCAGAGCTGCTGATCCAAACCAAGGCTTTCCCCAAAGCTGGAGCAGCACCACTGGCTCTTCAGCATCAGCTGGGTGCTGATACTTCCCTGTGCAAATGGGTGGACATCCTAAATGCTACTTTTAATTAAATCTTGAGATCATCAGCTCTTCTAAGCTAAAGGGGAAATCCTACCCAGCAGCTGAAGACTCTAAAGAGCTGGAGAGAAATTATCGAATGCAGATGGAGAAGAAATAAACACATGGCAGCTCTTAAAATTTGTGAATTGTGTTCTTTGCCTGATATGTCTTAAACTTTCTTCTCTCAAAAGAGTGAATCCTTTTTGAGAGTGAAGTATAGACTGTGACCAACATTTCTGGAAACTTCCAAACTCCACTCCCCACCCCTAAAGTGCAAAAGTCCACCACTGGGCAGACTTGCTTTGCTTCTGCATGGTCACTGCAGTCAGATACCCTTGCTGGAAAAACACTACCCCCATCTGGGAGTCCCACTGCCCACACAATTCCAAGGCAGTAAGAACATGGAGAGTTTCAAACAGGTTTCTAATAATATCTCTAAATTTGGACTCTTTCTGCCTCTCCAATACAACCCGCTGTGATGTTTCCATTTAGCACCATGGTGCCTTTTTCTCTGCCACTACTCATCTCACAAGGCTCTGAGCCAGATGATGGGAAGCTCATCAGGAGCATCCAAGGAGAAGGGAAGGTCAGACACCATCATCCCACTTCTTGAGCCAAAAACTGCTAAACAGCAGGTCCTCTGGTTCAAAATTAACAATGATTTTGCTTGGATAGAAAACCAGCATTTTGATAGTTATACTTATGAATGAAGAGACTGGACAGACCATGGATGTAAATGGATCAATTGAAATATACAGCAGTAAAAGTATTCTCTTCCCTCCCTTCTTTCTTAGATTTAAAATCAAAAGAGAGTCTTAGTTGTCTATCTCCATCTGAACACATCAGCTGTTCTGGTCTGCCCATATGCAAACTCTTATCCCACATTAAGTGGGAGCTGATTGGAAATGGTTTGACATGGGTGATTTAAAAATATTTTCTCCAAAAGCAAATATTGTGAGACTGATGCTGTCCTAGACATAAGTTATAATAATGTTTCTCCCTTCTAATTTAGTCTTATCCACAGACCTTTGATTCCACAGTAGCATCTTCCCAGCAGTATCAACAAACAATTAGTATTTTTGCTGAAACTTGTTTATGCTTGCTTTACTTTCAAATGAACAGAAGGTATGGCTTCTAAAAAAAAAATAAAAAAAAGTATTAAAAAAGGAGACAAACAGAATGTGGCAGTAGGAAGGAATTACATAGTGCCTGGAAGAGAACAATTAATAGCCTCTGAGGAGCTGAGTAAGAGCCACAAAATTCATTCGTATCTTAATGGGATTTTTCTTTGTAGAGGAAAACATGAAATATAAATCAGCGATTGACATTTCTCCTTGGGGAATAAGAGAGAAAGAGTGACATCTGACAGATGGCAGAGAAGCGACAGTACACTTTACAGAGATGCTCAAATCATTTGTTGACAAGGAGAGTTTAAAAGCTTGAACGAAATGAGATATTTCTGCTCATGCATTTAGTCAGATAGTGCTTAACTGGTTTTGTGATGAAGGCAGAAAAATGCTATTTAAAGTTTCTGAAGATCTGGAAAAAAAAAAAAGCTCACGGATGATCATTCTCTTTAAAGTCCAAGTTGTGAAAATATGATAAAGCATTGGCAAAACATTTTCTCCAGGATAAGACTTGAAAGCCAGCACAGGAAATAGGTTAAATAAACATAACTTTACTGTCATAAGAAATTAGAGGTTTGCATTTTCCATAGATTTTTTTTTATTATTTTTAAGCAGGCAGTAGAAACTCTTTAAAGCTTAAAATACCCATATATTTATATATACATATATATATATATATATATATATATATATGCAAAAGATATTTTATATATAAATATATACATAGATAAATATAACCCCCCACATGCATGCTTTTACATTTTTATATATTGTTTTTTTTAATTGTCACTCACTGAGAGGGACACCAGAGTCTGATCAATGAGGAACAATGAGAGGAAACTACAAAAGATACCAAATGGGATAGGGGGCAAATGAAGTGGAACCAAGCTTCAAAGTCACATCCAACTCTTCCAGAGGTTTCTCAGGCGTTCGAGAAGACAATACAATTCCTCATTTTGTTTGTGTGGCTCAGGTTTGCAGATACTTGCAAAGCTCAGTCTGACAGGAGCAGATCTGGACCGCCCCAGACTGGGATGGGAAACCCCATCCGTTAGAAGTCAATGGCACAAGATCTTCAAGCTTGTGTCAAACTTGTTCCTTGTGCACCAGATGAATGATTCCTATTTAGTGCTGGTTACATGTTCCAGGCAGGTGATGGATGGAAATTGGTTCATCTGCTCCCATCCTCATGAAATTTAAAATTGCAAGTGACCAGGAACAAACTCCAAAAAGAGCATTTTTCAGCCTTCAGCAGAGCTCATCTGCTCTCTCCCCATAGAAGAAAATCCTTTCTCTAGGTACCTTTAAATCCAAGGTGTGAGCCAGGAGTGCTTGGACAGGATAGGGCTGGTGGGATGTGCACGTGGACACCAGCCATGAGTGATTTCTCACCTCACAGCTGTATGACCAACCTTCTTGACTTCTGCAGCATGATGCAAATTCCAAACACTTCAACAGTAATGAAAGTAATTAGCAGAACTACTTGACAACCTCTGGCTGCAAAAACCCCTATCCACACTTAGTCTGGAGTGAATTTAAAGTCTTGAGAAATATGGGACCTTCCTCACAAAAGTATCACCTCTGCTCAGGATCTGCTGCAGAACAGAGTCTGAGGGTAACTCTCCACTTCATAAAAGAGGAAACAGGAGATAAGGAAGGCTTTAACAAGAAGGAATTCACTGAATCTGTGCAAATTGTAAGGTCTGTGTTGATAAGGTTAGCAAAGCTTTGTACTTTTGTAGAGATGTGCATGGGCAGAATGAGTTTTTAGGGTTTATTAATCTTCATACCGTGTTGGTTGGGATTATCGTGCAGCAAGGGACTGTGATTTCTGTGTGCTGTATTTGTTTGGAAAGCCTGGGGCATTTCAGAGAGAGGACCACACTGAGATCTGAGCTGTTTGCTCAGGCTGAGCAGAAGAAGATTCTTAATTCCTCCTCCTGCTCAGTGGTGCACTGGTTGTCTTCAGCTGAGAAACTTGCTGAGGCTGGAGGGTCGAGCAGCAGGGAGATAACCTTGCCCTGCAGGAATGGGCCCTTTTGTGTATTCATCAGCCATTCCCTTGCATGCAACAACAGCATAGCAATGAGTTGCTTCCACTCTTTCCTTGCCTCTCAATACAGTAGGAGTCAGACTAAGTGAAGCTTCCTATTAGACCTGGCTGTATTTATCTTTCTCTTTACTTCTTCATTAAGAAAAGAAAAAAAGAGAAAAGAAAGGATAAGATTGGAGGATGGAAATTTCATGGGGAACAACAACTTTGAGGGCATGAAGGCAGGAAATTCCTGAAAAGATGAAGCCAACACTGTGAATCTTCTCTCTTCTAAGCCCCTCATTGATAGTGCCTAGTCAGAAGATTTTGTCTTTCCTTTTCTGCAATCTTTTTTTCCCCTATAAACTGACTTTCCAGGTATTTTCTGTTTGTTACAAATGAAACAAGAGGAAGCTGATTCACAGAGATGTAGGTGCCTCTTTTCTGGTCAGATCAGGAACCTGAGGCCTCAGAAGAGGGACAGGCACCAAGGAGAAATCACTTGGGTTTCCAGAAATGGGCTGCATGAGAAAAGATAGGTGAGCCAAGGTGATAAATACTTATCCGTTTAGATACTTCGAAGAAATGGGTGAATGTAGAGCAGGAGAGAACAGACTGTGGTTGTTGAGGGGTTGATAACACATATGGAAGATTACCACCGCTTTCTCTGCACCTCATCAAGGTGGCGAACATCAGCTGGCTTCAGCAGCACCATCACAGCAATAAAGTTGGGAGCAGCCTGCTGCACACTCTGTGTGTGTTTACAGCAGGGAGAATGACTCCTTGTCAGGACTAATTCTCTAATGGGAGTGACAACCATTTAGGGGCTGAGTGGTGTTATTAGATGTGGCTTGAATGCTCTCCGAGCTACTTTTGCTGGCAATTTGTGCCATGTTGTCTTTCAAGATGTGTGTGAGGGTATGAGGGGAGGACAGAGCGCAATGGTTTGTGTTTCCAAACCTTTCTAACAGTGTTTGGGCAATGGTAAGATCCTGCAGGCTTAAGGATTCGCTTGGGGAGGCCTGGAGAAGGGAAGTGAGTGCATGGGGAGTGAGGAAACAACCAGAGGAAGGAAGCAACCCCAAATCTGTTCTTTGGTACAATGTATGGTCCCTGATCCCCCTCATGTTCCTCTGAGCATCCACATGTGTCAGTGACCCTTTTTCTGCCCAGCAACACTTACGATTTCTTGCACGTCCAGAGGACTGCTGGATCCTTATTTTCATATTACACTTGTGTTACTCTTTCAGACCTAATAGTATACATTTGTCCATGGTTTCCCTCCTGGAATTTCAGAGGAGGAACTGTTAAGCCCATTACAAATATGCTTTTTGACTGACAGCTTAAAAAAAAAAGAGATTTTGAAATAAGTTGTCCCCTGGACAAATATTAATTACTTATCATTATTCACCTTGGAAAATAAAGGTTGTGGTAATTCTCAGATACTCATGTCTTAGCTCTTAACAAGAACTTGACTTTGGTCAAGGGCAAACAAAAAAGGGAAGCAGAGCAAGCTGCTGTTCGAGCTGGAAATGCAGTTGTGGTTTTCAGTTTTTTGGGTCTGGTCTCTGGCTCTCACCCTGAAGCCACACACCAGCGTAGGCTTTGCTGGAGCAACACTCTTTCTGTGTCATCTGGACTGGCAAGAGCTTTACACTTTTCATCTAGTCAATAGGATAACAAGTTTTGCTCTTCCTTTGGACAGAAAGAAACCAGTATAATAGGAGGAGTGGAGAGGATAAAAATCCAGCCAGAAGCAGCCTAAGGACCCCTTTGGCTTTGTTTCGCCTGCTCCCCACAGGTTGGCATTGCCTTCTGTAACACTGCTCCAAGATCAGCAAAACCCCACTTAGTCCCAGCAGCTGGAGAACTGGCTGTGTCCCACCACAGGTGTCAAATGGCTGCGATGCCCAGTTGAGTCCTTGCCACTTATTGGGCAGCTAATCTGTTCTGACAGCAAATGAAGATGTTTTCTCCTCTTCCCCCATGGTTAGCCATTCCTTAAAACAATGCATTTTTCAACACCCACACGAAAAAATGCCTGAAACGTGTTGAAATGTCTGAATTGATTTGGGGAAGAAGGTTAATCACATTTAATTGTATGACACATTTGAGTCTTGATGCAGTGATATGGTCTTATGAATCATGTTCCCACGGGATATGAAGGAGTTGCACAGTTTTATATAACAACAAAGCATTTGGACCATAAATCCTCCATGTACTTTACCTGTCTGGCTCCACAGATCCCTGCAAATGTTACCTGCTGATTTTTGTATATTCTGGGGGGATACTTGGATTCATTTGCATATACAATTAGCAGGGCTGATGTCAACAGGAGCTGTTCTTAGCTAGGGCAAGCAGGCTGGGGTTTTAAATAAATACAGATGTTAGACAGAATTCATGTCGATAAAATATTTCAGCACGAGTCCTGGCAAAACCCAAAAGGCAGGGGTGGATTATTATTTTTTCAGTTGTCAGATGAAGGTTAGATTTATACAGTGCTGAAGGTAAAGGGTGGAAGAGAGAGAGTTCCTGGGCTATCTCAGCAGCCCCAAGGTTTCGCTTGGCAATAATAATTTATGGTGGTGACATTTTGCGGACAAAAACCTGAGGGCAAGTCAGCCCTGTGAAGGGAAGGAGGCATCTGAGGGATGTGAAGTGTTAGGTCCACATTGCTGTGAGTGCTGACATGCGTGATGGATGGGCAAGAAGTTCAAGTAAGTGCAATGATGGATTATGAAAGCTGTCTGGGCTCTGGGAAGAAGAATTGCCCAGGTGCTGAAAGAAGGAGCATCTAGGGTGCCTCAGGGAATGAAACCCTTCATTTCTGTCACTGGAGACAGGCCAAAAGACTAGGTTTAGGATCTGCAAGTCAGAGAGGCTCTGAATTGTCCAATTTCTTTTCTGTCTCCTGGACGGTGATTGATTTACTGACCTTGAGTTCAGCACCTCGCCCTGGGAGCAGCACACAACCTGTCCCCTGCTCTTCATCCAGGCTCTGACCTTTAAGGTATCTCTTCATGCATAATCCAGGAATCTCATTTTAATTCAGTACAAAATAAGAGTTTTATGCTTCTGCATAATGTAACATGGGCAGAAGCAGGTGGTAAACCTATTGAAGGGACTTGGGAACACACAGGTGAGGAAGAAACACCTCTATTATGTATTTATGGCTCAAGAGCTGAAAGATAAGGCTTTGCTGTCCTACGGAATGTGAAAACATGGTGGGGAAGTGTTTCCTCTGTAAAATGAGCCTCCTGTCAGATTTGAAGGCAGAAAGGGCTCAACCACCCTAAGGGTCTGCTTCCAGTCCTGTAAGCTAAAACCATCTGGCACCCAGGTACTACCTCTGGACCAAGTGGGCTGAGCCTCCCAGGGAGGTTGGAGGTGTCCAGTTGTCCTTGGTGGGTTTTCTCTGCTGAAACTCTTGGTCCTCCCCCCATACTGCAGCACAGCCCTTTGCCGAGTTGGTCTCAATCATTCTGCAATCTCATTTTCTCTTGCCTGGCTGCTCTCCCTCCCCCTTCCCTCCCATTCCTTTTATTTCAACCTTTCCCGACATTTACTCCCCTATCTCCTATCCTTTCCCCTCTCCCCACCTCATATTTTCCTTCCTTTTATTCCCGATCACTCTAAATCCTTTCTGACGTCTGAGCTTTTGTTCTGCTCCCTCCTCACCCCTGCTGGGACCTACACTGCCTTTCTGTTTACACACACATGTCTATACTAATTTTGTGTCTGACAAAGCATGGAAAAATGCCCCTCTGAGACCCGTTTTCCTTTTGCAGAGCAGACTGTGCTTTATGCCAAAATAATGACTCAGCACTGCCAGGGGGGAGAAGGGCCGTATTTGCTCCTCAAGAAAGAGGGATGCAGATGAGCCGCCCAGGCTTTGGACTGAATCTATGCCTAAAAGATGATGCTTCCAAATGAAAACAGCAGTGAGGCAGCGAGATGAAAACATGAAGAAATGCTCCAGCAACATAAAATGAACTCTCAGTTTTGTTTGCCTCTGTCTGGATCGACCAGAGGCTGGACAACAAGCAGCCCTTTTCTTGCTCTTGCCCACCATATGCATGCGAAGAATTCCTAGGGGCTTGGCCATTCCCTTTGTGTAAATTGAAACATAATCCTACTATGAACAGAAATTGGAGCATTTTGAACTTTCAGCCAAGTGTTCTTGAACCGTCACTTGTCACTGGACTCCAGCATGCTTTATCAGTCACTTTATGCCCTGGCTTTCAGCTTGAAGACAACCAGCTGCATCTTTCAACACTGCCCACTTGATCTGTCTGCCAGTTTCTCTCTGACTCACAGCATTTTATTTTAAGCAAAACGGAGTCATGAAATATTTATTCTTTTTCTTGAGAAACTAGAAAATGAAGGCAAAATGTAACATTTTTGCATTTCTTTTCCACCTCCACATCTCTGAACTGCTCCATTCACTCTCTTTGGGATGAGAGAGCTCAGGAGTGACCACCAGTGGTAGGTGCAGCCTCACTTTACAGATATTGGAAATTTCTTTGTGGGATGAAGGCGTGGGAGTTTGCTCTGATGAAACTTCCAGTAACACAAAAACCCTCTTGCTGCCTATCCCCACAAAATAACTCTGCCTGACTCTGTGTCCCCACATTCCTTGCTGGCTCTGCTGGGGCTCCCAGCATCAGTTCTGGAGACAGGTAGTAGCACACTCTCTCTGGGGATTTCTTCTTTTACACTAAAGGAAGTAGCAGAACCCACTGTTATCATGAATTTGAAAATCACAAATCGATCTACTGATTGTGCAATTTCTGTGCTCTTGGCATCCTTTAAAGATGGATTGCCCTCATCTGTCACCAGTGGGAAAAGAGGAAAGGCCCTACTAGAGCTTCTTGGTAGCCCTGTATGGGGATATACTGGGAACAAGCTGATTTTACCCACACAAGATAATAATAAGCCCGTGGGAGGACGCGATTAGTGAAACAGATTCAAAAGGCTCCCTGCTGAGTCTAATCTGTCTGTTGTCATTCTGCTGCTGCTGTTAGGTCTAAACAGCCAGGCAGTGAGATAGCCACACATTTCCGTGGGGTTTATGTCAATCTTCTGACTTCATTTTATTGGTGTGGTTTTTTATTTACGGAAGGTATAGCATTGGGCCTGGCTTGGGCTGTGGATAATCTCCTCTTAGAGCTTTTTGATCCATTTTCCGAAAAGATTATTTTAATCTCTTCCTCCCTTCCCCCAGCCCATCTCGCCACACCAAGGGATAATTATTTATCCTCTTGGCTCACCTCGCTTCCACTGGCCACTGTTTAATACTGGCCAGCTGCTGGGAGCAGAGGAGTTGGGGTTAGTTTTTGTGCAAGGGATGTGATGTGACACGGTATCAGTGATTTGAGACAGCAGGACAAAAGGGCTAAATCCATACTTAAGTAAACTATCACAAAACATAGTTTTGTAGCTTGTTTGTGCCCTGAGCCAGGCAGAGGCCAGGCTGAAGGTGGCACAGGTTTGAGCAGACTCTGGGTTGCTCTGGTTTGCTGTGACAAGTTGTTCTGCCAAGCAAGGAGAGAGCAAACAGGCAAATCCTTCAGGCATAGCCAAGCAGGTCCACAACACTCAAAATTGCCTCCACTCCTATATTTTGCCAGCAAAAAAAGAGGCAGCAGCTGAGACCTTCTGCCTCTTCAGCTGCTCAATGTTAACAGCACTGAGTTTGTTCTGCAAGAAATGCTTCTATTCATATTCAAAACTCCTAAACTCTCTAAACTCACTACATGACAATCAGTGTTATTTCCTTCAAAATGCTGCTCTAAAGCCACACGCTGGGAATGGCTGGGTTTGGTCTTCAAGATAATTAGGGAGAATGTCACCAATCTCAGACCACATAGAGCTGGGCAGCATGCACAGGCTGATAAAGGGAATTGGAAATTCCATCAAAAATACGACTCAGAATATTTATTTTTCCCTTTCTCCTCCTGCTTTTTTCTTTAGCAATCCTCTCTTCCTACTCACCCAGTCCTGAAGGGTGATTTGCCTCTTCGTGGCTTGTGGAGGTTCGTTGAAAAGCTTCAATTAGTGAAGAAAGGTTCTGGCTCTGTATTTGCAGCACTTCCATTCCCTGGTTTTGCTGAACCTCTGTCTTCATGGAGATTACACACTAATCTTAATTAGGAAGTGGAAGAGGAAAAGAGGGGCTTTTTAGCCTGCATTATTCAACTTTGATCTGACTCATTCCCTTTCATTCTGGAAGAAAAACATTTCAAAGACTTCCAGGAGCCTCAGTCTAATGGCATTGACCAGAGGCACTGTCAGTCTTGCTGGAGAAGAGAAGAATGCACCGATATCGCAGTTTCTCATAGAGTGTAATAATGCCCTTTTTAGAAAATAGCTTTCATTAGACCAATTTTTAAATTTAAGGTCATATGCTCTTCCTTGGGTGATTCTCATTTAAGAGCCTATAATGTAGATACATCTTATATTTTGGTTAGCTTTTTAGTCAGGGAGAGAAAAAGATTCATTGTCTTTTGCTTTAGGTTTTGCAGGCACTTATTAAACACTTAAATACACTGAATATTTTTAAGAAACTTCACGGGCTTTATCCTCAAAAAGGAGTAGAGACTCTATATCCAACCTTCCTCCCCTCCAGGTGACAGAGGTGACATTGACGTGTTGAGTGGATTTATTTACAAAGTGGGCTGAGCTAAATTGTCACATCCTGCTCACTAATACTTGTTTAACCAGTATCACAAACACAACCAGCTTGTGAGGGTTTTTTGGACAGGATTGGGGTTTTTGCCATCTTTTCAGGAAGGTGATGTTTGCATTAGACCTATAAATGTAGTTGGGGGGATAGCAGTGCATTGCCTGGTACCCCAGAGATGTCACCTTCTGTAAAGGAAACCCTTCAAAATTTTAAAATTTTAGTTTTAAGAGCAAATTATATGATGGAAATGTCCTAGTGGATGTCTCTGGTTCTGGAGCTCACACTTGTGCCTCACTACTTTAGTTGTGACAGTGCTGTCCTCCTCCTCAGGCTGTGCAGAGGCTTCAGCAATAATGCATTATTAACATCCTCTTTCTGGGCACCAGAAATCAAACATTAATAGACTCATACAAAGTGTTCCAGTTCAGATTACTCCTTTCTTGCTCCCTTCTTTGCTAACAGAGATGTCAATACAAAGAACACACTGAGCTGCGGATTGGCTCAGTGTGGAATTTCACTATGAAGTTATTGTTGGAGAAGGGGGAGGTTTGATGAAGTTTTGGTTCCCTTAGTCAAACTAAATATCTGCCATTTACAAGATGGAAAATCCAGGTTTTGCTAATACATGAAACATGGACCTTTATCTGAGGTTTAATAATTGAAGCAAACAACTAATCACTCCACACAGAACACACCCTCCCTTCTCGTGTCCTTCTTGTTGAGTGGCCCAGTTGCTCACTGGGATCTCCCACTACCTTTATTTAAAATGAGAGTTAAAAAAAAAAGAAAGTATGGGATTTTTACAATCAGGTAATCCTTCCCCACAAAAGGTCCCATTGAGTGCCAACAATTCTTCTTGATTTCAATAGAGAAAGACCCAGGGAGACTCTAAACATTTATGCAAGTCTTTACCCTGTCTCCAGGAAGGAAAAAGTTTAAAAGTGAGACTAATTTCTCAGGCTGCCTTCCTCCTCTCACAGGACACAAAGGCCTTCTCCTTTCAAATGTCAAAAGGCTGTTCTTTGGTAAATAGCTCAAGTCACAGTGGCAATGGTCTCCATCTGCAGGCTTGTCAGATTGTGCTTCGAAAGGGCAAGGGAAGGGAAGTCAGTCTGTCCCCTCTCTCCCCTTCTTCTTTATTACAAGTAATACAGCATTATAAATATGATCACATGTAACAAGTAGATTAGAGTGAGGAGACCAGCTTCCCAGGCTGTCCAAAATGTGGAAGACCTTCTAACCGCAACCCTAAAATTCCTATCCTGACAAAACTGACACAATAACATCCTTCAGGGACAGGGTGGTACCAACTTCTGACCTCGAGATGCTTGGGCAGCTACAGAGGCTGGGAAAGAGTCCAGGATCTGCCATCTGAAGGGTTAGCCAAGGATCCTATTTATAGACTGTTCTGGTAACAAATGAAATGTGAACCTGCCAGGCCAGGGCTGAGGACAGAACCTGCCCAGGGAGAGACCTCAACTGAGCCATGTCATCTCTCACCTCAACAGTTCCCCCTGAGTGATGCTGTGTTATCAACTTTGCATCAGTACAGCCATGTATGAATAAAATATCACATGAATACATTCATCCTACCTGTAGAGCTTGTCTGGCACACAGAGAAACCAGTCAGCTCTGTATAATAAAGAGCTTCCACTGGTGCTTCAAAGGACCTAGGTTACACTGATCAATTATATCTTTCTAAAGCAGCCCAAGATTTGACTTACATTCTCTTTTCATTATTTTTTTTTTTTAACAAGACCAAATAAGAGGAGAGTTAGGGAGAATCCTCAAAATGTGTGGAATTTTAAATTAGTTCTTGTAATATGGGAAAATTCAATAAATGTCTAGCTATAGCAGGAGTGATTTTATATTTAGAAAAGGGCACCAGTGAGAGATTCTAAATGTAGCCTGGCTGAAGATGGACAATTTGGTAATAAATAGATTTCTAAGTTGTAGTGAGGAGGAAATAATTGGTAAGGGGAAGTGTTCATCTTTGCATTCAGAAAGTGTTGCCTTCAGAAAGGAGAAGTTGCATGTTCCCACACACAGCACTATCATCCTGGAGTGCACCAGTGGAGCAGTAGAGCCTGGAAGAAGTCCACAGGACCTGAGAACATCTGCCTGTGACCTCTGGAACATGGACTATCCCAAATTAAACATGGGGTGGAGAAGAAAAGACAAACCTAAGATGAAAAAAGAGGAATATTTTCTCCATTTCACTTCCCAAGCTGAATATAGGTCTAGACAGGTTGCTTCCCTTTCTGGAAGGACTCAATCTCAATCCTGAATTTAATTTCAGTGCAATATTTAGGGGAAGGACCTCTGCTGATCATAAAGGTGACAGATGCCGTGTCCAGTGGTGCTCCCTTCCCCAAGCATTAAGCAACTTTCTGTATTTTACTTTATTGAATGAGTCACATCCAAACCAGGTTTGTATCTGGCTCTGTAATTCAGCTCCTTCCTTCATACCCTTTCAGAATGAGGTGCTGTCCCTCTCCTCTGACTCCCGAAATGCCTCATTAGCTTCTCATTTGGTTTTGCTGTCTTAGCAGGCTTCCAGTTTCCTTGTAGCACTATTTTGATCACCTCAAGTATTGTGGCCCCTCTCTGTGTCACATCTGGCATAGGTAGGGCCAGAGCATCAAAGGGGATAAAAATCAGCATAATTTCAGTGAAAGTCATGGAATTCAGTTGCTTTTTGACAACTTCTGGATGTGACTGACAGCTCTTGGTGGAGCCAAATGGGGTTTTGATACACCCTAGACTGTGCATGTCAGAGCGACTCAGAGCCTGTGGAGGCTGGAATAGCACTTGGGCACAAATAACATTTTNTTTTTTTTTTTTGCTTAAAGATAAAGGAATTAACTCAGTTCTGCTTCCATATATTTTCCCTTCACGTTCTAATTCTCCTTTCCATAATGATTTTTCATCCAAGGTGTCAATAGGGGCATCCTTCCCTGCAAAATACCAGTCAAGAGGATTCCAGTTAATTGCTTCATGCAAACCCTTATAAGCTAAACAAGCCAATCCACTGTTCCTTAATTCCCTTTTGCTTTCTGTTATTATGGGTTGGTCAGGACTTAGGGATGCTGTTGATAAGCTAATAGCCAATTAGGACTCTAATCACGTGCTATCCGGAATGAAAAGAAAACACCAGGGAGAAGCAAAACACAGATTTAATATTTCTGAAGGAGAGCTGTGCAGTGCTTGCAGTGTGCCTTGTGGAGGGGCTGAGTGTGTGATAGCAGGCACAGCCAGGCTGGGGATAGGGTTGGGGACAAGGATGAGGACAGTCCCTTTGTTGCTTTTGGATCAGGCAAGTCTCATGTCCCCTCTCAACAGGCTCTGTCTGGACACACAGGAAACCAGAGCTGGGTTTGCTGCATGGAACTGTTGCCACATCTCTTTGAAGTGTTCAGTGAATATAATCTTGTTTTTCCAGACTCTTATCTACCTCATATAAACTAATGATTGGCAAACATTTCAGCCCTGCTTGGGACCATGTGAGAAGAAGATTAATATGTCTGTCTTTCTGCCCCAAGTTGGGTCCTGCCTCACTTTTCCCAGACAGGGTTTGGATCTTTGTGCTACAAAAGATTTCTCACCTCAGCAAGTGACTGCAACTTGTGAATACCTGAAAGTCTGACCTCCACCAGCTCAGCACAGGCTTCCTTTGGGTTGGATTGAGTGGTCAGGACCCGAGTTCCATGACTTGAGTGCAATAAGCACATCCCATCCTCTTTCCCATTGCTGGAGGTGACTGAGGTGGAAGCAGGCATCTCAGATACACGGCCCAAATCCTGGAGTTCAACAGATCCACCTCTACTATTACAGTGTGCAACCTCAGGTTAGAAAGACAGCATGCAAAATAGAAGACATTGTCTGGAGAAAGTTCTCTGAGCTCCTTTCTGGGGGCACAGAACAAATCACAACTCAGTGATTTGGGAGAATAGCTGTATCCTACACCTCTTTTAGTGCCCAACTGAAACCAGCCTCTTCCTCGAACAGGAGAGCTGCTCTGGGTCACACAGAGTGCAGCAAGGCAAGTACCTTGCCCTTGGATCTGTTTCCAAGGTGATGGTGTTCTTTACCTTTTCATGGTCTATGACACTGTAAAATAGCTGTGAACTAATGAAAATCTTACTTTTGGGTTTTTTTTTTTCAGCATGTATTTAAGGAAAGTTGCAGCAGCACTTAGATGTCTTGAGATGGGGCACTGCAGGTGGGAGGGATGGAGAGGCACCAACTCCAGCTGGAACCAGTGATAGTGGAGCTTGTTTGGGGAGCTGCTGTTGATGGGAGCTGTCCGTGACCAGAGGCTTGATGAGGGAGATCAGCATCTTCCCTCCAAATAGAGGGAGGAAAGGCACAAAGACCTGGAAGCTGTGGAGAGCTGCCTGCCTGCAACAGATAAGTGTTCTGCTAGATTGCTCTGCATGAGCAGACAAGGCTGAAGGGATGAGCACAGAGGCTTTGTGTTCAGGTAACTTAATGCACAGTCAGAAACAGAGAAAACAGCCATCTCAGCCAAGGACTGTCCCCAAGCTCTCAGTGCAGGCAGGTTTTTCTCTTCCATAAATGTGCATTTTAATGGGTGAAGGATGGTATCTCTGCTTTCTAATTTTTTCTTGGTGTGATTTTTTCCCCCCCACTCAAATAAGCATTTGGCATTTGAACAGCTTATCCAAGCAACTCTGCTGACTACTTCATCTGCCCTCTCCTCTGCCTAGAAGATCTCAGCATCTCAGAGCCTAAAGGGTGGATGGAGAAAAACTGGCATTTTCATTTCACAGGGAACTGAGGGACAAAGAAGCAAAGTGACTGATCGAGATTCATTTGTGGCACAGCAGAGCCCCCAGCCCTCAATCCTACCTTGTGTGTTATCCTTGTTCTGTATGCCTTTAATAAGGACAGATTTGGACCTGGAAATCAGGCTACATTCATGTTCAATGCAGCGTGAAATGCTCCAGTCTATACTACATCTCTGGAGACTTAGGTTGCTTGTTTGCAAGATCTGGCTCTCGGTTCTGGCTCCTGATTTTAATTTCTATCGTATACAGGTGCTTGGCTCGAGAGCCTGCACTGCTGCTGGTCCTGAATGCTAATTCCAACCGCGCTGTAGGAAAGCGCTCTTGTAAATGTGATAAGGAAGCACTGGAAGCCAGTGTTAGAGTCTCAGCTGATTGTAAACTGATACTGCTGTCTTGTTTAAGTGGAAAATTAGATGGAAAAAATCATTAAAATATGGTAGACATTTTCTTCAGGCTCTTTTGAGGGCTGCTGTTTCTTGATGCATTCCAATAAGGTCTGTATTCCCTATGCCCTTGTAATACAGAGCAACTGTCTGCCAAAAAGTACATGACTAACTGCTATTTATTCTCTGTTCTATTGTAATTAAGGCACCAGGAATGTTTATGGGACTTGGGCCCTTGCATTTAATGAGTGTTGGACTTGTGCCTCTGTTTTAATCAAGTATGGGACCGATTATTATTAATGTAGGACTTTGGATGCGCATGACTGCTTACAGAGATAATGAAGATGGATTCCTTTCCCAGAATAGATTGCAAGCCCAGGTCCTACAACCTCTGATTGTGGGGTGTTCTTGGTGAGTAAATCATTGCAGAAAATCATGAACTGCTGCAAGATGAGACAACTCTGAAGATCAGCAAGAACTGTCCCTCCTGAGGATGCTCTTGTGGTGGGAAATGATTAGGAAACAAATGGGATTTTCTTGGTTTGGATTGAACTTGAGCTGAGATATGACAAAAGATAGCGAGATATGAGTTTTGGGATGTCCCATCCCTGGATGTGTTCAAGGCCAGGTTGGATGGGGCTTTGAGCAACCTGATCTAGTGGAAGGTGTCAATGCCCATGTCAGAGGGTTGGAATGAGATGAGCTTTAGAGATCCTTTCCAACCCAAACTATTCTATGATTTTGAACTCTGATGAGCTAATTTGTTCCAGGCATCAGGATACAGAAGTCTTGACACTTTGCTGTTTGCACTCCCCATCCATCAGATCCACCAGTGTGTCTGTATCCTGAGAAACAAGCTCAGTCCCTCACTTGTCACCAGACTTCTTTTTCTTGTGTCCTTTCTGCCCTTCATCTGCCCTAAGGCATATAATGTATGGATCTGTACCTCCCTGTGTCTCCAGCTGCAAAATAAAGACAGTGCCATTTCTTGCTTACTTCAACAGTTTTCAGACAAATCACATCTATTATGTATCTCTGCATCTTTTTGCACAGTGGTGCATGATGTCAGGGGTTCTTGGACATAGAGTAATACAAATGCTAACTGAGTGCAAAAACATGGGAAAATAGGACAATGTGAAGGTCACGGATAAATTCCACAAGGGCAGGGATTTCTGGCCATGGCTGATCTGATCAAGGGTTGGCAATAGTCCTGCTTCAAGCTGGAGTTTGGATTAGGGGCTTCCAGAAGCACTTTACAGCCAATACTGCTATGATTTGGTGATTACTCACAAAATCAGCACACACGCTGAATTTCCCTAGTTTTAAAACAGAGCAGTTGGGTGAATAAACTTATGTCATCTGAGATTCTTGTCTGAATTGTGTTGGAAGAAACATTCTTGGTGTTTAATCTGCTGTAAGGCGACTCTGCAGCCTGGTACCTGAAGGCACTTTTAAATGGTCTGAAATGACCAGATGGAGGGATGGTTGAATGGATTGATGCCCCACAAAGCTCACAAGGGACAAGCTCAAAGATGGAGTCAGACATAGCATTCTCTTCTTTTCATTTAAAAATGAAGTCTAGGATTCTGAGCTAACAGCATGGATTACAGCACTGCATTTTAGACTGAGAAACCAGGATTGAAGACACCTGGGACCTCTTCAGACCTTTCAGTCAGTTCTGTGATGCTGTGGATACTGTGTCAAACCCATCAGTTAGTACATGGGGAACAGGAATTTCAGGGCATTGGTAACTTTTGGATATTTTAGGGGTAGCTAATTTTTTTTTTTTCTGTCAAAAGTTTTTCTCCTATCTGCAGGGGATAGATTTTGGCTTTTGAGTCAGTTCCCTGGGATTCCCACTGAGACCAGCTCTGTCAGCTGTAATGCTGCAAAAGGACTTGAATGCAATCACTCTTAGTGTGACAAAATATCTGTGTGCTCATTATCATAGCTTGAAATCACACCACGTCGTGGTTCCCAGGACAGGGAGGATCTCCTTCCCTACCTGTCTGGCTGAATTGTGTTATTTGTGTCCAGATGATATCATTCTGCATCAAACTGTGCTGGTTCAAACAGCTCTCAATCAAAGCTCCCAAAACACTGCTTGCTGCACACAGACTCTCTCATACTGCCCTTTCAGTGCTTATCACCCTGTAAAAGGGAATATCACTGGAAAAAACCCCTGCATTCATTTTAGCACTATTTGCCTTGTCTTCTGTTGTGTAGAGAGGAAACAGGAAGGATTGAGGGGAGACCCCTGATTTGCTTCCATAGTCCACATCAGCACGGACTGGTCCAGGGTGCCAGTACAGTCAAGGTAGATTGACTTAATGAGAAAGCTTGAGCAAATACATTTCACCATCTGAAGGGATAAAAACATGTACAAGGTTTTCTTCTCTCATCTGGTGAGCTTAAACTTGTCATGACATAACTTGATTTCATTTGATTATGTGCTTACAAGATTTGGCAAAGAAACTGCACAAGTGTATGTCTGTGGAGTTCAGATAATGGAGTGCTGTCCCTATTTTGATAAGAACTCTGTTTTCATAAGAACAGCCATCACTGGGTCATCAGCAGAGAGCCAAAATTGTGTCAACCCTTCTGCTGTTCAGCTGCAGGCTTCCCCTGCAGGTTTCCCACAGAGGCTGTGAAGTCTCCAGCCCTGAAGACATTCAAAAATTGGTTGCAAAAGGGCCTAAGCATCCTGGTCTGACTTCAAAGCTGGGTCTAACACTGTAGTGTCCTCTTGCTTGGGGAGGGAAGTGGAGCAGGAGGCACTCAGAGGTTTCCTCCAGCTTCAGCAACCCTGAGTGGTGTCAGACAGGGGAAATGAGCTGTGTTTTCCTCAGGAAAAACACTCGTATCAGCACTTCAGTGGTTACACAGGCAGGGCCCATATAAATTACCATGTCAGGAAAAATTACCAAAGCATGAAATTTCTCCTTCGCTCTGAGTATATTGGAATTGATTCATTTTCATGAGAAATGTGCTCATGCTTGGCACCAAATCCATTCACTCCTCTTTCAATCTGCACTGAACACCCACTTGTAGAAGTTGGGTTTTTATCCCAGCATTTTTTTTAATGTGAGTTTATGTGCAGGTTTGCAGACCTGGTACCTACAGTGAGTGATTGGAGTAAACATCCCTGCAAAAGAGAGTGATGAAATAACCTTTAACTTTCCATCTTTAAAATCTCTCATCATCCTAGAGCAAACATGGCAGGCTATGTGCAATCAAATACTTGCTTCCACATATAAACAGAATTCTAATTTCAAGCAAATGCTAGTATACATAAACCTGGAGATACTCAGTTCATTTTGAAAATTTCACACCCCAGGATATTCCCACACTGAAGGGTGTGTGGCTTCATATTTTTTAGCTAGACTTTAACTAAAATTAACCTCAACTTCCAAAAGTTATGAGAGTTTTCAGCATAAATACATCTATATTAGCTGGCAGTAGAACCCATCCTCCCTAGCATGTCTCTGAATTGATTAGAATTTCAGTTTTAAAAAGATTCTGGAAGAACCTGATAAGAAGACCCAATGCATCATCTTTCATTTCTGTTTTATTCTCCTGGTGTTCTGTTTCCAAGCAAAGGAGACTATAACTACATCTTATTCTTCCTGCAAGATATAGTGCTTGATAGAGGATGATCCATGCTGAATGACCAGCTGTTCCAAAATGCCTCTGAGAAAACAAAATGGTTTGATTACAGCTTCTAAGTCACAAAATCATGAAGAGAAAATGGAGATTAGGAATACAGAATGTGCCACAACTGGTCCTTTTCCCTGACCACTGGCTTCTGGGGACTGGGATTTGCCTGTTGGGATGAATCTTGGCAGCACCAAGGAGGGAGCAGCATCCTTTTGCTGAGGTGTTTCAAGAACTACACATCTTGGGGACACAGGCAAAGCTCTCAGGGACAACTTGGTGTCTCAAATGCTCCTGTAAAATCACAGTCTCTACTGCTGCAGAGGGGGTGGCAACAGAGTTAAGGAAATGCAAACTCATTTCAAATGCAAATACCAAGGCAACAGTTTGCATTAAAAATTAGCAGCTCTGAATGTCAGGGAAAGAGTTTTATAGGCTTCGTCTGCCTCATTTCAGGCAAGGTGTCCAAATGTGGGCAGGCTGCTATTTCCAGAAATCTGGGCTGGAATGGGAAAAGTTATCTGGAAAGGGTCTCTAATCATTTCCATGGGAGCAGTGACCTGAGGGACCTCTGACATCCTGTGAGAAATCTTTGTGGCAAACCTGTGAGGATGGGGGAACCCAAAGTAGGCTTGCAGCAGAAGTGGGCAGAAGATGATCCAAGTTTATGGATACAGTAAGAGGATAATTTGAGAACAGGATTCAGACTTGCTGGAAAGCAGTAGCAGGAATGTCTGGCAATGCCAAAGACTGCAGTTTGAAAAACAGGAGAAGCATCAGGGATGAACTAGGAGTGGCATTGTGTTGGAAGAGGGTCAAGGGTATTGTCTCAGCTTGTGACCTGATACTTCTTACTCATATGCTGTAAAATCTTTCGCTCACATTTTTTTTT
>VXBX01006275.1:552954-612520 GCA_013400415.1 Scytalopus superciliaris | reverse complement strand
TTTTTTTTTTTTTGCAACAGGATTTCTGGTTAAAAAGAAAAACACACACAGCTTTCCAATGAAACAGAAGTTGATGTTACCTCAACAGCTTCAGCTGTCACTTGCCAAGTTTGGCTCTGGCACAAATGGGTCTCTTCCATCTGCTGTGTATTTCCAGCTCCCTAAACTGGTGTTCTGTCCATGTGATCCCTTCCCTGTGACAGAAAACTTCATGGGGCATTTCTAGCTGCTCCCTCTGTCTCTCTGTCCCTGTTTCTTGGCTGTGCAGGAGGTAATGAGTTTTCTTCTGCCAGCATGGACTGTCAGCTGTACAGTGCTCCTGGGTTGGGACCCCACATCAGGTCCCCGGGTGCCATTTTAAAAAGTACAACCCCAAGTGGAACAGCATCTCCAGCACACGAAGAAACTGATTTCCAAGATACTTGGTTCCTCCAGGGCATGGTGTTCCAATCCAGAGAATGGAAACTAAACTTTCAAGAATACTACCCAATTTAACTTTTTTCAGTTGTGCACCCTTGCCACCATTACAATTAAGAATGGCTGTAACTGCTGTTATTACAGACTTTTTTACCCACCCACATTTCTTTACAGAAAGGCAGACTTTCACAGAACTCTTCTTTAAAAGAAATTTTCTACTGAAGCAAGACCGGAGGCACTGGATAACAGTTTCTTTAAATTGTCCAATTAAAACCAAAGTGTCCAAGAGCTAATAATCAAAGCAGATGTTAGCTCAAAATCTAAACCAATTATTTTTAAAATCTGCTCTTGATGGACTTATGCTAATGAACTATTTTATTATAATGAGAAACTGTAGCTTGTGCTGTGTTTTAACAGTCTAATTACAGAGATAACACTTGTTTTGTGTGCCCACGATAAGCACAGACTTTTAATTCACTCAGCAAATGGTAATATGACAGGAATTGGTCAAGACTCTGCATCTGCAGCTCCATAGAGGGCAAAACCAGTGAGCTCTCAACATCTAAGGAGTTTGTCTATGTCTTGTCTACATGGGGAATTAATGAGTATCTCCAAAGCATTTCTTTCAGTGGTTGTTTCTGTGCAGACCCCAAGGAAAGCTGGCTCAACTGTGCTCTAAATGGTGGCTGGGAGTTCTAGGACTAACAGATATTTGGGATATTTATTTCTTTTCTACGCCCTCCTTTACTGTTGCAGAAAGGGAGATACACTGGAGATGTTATCCCTCAGATGTGAAGAGCAGGCTGTGGTGATGTTTTGTTGGCTTTTGATTTCCAAACAGGGAACTCATTAAATGCTCTTAAAAATTCTTGTGAAGAGGGCAGATTCTCATAACAACTCCCAGCCAAGGGGAAAATCTCTGCCCAGGAGGGAGAGGTCAAGGTTGGTTTGGAGCTTTCTTCACAAGTCCTTTGACTGTCTGCCCATGTGTCCTTGAAAAACAAAGCTTGATTTTTTCCTTTTATTTGGCCAACATTACTGCAGATACTTTAGCCATAGGCAAGAGAACAGAAGCTCTTTTTTCCTCTGTAGAAATTGCTCATCTTTTTCTTTTTCTTTTGCTTAGGAGAAATACCTTGCACAAAACTGAAAACTATAGTGCAAGGACTAACAAGAACAAGGATTTCCAGAAATCAGGTACCAATCTCATCTGCACCACATCTATGAGATGCCTGGAAATTTCTCTGACTACATAGTAATACAACAGCCATAAATTAGAAAAGTTTTAAGACTTTTTCCAAAGCCATGTGAACAAAAGTGTGCATTGCCTTCAGTATTCTCTGGCTTGTATCAGATACCTTTGCTGTAGGAGTCCAAAACTGTTTATGCTCATAGTCAGTAGAGTACCAGTCCCTAAACTTGTCTTGTGATGCCCTCCATGTCCCACTGTCTAAGAAGGAGGTACCTGGTTTGCTCAGTGGGATGTGAGCAATGCTTGGGAGCATCCTTGTTGCTGTCTCACAAGCCACGTGTGACACTGGAGCCACCTCTGTGGCTCCTGTGAAGGATATTGGGCATCCCACATGGACATCTCCAGTGGCACTGCACCCATTGACCAGCAGACAACTGTGTTCAGACAAAACCAGTTATCTGAACTCTCCATCAAAAGGGCTGAATAGGACAAAAAAACCCCCACTGGAATAAGTATTTCTTTAGATTACAGAGGCAAGTTCTGCTGCTTGTGTTGCTGTCCTGCCTACGTTGGCTGCCCTGCCTTTCTGCTTCAGAGCAGCTGGAGAAAATTGCCAATCTATAATCATATTTTTAAGAGACTCTGGCTGTTGAATAAATGTGAAGGTCACAGGGTTGTTTTCTCCCCTCCCTTTTCTAAAATCCATTTTAATACAGATCAATATCTGTAAAGAATGAAGGAGAAAACAGACTTTGGGAATCAAACCTTTTCTGCTTGGAAGCGGGGAAAGAACAGGACGCTCTGAAGGAGTGTTTCATTAAGGAGCAGGATTTATCACTGCAGGACAAGGTTGCCTGCTCTTTCATTCTTCAGCTGGATCCTTCCTTTCAGTGACTCATTTCTTCCTAGTCCAGCAAGAACGTGAGTGGTGAATGAAGCTTAGCACCTGGCACATCCATCCACTGACATTTTAAAGGCATTGTCTCCTTGCACAGCTCAGGACTGAGATTTCATCCCATCAGTTGGTACAAGTGGTTTCTGGTTACTGGAAATCTTGGAATTTAAAGGAATTAATAAGGTTTTTTCTTTCTTTTTCACTTTTCCTGGTCCTCATTCACCTGGGATGACTGAGATGCAGCTTTGAGATTCAGTTAGTTTTATTAAAATTCTCATTTTGCAGGTAACGTGGTGAAGATCTATTTAAGATTTACTGTTATAGAACCCCATAAAGTGGCAGGAAAAATTCTCAAATGCTCCTGTTCTTTGTGTTGATGTTCTTGGCTTTTTTACTCCCTCCTCCAAGCTAAGCCTCAGCCACTGGACAGCAGTAGGAGCCTTCACTGTGTCCCTGTGTGTCCTGGTGCCTCCATATGAGTTGCTCTGCCATCAAAGGAGGCAGTCTGGGATGCTGTGGGGAAATGGGATTGCTGAAAAGCCCCTATATCTGCAGAACCAGTGGCATTTATCCCACCTTTGCTGAAGTCCAGCCCATTAAAACGTCTTTTCTTGTATTTTGTATAACACCATTTTTCCCACTTTGTGCTTGTGGAAAATTGATTTGCAAACAGCCTGCCTTTATTCCTCTGTCAGACATCCCATTTGTGTATCAAACAGCCTCCCTTATCAATATCCATCACAAAGCCTCCCAGCCCTCTCCCCATTAGGAAGGGATGGAGTAAATCAGCTCTCTGGCTGGTCCCGAAGGCTTCCAGGCTGTGGTGGAAGATGAATTGCACCATTGCCTTTTATGACTAATGCAGAGCAATCATACCAGGACTTTACAAAGTGCCATACATCTTCAAAGAGCTGTGTGTCCATTAGCTAAATAGCTCAGCTCAACACAGGACAGCCTGCAATAGTGCACGATGGGGAAAACCAGTGCACATTTCCCTTCTTTTGAAATACACAGGAATCTATGTGGGAGCTCTTTCATTTTTTCACAGGATATACCTTTGGATGAGGTGAGCACAGTCTCTGTAATCTGCAGGACACAATGCAGGTGAGAGAACACAGGACCCTGCATTAATAAATATCCCAAATTAATAAAGTGATGAGCTATCGACTCTGGAAATAAAGCTCCTGCACCCTCTGCTGGGGAGAGGGTCGTGGCTGCACAGCCTGGCACAGCAATGATGTCCTGGTCAGATGCTGCCTTTTCACAGGACTTCAATCTAAAAGTCCTTATTTTGCCATGGAAATATCCAGAGGGATGTGGCTGAGATGTGGAAGACAAGGAGGGATCTCCCCCAACCCCAGCCCTTCCTGCCATGCTGAACTAGAAACCCTGCAGACCTCAGATGAGGAGGAAGCCTTGAATAATATATTCGATGTTATCAATAAATCATGGAATAAAACCAAAATGTGTTTCTTCTCCTCCCACTCTCAGCTTGAAGGATAAGAGGCCAGAAAATAATAATCCTCAATTCTTTGGTAATTGCCCACCCACTAGCTTTTCCCACCTCACAGAATACCCAGTTCCTTACAAGGAAATGTACTTTGTCCCATTTAAGAACCCGGTTTCATAGAATCCTTTTATTTTTGCCAACAATGCTGTTTCCCTGTACAAATAGCAAGAGTGAGACATCCTAAGGGATATCCCAAAATTGCCTGCACTTTTCCCTTATTTAGGAGAAATGAAATCCAGAGGCTTTGTGCTACTGAGCTGGGCTGGGGGTACAGCATGTGTGTGTGTGTGTGTGTGCTCAATGTTGAGAACAATCTCCTGCTTCTCCCCAGAAAAACAGCTCCAAGGTAGCTGGTTGTAAGAGATGCACCCCTGAAAGTCCTTGGCCATTCCACTGTGTTTGTCCAGTTGGTGTTCAGCTATAATTACTGAGCAGGAAGGTGGCTTTCTGGACTCTGAAGGACCCAGAAGTTCAGCATGAAAAGGGAGAGAACGAGTCTGCTCCATTTAGGAGATGCTGTGCAGCAGCAGGCGGGTTTGCAGTGTGGTGCTCAGAGGCATGTTCGTTCTGCCATCTAGGGTCCAGCTCCATGGCAGGCTGCTCACCTCCTTCCTCCTGAAGAGGAGCTCTGGTTGCTCTGCAGGATGGGATGGAGAGGAATTTCAGATTTGAGCCTGTCTAATACAGGCAGCACAGGTTGATAAGTTAATGCAGGTGGGTTTGAAGTGATGCCAGCACCTGGATCTTTAGGAGACACAGCGATCTGGAGGTATCACTTCCTCCTTTGGTCATGTCACTACTGAGCAGGAGCTGTTTTTTCTGAGATTACTCTTATATTTACTCTTTCCCTTTCCACACAAAGAAAATTTGCCTCCATGTGTTTACCCCACAGTGCTCTGCTGGTGAGTAACAGGAACCTGGGATTATGTGATGCACCAGTTCTCCCAGTTCATCTGTTGTGCTTTGGTGTGTGCTGTTTGGTTTAACCACTTAGTTAGAAGTGCCTTCATTGATTTATATTCACTGGCTCCTTCATACTCTCATTTCAATAAAAGCTTCAACTGAGTCAGGAGATGGCAAAGAATAAAATCACATTTAAGCATTTGTCCTTTGAGGAGAAATCAGGACCTGAAAAGACACAGACTGTGTTTTTTTCTTAGTTTGGAAAACCAACCCCAAACCTATGCACTGTTTGTGTGCTCAAAGAAGAATTGAGAGGAAAGCTGCAAAAATTAGAGCAATGCCAGTTCAACAAAACCCTCACATCAGTGCTGACCAATGGCCGAGCATTGTTGGTACTAGAAAGTTGGAGTGATAAAGTGTGTCACTGCATCTAAAATATTTGTTTACTAAGTCATTGGGAAATGTGTAGTTTATAGGTCTGGTCATGGGGGAGTGTCTGGGACTGGCTCAGTTGAAGCCAAAGTGAAAAGAGGAGCTCAGGGACATTTGTTTTATTTAAGTTCAATGGTTTGAAGAGTAATCTTATGGCCTTTTAAGTTGTATCCAAAAATGCCCTCTCTCCATGTCTAACTTGACTCATGTTAACAGTCCTTCAAGAGCAAGGAGATAAAAAATTTCCTCATGAGTTTTGTATGAACAGTCTCATGTTCCATTATTCACCTAATTTCTTATTCATGCCAACTTACATAATCTTTTTAAGTATGTCCCATGCCCTTTTCCTTCCACTTCAATTTATGTCTGACTTTCTCTTTAATTATGTATTATTAACTTCCTTACATAAAGAGAGTGACCACCTTGCTGAAAAAGGCTTCCTTCCAGAAAGACACTTACTGCTCAAAACCACCATTAGGTTACTATTGATGGAAAGAGGAGACAGTTGCCAAGAAGGTAATAAGGGTAAATTATACCCCAGAGCAGAGCTGGAGTAGCATTAAATGGATCAGAGAGATTTCATTCATGGTTCTACCACTGAGACACTGCACAGTTTCAGGAAGGAAAAAGGTTTCTACCCACCCAGGTTTGGAAACCCAAATGCTGGAATCAGGCGTTACTGGGATAAAAAGCAGGAGTTAGTTGCCTGTTTTTTTGCCTTGGACTGAGAAGCACCAGCTCCAGGTATCTTAAATGGAGTGCCCAAAAGTAGGACTGAGATTTTACAACCTAAGCTTTCATCTTGTAACAACTCCTGCTTACCCCTCCAGTGAATAAGGAAGAAATGTTCCTTTAATTTTCAAGGACAGGAAGAAATGTTCCTTTAATTTTCAAGGACCATAAATGGTTTAATTAGTCAGCAAACAAATACCCAGACTGGGATTCTGCTTATGTACAGAGCATGGCAGAGTTTTTGGCAATGAGTTCATCCTGCAGAACTTCAGACCCTGTCTCTGCATATACAATCCCAAACAACCATGCTTATTTGGGAAAACAACTTTTACTTAACTTATTAAACCTCATTAGAGTCAGCAAGCTGTGAACTTCCATGGATTAATGCAATGTTGTGTTATTACACCTCCTTGGGATCCAGCTCCTGGCATCCTGATGGACCACAGGCTAGAAAGCACTAAGGGCAAAATATCCCTGCCCAAAGAATCTGAATAAAAATCATTTTCCCTTGAGAAACGCCAGCTTTGAGACCAGGTAGATGTGTTCCTATGATAGGCAGGCTAATTGCAATCCTAAGGGATTTGGTTAGTTTGCATTCATATGAATCCCTTCTGAGGCTCCAATATTTACTTCTGTTCCACGAAGAGGGACACTTACCGTTGCAGGGAAAAAGGCCCTCCTGATTTTTCCCCTGGACCAGACTATCAGGACACTGGAGGCCAATTGCCAGGGGAAAGTGATGCCTCCTTCTGCCTGCTCTCCTCTCTTGGCTTGGTGAACATGTGAGCAAGGGCTGCAGGTCTGCTCTGGCACAGCAGGTGCCATGTCTGGCTCCATCAGCATCCCTGTTCAGGTGGTGGAGGATGCTGCAGGACAGCATTTGGATGCAGCACATAATCCTGTTCAGATGACGGGGCAATGTGCCTTAGCAAACCGAGAATTTTCCTGCTTATCTCACTGGTGTGAAACATAATGAGATAAAATCCAATGATGTTATTTAAGTGCACTCATTGTGCTGTATCCACTGGGAAATGCTCACACCTGGCCTTCTCTAATAGCTCTGGGGAGGATGGAGCTGTTGAAGGCTTCGAGCCAAGTCCTCTGGCACAAGCAGAGCCTGCTGTGCCTGAGCACAGTATTCATCCTGCCAAGCCTCTTTCACTGCCTTGCCCAAATGACTGGCAGGCTTTTTAAAATACAGGCTCTGGTTCCTCTAGGTTCTCATACACTCTCTGGAAAAAAAATATCAGTATGGAGGAAGGGATTTCACTTTCTCCTTTCCTCTTATAAAATGGAACTGCTGTTTCATCAGCCAACCTTTCTATGGGAAATACTGTCAGTCAACCCACTTCACTCCTAGACAGTGCTCCAAAACCCAAATTTAGGACTGCTGCCTGGTAAGCGAAGTAACTCATGGGACAGATAAAAATCCATTCCCAGTGCCATATATTGGCTCTGAGCCCACCTCAGTGACATCAGCCTCAGCTTTTAGCAGGGTGATGTGGAGCTGGCATGGGTGGCAAAGAGTTCCAGCAACCATCCTTTATCTGTCAGGATGTGGTTGATGTTGAACCTTGAAGAAAGCCACTGTTGTTAAAGGACTCTGAAGGCACAGTGTCCTTGTAACTAAGGGCATTCGAGATTTCTGAGCTTGATTTTATAAATGAGAAAGAAAAATACTGTCTACCATTAGATATAAGAAATGGAGGTGTGACAGTTCAACGCCAGGAAGGCACGATCTCACTCCTCTTCATTAGCCATTAAATATGTCCCCAAAACACCACGAAACCCCCAGAAATAAAGAAACAAAGAGAACAGAAGAAGTGCAAAGAAAAATAAATGTGTATTTCATCTCATGAAGGTTAAATCTCTGGTATTTTTACTGAATGCAAATTTTCCATTCTGATGCTTTGAGGCTTAAATTAATGACTGTGATTATTTAATTTCCCTCCATTTCCCTTCCAATTGCAACCGTCGCTGTTGTTTTTCACATCACACATATACAGTTTTGCAGCTGCCACAGTCATTCATGTGAAGGTACACGCTGAATCACGCTCAACGCTTCAGTGTAAAAGTCTGGGCTACGTCGCTCTCCCGCGGTGCTTGTGTAAAACCATATGTGACTTTGTCAAGTCAGCTTCTAGATAGTCCCTTAGGAGACTGCAGGTCACTCCCTTGGCACCTGTCCCTATAAAATGTACATTGCACGAAGTCATGACTGAAATGTACAGAGGAAATTACACATTCACAAAAAAAATTAAAAATTCAAAAACAAAATAAAAGAGAAAAAACCAAAAAAGCCTGATTGCTATTTTACAAGAGAAAGTGTGTACCATTCCATACATACAAAATGTTTTAAAATTGTACATAAGTACCAAAGGCATTATGAGAGATTCTTTGGAGATGAAACGAAAGTGCAAGAAAGCCAAGGCAACAGAGCAAATGAAAGGAAGCAAAGCAGCAGCTGTCTTTGCTTTCTGAAGGACAACCAAACTTCCACGCTCAGCTGAGCCCCGGAGTGGTACGAGCGGGAGGTGAAGGCGTGCGGCACCCACGCTCGTCCCACTGTGACATTCACCTCTCAGCTCTCACTGTCACGACAAATGCACAAACCACTCTTAGCCCAGTCAAGGCCAAGTGAGCCAGATGCTGTTATAAACCATCTCAGGGAAACGGCAACATACCCCAGCAATGGATGTACCCTTTGCTTAGTAACCTATTTAGGACTGAAGCAGCTCTTTAAGCTGAGAACTTTGGATCTAGAGATGAATTTCAGGCCAATGCAACAATTTGATTGCTGTTTTTTCAATGGCACCCAGCAGTATTTAACTGGAAAATTTATCTCTTCATGCTTTTGTTTATTTAGATTAAACACTGAAGGGTAAGTTCTGCCCAATATATGTTATACCTGTGAAAATATGGGCAAAATTAAATCCTAGTGGATGATTCATTTGGTGAGGCTGGTGAAATCTCTGAATAGGGGCAATTGGAGCCTGAAGGCTGACCTGCTTGGAGAATCAGGTTTTGTGGATATAACACAGTCATTTCTTCCATAACTCTAAGATCAAAGATGGGCTTTTGATGACTTTTTTCAAATATCTCTTAACTAGGGGCTTTTTTGAGTGTGAAGGCAAAGGTAAAACCCACGAGGCAGAGGGATCCTCGGCCTGGGCAGTAGCCAGGTTTGTGGGAGACCGTGGCACTGCCATCAGCCAGCACTGCTGCTGTGGGACACCCTGTCACAGCATGTAAAGCCTTTGCCATTGGCTCTCCGATGGCATGGGACAACTGTTTGGCCACATATTCTGGGAATGGGCTTTTTGGACTTGAAGTTGGCACTGGCCACTGTATTATATTTGTTTGTTTGAAAGGAAGCCAAAGAAATTATCATTCAAAGAACTGCATTGCTCTGCTGCATGGCCCATGCTGCCTTCAGAAGATTTCTCCTTGGGATGGGAGTCACGCATCAATTCCCATCGCATATCTTCCTTTTTGACAGAAAGACATTATTAAAACAGTCTTTTGGTTTGGTTTTACCCACTCCCTCACCTCCAGAATTGAACTCTTTCCTCCCCTTGTGCATCTCAGATGCAGCTTTATCTGTTTTGAAGTGTGTGTGTGTTCGTACCCACATGCACACACAGCAACACGCAGGTGCATGTGCACAAACCACATGCACACATTTTTGCAGCCAAAGTTGTGTTGTCCTTTTATCTTGCAGGTTATGACAAAGATAAACTGTGAACTTCATTCAATCTGTACAGAATTTACAGTTCAGATGTATAGCAGTGAAGAATATATAGAAATACAGCAGCTGTTAAGTATTTATGGGCTGTGTGTGTTTTGTTCAGGTATTTTTTAATTAACATTACAGAGGCAATCTTTTATTTTAGGTTCCTGATAAAATCTGTTTAAAGAAGCATTCAAGTGCAGTAAATTTGTTAACAGGATGTTCATTTTTCTCTTTCTCCAGTTATGTGGAGTCACATCACAAACCAGGCAGGTGAAACTTTGGTGTCTGTTCAACGCACATACACTGATTACATGTAGAGATACCTACCAGCATATGGCATGTAATGTGCAATCTGTGTGTGATACACGTGAATAGTGTGCCAAAGTGACACTAAGCAAGATAAATTTCATAAATACAATGTCTATATTGGAGAAACAGGAGTATAGTTTTAGTGTGTGGAGCATTGCTCTGTAAGAACAGTGGCACCCACCTATATGAATTACTGATAAAAGAATCAAACATTTATAAGAATAATTTATTGAGTCTCCTAAAGCATTTGATATACCACGCAGCAACTGCAGCTATGTTTAACATCTGCTCTTGATTTAAAATAACAAAATCTCTGTCATTTATCAGCTATATCTAGTTTTGCCTCGGTGTTCCTGAAAGTCTCAGGTACTCTACACTGTGCGTGAATTTTTTGAGAAAAAGTGAAGAAACTTCAAATTTTAGGATTTGCTGGGGAGGGAAAAGTAACCAACACAGAGAGGTCTCCATCCTGCCTCCTGACGGGAGCATGGGATAACTTCAGCTCCAGGGAAGATGCTGGACCAATGTGAATAACCAGGCAGGACAGAAAAGACCTGTCACCAGCCTTGATGACTTGTCCGCAGCAAGGCTGAATATGGTGTCTACAGACATGCTAAAGGACCGAGACCTCCATAACCACATCTGTGATAAACCCTTTTCATGGGCATCACTGCATATGGAAAACACTGGGACATGGCCTCTGTGTTGGGCAAGTTTAAGTGATTACTGTGAAATGCTGCTTCTGCTTCAATGGGAGGTGCCCGTAACATGCTAAAATAAGAAGCATTTTCCCATCATGGCTTGCAGTGCTTGTGCTAATCTTTTCTTGTGTGGAGAGAGAAGGAGAGAGCATCTCCCCAGATCCACAGTCATCAGTGTCAAATAGAGATGAAATTCCAAGGCAGGCTTTGCTGGCAGCATGACATTCAGAGTTGTTTTGAGGTCAGAATCACACAAACTGAAGATTCTGGTATGGCTTCTACCTGAAATCATTAGCCCTGCCCTAAAATTATAGGTGTAGCTGCAGGTGGAATCTAGCCTGAGCATGGCACTGAGTTTTGGAAAGCTTTGTGGTGAGCTCAAGTTTCTCAGAACTAGGCAAACAGATGCTGCTTGAGCAATTCATCTGCAGCTGTATTTACAGGAATTAGGAGAGGGCAAGATGCTTCCAGATCCACTGGCAGCTTTGGAAATAGCACAGCTTGGACCAGCTGCTTTCCAGTTCTCCCCATTATCAAGCTTGCCATGTGCAGCCACATGTGTGGGCTGCTAAAGGGGATGGGGGTCTTGAAAATAGCTCTTGCCTCAGGAAGCAAAAGCATCTACACTGGTAGAGCCTGTGAGATCTTCTCTGAGATGTTCAGCTGGCCAAGAAAACCTGAACTGAACCCTCATCTCTGTTTCACTGCAATCAGGAAAAGCCATGGGGACAAACTCTCACAGGGCGCTGCACAGAGGGACAACACAGACTCCACCCCTGCGTGGGAAGGCTCCAGCAGAACAAACCAGGGATGGGTTGAGGCCATGGTGGCTCAATGAGGAAGCAAATAAATTGCCAATAAAAAGCAAAACTGTCATGCTAACAAAACATGAAGGCTCTGTGGTGCATCTAGTGATGCCAGGCCAATAGCAAGTTCCAGTGCAGAGTTCTGGCATTACAGCTTCATCAGTAGATAGTATGGGTAAGGAAGGTGAGGATATAGGACCAGAGTCAAACTAGATCATGGCAGCAGTGCTGAGAGATACAAGAGACTGAAAACACCAGCAAGATGGGCAAACCCTGAAGGCCTCATGACAGTCTGGTATTACAGTAGGGAGAACAGTGGTAAAACATTTAGGGACATAAAAAGGTAGCTCAATGCCATTCTGTGAGGAGAATAAGAGATGCTTGCACGAGAAATGGCTATGGCACAGCTGCAGGGTCCCCGAGACCACCAAGGGCTGTAGACAAGGGTGGATGAAATTTCTAAAGAGGGATTTCCAAAGTTTTGGAATCACATTCCCCCCTGCTCCTCGGGTGGTACTGCAGGCACAAATGCACATGCACCCCAAAGCTGGATGCAGGTGAGACAATCCTATGGGAATTAAAACATATATGGCAAGTCCCACACATGTGGGTTCAAATGGTATCTCCAAAATGAAGACCAGTCCTCCATCCTTGGCACTGCCTGCTCCTCCAAACCCTCAGAAAGGGGCATCTGGGGTGCTCTTTTTCAGAGGCATCCTGATGGAAAGGAGGTTGTTACACACAGCCAACACAATTCATGTTTTTTCCTCCCCATGTACACATTTGAAGGAACCACAGGTACAAACATGTTTTTTTTTACCCCGTAGTTACAAGCAGTAGAAGTGGAGTCTGTGCATGCTGTATCAGAGGGATGGGGCGATGACCGGTCGCAGCATGAAAAACACTTGGTACATCAGTGTTACCTACAGAAGCACCGCAGCACCCCAAGTGATGGGTCACTGGGAGGACAGCCTCGCCCCAAAATGATGCTTTTGGCAACGTTACCTTGTCAGGTACTACAGCAATCTGGGAGTGCAGATACAGCTGGAGCATATTGCTGTCTACTCATCTCAGGCTGCATGCAGTAGCAGGCAAAATTGAGAGTACAGTCAGTGAGATAGTCCAGAAAGCACATTCATAGTTTAAAAAGGACCCCGCTGCTACCTAAATTAGAAGCGTGATTAATAGTGTATCAAAAGGTGTGTAATCCCTCTCCCTCTAGACACTAATATAAGGCAAGCAGTATTGTGTCACTGGGGCATCAAACACTAAGATATACTAAACAAGATTCCTATGCAGTATTATCATCCTTATTATTAAAAACCCACCGTAATGTTATTGTTAAAAAAAACAATGAACCCACACCCCTGCTCTAAGCAGATTTTGCTCTGTGAGGCAGAAAAGATGGGGTGTTTGTGTGCTAAAAGCAAGAGTTTGCTTTTACACAGCTGAGCAGCAGTGACCCCGCGGGGCTGGGAGGGGCCGCTGCCCTCAGCCCTCCAGCACGGCCCTCTGCAGCCTCAATGTTACCTGCAGGTGAAGGAGCTTTTGTATCTGATTTCCTTGTTTCTGGTTCAGGAAAAGGAAGCTGATGAAAACAGAAGATGCTGACCTGTGATGGAGAGGATGCAGGAGCACAGCCGTGGGTTTACAGGATGGAGAAACAGAAATCCTTATCCTGCTGCTGAACTTTTTAACATTCCCAATGAAATACTCACTGCTAAGGGTCTTTATATGGGATAACTTTTGGGTAAATTCATTAAGAACTTCAGCTTCTCTTTTAATACTTACATTCTAGTTTTAGCAATCATGTTGCTGGGACCAAAGTAGTCTGAGGATATGAGGGAAATGAGGTTTCCAATAACTCCCTCTTGGGAAAAATATGAGTGAAGGTGTTTTTCTTTTTTCCTGGGTAACTGCCTGGAAGGGGAGAATTTCTGGCTTCTCAGGTAGATCATATAAACTTGTTCTAAAAATTCACGTAATTTAAAATTTTAAAAATCAATTAAAAATGTAAATATATACCTATTTATCTGTAAATAGCAATGACCCTGCAGAATTTATTTGGATCTATTAAGCAGCATTGGAAACAAAACACATTTTTAGAAACTCTGATCTATTACATAATCTGCATAAAGAAGTATGGCTTTCTGAGCTGGACAAGAGGTTTGGTTTTGGTGAGCTCCTTGACATTTTTAGCTTTAAAAAGTATTGTTAAGAAAATGAGTCAACAAGGAAATTCACATACAAAATCTTCACTTGAGTAACATTAAAGTCCCTTCCCAAATATTGGGAAATTTGACTTGTGGCTAGTGCTCTGTTCCTATGTTTGGGGTCACATTATGAAAGGCCACCTTGCAACATCTCCAGTCACATCCCCTGTTCAGAGACATGAACTCCTCAGACCATATGAACTCACCCTTGGACCTGAAGCACCCAAAAACTGCCTGTGGCTTCAGGTCCCAGTCCCAGATATTGCTCCATCCAATGGGTGGGGCCAGTTGCAGTATTTCCTTCCAGACCTAGACCCAGATTCTGAAAAAAAACCAACCCACCCAAAAGCTTCTTGGAGACCAGACCTCAGGCTCTGGTCTAAGGTCGTGGCTTCACATTCAGCACAGGCATCTCTTGAAACCAGGCTCTGGGCACATGGGAATGGGCATCCCTGGACTAGTTCAAGATGGCCTGCTGGAAATTTGGCTTTCACTTCTTCTTCAGCTCTCTTTGGAGTCCTCTGTCCACACTTGGCGTTGCCTAAGACTTCTTTTTGTCCTCCAAAAAATATGCAAGAGGACTTGGGAGGGAGATGGGAGCAAAGACCAGCCCAAGAGAGGCTCAGCAGAGGGACAAAGTTTGTCTGTCCATCCTTTTAAAGGTCTTTGTCATTGGGAGTGCCTTATTAGCAAATGTGATTTAGTTTCTTTTAATCCAGTGGTTAAACCTTCTTGTGGTAGATTACAACTAGGAGTGTGTGATACAGGCATGGGGGAGCTGAGTGGTTGAAGGTAAAGACTTTGCAGGGAGTACTGGACTATGATTTAGGGCAAGAGTGAAATTTTTTATGTCCCTAAGCAACAAGCAGGTTATATAATTGTTTATGTAGTTTGAAATAATTTCACGGGAAAAAAATTCTATGTGAAATATGTAGCAGCCAGATACAGCCAGTGCTGCATGTGTATAAAGCCAGTTTTCTGCAATTAGTGATTATGGGACAAATCCAACAGCTTTTAAAGATAAAAGTCAAGAGACCTTTATAGACTCCAGTGTAGTAAGAGGGTAAACTCAATTCTTCCTGCGCAGTTCCTGAAGATGAGCTTTAAAGTCCCTTCCAAGCCAAACCATTCTGTGGTTCTATGAATCTATGATTCTGTGATTCTGTGATTAAAAACCAGTCATGTACCTGCACTGCAATAGGATTGCATGGCATCATCCTCATCCAGAATTCCTGCCTTTATGTCATACCTTTCTGAGCCAAATTTCCAGCAGGCCTTAAAAAGTAATTGCAAACAAATAAGATAATAAATCTTTGTTATCTCTGACTTGGACAAAATTTGCAGCAAGCAGCTGGCTGGAGCAATGTTGATTTTTGCCTCACCTAATGCAATTTCTATTCTTGTGGGTAGTAGAAAACACAGGCCACCAAGTTTGATTTAGGACCTGCTGACACTTACTTGCTCTACCAGAAGGCATCTCATTTTGGAACATACCAGAGGCAAATCTGCACAATTTACAGCCATTTGGCATTAAAAGTTATCTCTGTGTGGAAGTCAAGGGCATCACAGGATTCACTATGCACAAAGAAATTTGGAGCCAAAAGGAACACCAACAGAGAGGGAAAAATTGGAGAAGTTAATAAAAATATGGCTCAAATGGGAAAGAAAGGAACTAGCATGTCTGGAAGAGCAGGGTCTCTCTAAGAAAAAGAATGGTGAAAAATGGCAGGAAAAATTGTGCAGAGCCTTTATTCCCCTTCCTCAATCCATGTGAAGACCTGCTTGTTGGTTCTGGGCACTAGCAAAAGAATGGGTTTAGTTCCTGGCTGAAACCTATCAGACTGAATCCACATCTTCCCTAAGGATTTATCTTTGCTTTCAAAGCAACCCCAGGTCCCTTGTCAGTCCCTCTGGGTTGCTGTGTATGGTGAAGCAAACAGGTGGGGAGAAACAGGCTCTGAGTCTCCCTTCAACCCAAGCAAGTCAATGTTCAACCTCTCAAAGGCCACACAGAAATGAAGTTGTCACCTAAATAGTCTTAATAGGCTCGCAATACGACACAGGGAAAATGTGGAAAGACAGGGTTTGAAACAACTGACACAGCCCCAGCAGAAAACATGTGTGGGATTTGGGCTGTGAAAGCATGGGAGGATTCAGAGGCACAATGCCAGCCATGGTGTCCCAGCCCTAGAGATGGATCCCAAGCGGAACTTCTCCTGATTCACCCCCTTCCAAAAAAACCCACCAATCTATCCATGGAAAGGATCACTTTGTGACTTTGTTTTGGTCCCAAAAGAAACTTTGAGCATCACTTTTCCCCTCGCCTTCCCCCAGCCGAATGCACTGCTGAGGTTCCTGGTAATGACACAATGATCTTTCCAAGAGGAAGTACTTGAACAACAGTGAAATGGGGCAGACTTGGATTGGCACAACTCGCAGGCAAGCCTGGATAAGAGGCCTCTGAAAGACCATGAAGAAACAAAGAAACACCTCTTAACTCAGCTTGGGGGATCCAAAGAAACCAAAGGATCTCCCAAGAACATGTGTGTGAGTTTCTTGGCAGGGCAGAAGACAAAAGGGAAGATTTTCATGGGCATAGTGTGTGCAAAAGTGTTCAGGCACGATGCAAACTGTAAGAAAAGTGCCCACTCTGACCAACAGGGCTTCCAAAGGATGGAGCTCAGCAGCTCGCAGCAACAAGGGAACCACAGAATCCTGGATATCCACCCTCCCCACTTGGCCTGGTGACTGTGCCTCCACAATGGCACTGCTGGCCATGAGAATGGCTTCACACCATGGCAGCCCTCCAGAGGGGTTGCCTTTGGTTTGTCTTTGCTTTCAAAAGGTCCCTTGTCAGCAGGAGGAGAGATAATTAAATATAATACATGGTTTAAAATAGAAAATTCCAGCCCTATAGTATCTTGTCCTCCTTCTGTCTCTTTTCTCTGCCCTCTGGGTTGCCCCTCTTCTTGTACTCAAGTTCATACTTCTGAGTCTTTCGGTTTCCTAAGATGGGATAGTTTCCAAACTGTTGTGGTTCATAGCAGTATCCTAACCTGTCCCACCTTGAGGCCATGTCTTCTGCTCATGCAAATATCCCAGACACCATCCCTCTCCTCCAGGGGCTCTACCAACATTTCCATGTATTATATTGGAATTATACCACCTTCCTGACGCCTAATGAGGAACCACAGAGTAAGAACCACCTGTAATTACATGTGACCTGAAATCGAAGCCAGAAACAGATGTGTTCATTCCAAACACCAAAGCACCTAAAGGTGTAATCACTGGTGCCATGACGTAGCAATTCCCACCTCACACTTGTCAGCCACCAGTTACTGTGATCTACAAAAGCCATGGCTGGGTGATTTATTCCTGCCCTGCACTTCTGAAGATTCCCAAGAAATGCAAATTGCCTACCCTGCGCCCTGAAATAATTCCACCTAATGATCTTAGAAAGAGAGTATGAAAGAAATCTGGACTTCACGGCTCCAGTTCGCTCACCACCGTGACCTCTTCCACAAACGCAGGGTCGGACCTGCTCGTTTCCCCCCCAGAGTAAGCTGCAAGAAAGTATCTGCCAGCTAAGGATGTCCTAGAAGGAGGAAAACCTTAGCTGTCGATCTCCTTGAGAAGTTCAACATGTGGACAGCTGGAGCGGACAGCTGCCAGCGCTTGAATGTGGCTCAGCGGCTGCAGGAAGGCTTCACTGCCGGGGGGCTGACCAGCCCATGTCACTGAAGGGTCCCTCACCCGTGGCCGACCTGGGAGGAGGACCACAGGGTGTGCAGAGGTCAGAATCGGTGTCTGACTCCCCTTCTGCAATGTAGGGTCTGATTTTGGCCACGGCTGCATAGCAACCGTTGTTAAGGATGTCCAAATTCTCTTTGGACTGGGAGATGCTAAAGCCGCTGAAAGAGCGCTCCAGTTCCTCGTGGTCTACCGAGGGGATGGAGATGGACGTGTCGCTGTCTCTCATGGCACTCTCATGGTGTTTGGTTGTAATGTCTTCGTTCCTCAGGTACTCTGCACTCGCCCTGTGCCCACCACTGTACAAGGAACGCTCGTGGGAGGGCGGAGGTGGGATTCGGACCAGCGAGCCGGGGTCTCCGACGGGAGAAGAGCCATGGCTTTGCCGCTGGCATGATGTGGAGGGCGGGCATGCGTTGGTTGGGGCTGGTGGGGCAGAGAAGTTCTTCTGACCCATGGAGCTGGTGGACCTGATGATCTTGATGATGCAGCCATTCTTGTCAATGTGCTCCCTGCTGTCTTCGGGGCTGTGGTAGGGAGGTGCTGGGTCTGGTTCTTTGGACCCAAAATAAGCCTCCGTCTCTGTGGGTGGGATGCCCATCCGCTGCATGTAAATATTCACCAGGAAGTCCAGCTTCTTCTCCATTGACTGAACCTGCAAAACACCACAGTTCAAGTGCTACATGCAGGCTGAAGCACATTAACATTCTGAGTACAAGCAACTTCCATCGAGCTGAAAGTGTGGGGCTGGGCTTTATTGATGACCCTGTCTACACTGACCCACACCAGCTCAATCTTAATTGCCCTGTTCAGAAGTATTTAATTCTCTACCTTGTTACAGGGTTTCCCTTGTTACAAGGTTTTCCTTATGCTCCTATAATCTTTTTGACAGGCATCAAGTTCCAGAAAAGCTGGAGCACACTTGCATGCTTCCAGCTCCTTCCTGCACTTGGCACTTGTCAGGGCTCAGATGGCCATGGGCTTTTCTGAGCCTTATCCTCTAGGAAGATTTTAAATCTTCAGCAAGGCCAGCAGCTACAGCAGCCAGGCTCAGGGACTCATTTGAAACATGTCTAGTGTAGTGGCAAAGAAACCAATGTGCTGTTTTCAGAAATAATACAGACTTTTGACAAACTCATTAAAATAGAAAGACTGTATGTCCCAGACTCCAAAGCACCTGCTTTGAAAATGGTATTTAGGCTTCTAAGACATTTAGTGACTTTTCATAACATCCACCTGCCTTCTTTTTAAAAATATTTTTAGCTTTTACATTTTTTTTTTACTAAATCATAGTATCCCACTTGGGGAAGAAAGGTAAGAAAATATCAACACAATGCATGCAAAACCCTCTGACAAGAACACCCTCCTGACCCAATATACCTGTTTTTCAACTTTTCCAAGCCTGCCCATCATGCTGGGGTCTTCAGGCATCTCCCCCTCTGCCGGGCCTTTGGTCCGATCCTTGTCAGTCATGGAGGATCCTCTCCCAACGATCTGGTCAACTCTACCGGGATCAGAAAATCCCCCCGCCCCCGGAAAAGGACCTGGAGTCAGTTGGAGGCAGCAAGTGAGGAGGGCTCCGCTTGTCGCGCCTCCGTGGGACAAAGCAACAGCCTCTCTCCCAACTAACACTCCAAATTACTCACAGACACGCAGTGCCACTGAAGTGTTAATTCAGATGCAAAATTTAGAGCAGTATTAGCAGAGTTTGAAATTATCCATTTCTGTTTATACAGATAAACCTGGTGCATTATGCACGGTAAATTTACCCACTGCACAGAATTTCTTTAACTGACATTCTTTCAAATCAATTGCTTATTTGTGCAGAGAAATTATTATTTTGGGGGAAGATCAAGTTTCCTTTCTAGCACATATCAACGGGGTTTTTTTCAGTCTTTGCAGCAGTTTCCTCTCCTCAATGCAAATGCACGTGTGTAATTCTCATGTCCATGAAAATGAGCCACTTGTCCTAAGATCCAGACAAACACATACAGTGCTGTTTTAGTGGAATTACATCGAGGCCATAACTCACCAAACATTACCAAATTGTTTTCATCTCAATGATGCTGCAGCTCACACCCGTATCAGATGTTTTCTATTAGCAGAGGTCCAAGCTGGGAACAGCAGAGGATACTCCTGCCAAAGCAGTAGCTAAAGCTACAGTTATTAAATTCTTTACACACGTCATATTTGCACCTCCTCATTCCCAGTGTAGTTACACCTGGGCTGATATACAGCTCCATTTGTATAGGAAGAAGGGAGGGGAGAGCCACTTTGGAAGCTGGAATTCAATTCTATTTGAGGCAGAAAATATAAATTTTCTTGAGAGTAAACACTAGAGCTTCTTGATCCCTCAAAAGTCAGGGGAGCCACTCAGTTTTGGAATAGCTTCTTAATGGCAGGCTGGTTTATGGCCTAATTCTATGCCAGGCAAACTTTACTCTTGCATAATGCACCAAACGTAAGGGTGGCAGGGGAAAAGAAGGGTTAATTAATCTGACTGAAACCAACTTGAGGTATCTTGAGCAAAAACTCAAAATGCTTCTTACGCAGTTCTGCCGTGTGGGCCATGGGTCCATGCACCAGGAGGAGGAAAAGGAAGGAGCTGAACACAGACAGACAGGGGAAAATGTAAAACAAAAACCAAGGAAAGGAATGAGACGTGAGGCTATTTCCAACGCAAGAGCCATCTGTTTTCTTTACATCTGATGGGGACTTCATACATATATTGGCTGCTGACATTAAGGGACAGGTATCAGTGGGTATGGACCAGTGTGGCTCCCTTAGCTTATATTAGAGCAACAGCAGTTTACAGCACCAGCTCTGGCTCAAGGAGATGAAGTGGATGAGCACACCACACCAAAGACAGAAAATATAAGCCAACAATTATTTCAGAGTTTAGCTTTGGTCCCAGAAGATACTTCATTTGGGCGGGGATGCGACATAATACTGTTCTGTTTAAAAAGCCATGTTTGATCCTTTGCTTAGCAATATAAGCACAGGAGTACAAGGAGCACCAAGTGCTATAATTACAAGTGTGAGGAATACGCATGCCTTATTTCTCTCTTGTAATGGGAGAAGGAAATTATTGACAGGTACAGGAACTCCCCACAAGGGATGCAATTACTGACATGACATACAGCACAAGAAATCCTACGACAATGTTGTTACCATGTAAGCAAAGAGCTATTAAATTGGATACCTCGGGCTACCTTGGTTTGGAATCACAAGTCAAGGCGTAGTACAGCCACTGTACGAACTCCTCTCCTGTATGCACAAGCAAGTAGACTAGTAAAACAATGAACATGAGTTTAAAGAGGCCCAAAGTGTAAATGCCACTGAATACTGCAGAAGGTCAAGAACAAACAGGGTGCTTTGTCCTCCTGTCCCATCCAGCATGGCACTGACACTGATATATGTCCACTAATGGAAATGAGATGTCCCTTAACAGTTGCTGAGTAGAGAAGGGAGGCAGGACAGACTGTAACACAGAGGGGCAAAATGAATGTTGCATTGTAGTAACAGAGATAGTCTTGTGCAACCCAAATTCTAATCTTGCAGAAACTGAGGCAGGATTTCTGCTCTTTCCATGTCTTAAGAGAAGAACCATCCAATAAGTGAACCTCATATGGGCCATTTCAGGGGCCAGCTGGCACTTCAGATGGTGTGATCACTAGTATCATCTAGACCAGCACTGACTTGTCCATCCCCTTCAGGCTGGACACAACCTGCCTCTAGAGCAGCTGTGATTCATGGGCAGGACTGAAGCCCTTCACAGAGCTCACCCATAAAGCATTCAGAAGCCTCTTCGCATAAACCATTGACACTGGAGCTCAGAATTCCTGCTTGATTCATTCCCTTTCTGTCTATACTTGAATATAGTCCTGTCTCTTGAGGTGGTCATGTTCCACAGCTCTGAGGAACCAGAGAGCCAGATCTGGCCTTGGAGGCAGGTCAGCACTGAGGATGGTGTGGTGGGGGGAGCTGTGGGACACTGACTTCAGTGCAGAGAGGGGAGAAGAAGGTGGACCAAGTCCTTCTCTCTTGATGGGAGAAACCAGGCTTGAGGTCTCCCACCCCTTTGCTTCCCATGGTAGAAGCTGAACCACAGGAGAGTGCTTCAACCCTCAGCAAAATGCAGAGATTTCACTTGTGCCTTATCTAAGAGAAAAGAGGGAAGTCCTCGTGAGCTCCCAACGCACCTGTACCTAGCTAAGGACTGCCAAGAGCAGGAGGTCCTTTTAGCCATTATAGGATCTTGAGCTTTTCTCCAAAATGGGCAACAAAGCTCAAAAGATGAAGAAGAGAGAAAATTTTCCACTTTTGCAAGCAGAGGGAGATAGTTTATATGAGTGATAAAGAGTCAAGAATCTTCTGAGATGGCCATCCCACTTCTACACTACACCCTGTGGGTAGCCTTGTGTCTTCTCAACAATTACTTTGGCTGTGCCAAATACATATGTGCAGAGGGAAGAATTCAGCTGAAGCTTTGGCAGTTAGCCCCATGTTTTCCCTTTCCTAGCAGAAGAGGAATCAGAGATTTGTAAGGATGCATGACAAACTGTGCCATCTGCTGTCCTTGGTAGGCTCTGCTGGGTCTTAGTTTGGGAGGGAGAGAGACAAAAGGATTGCTCTTTAAAGTGAACTTTGCTATCTTTCCTTCTTTCTAATGATACAAAAAAAATGTAAAGTCTTGCATCAGCCACAGTGCAGGTTTTCTCATGCTTCATTATGCTTCATGCTAACAGTGCATGCAAAGAGGTGTAGTATGTCACCCTTGGGCCAGAAGCAGACATCAAAAGGTCAAACGGCTCAAATGAGATAAAAATGAAGTGTTTGGGAATATCTATTCAAGTGTTTTCTTTTTTTCTTTATCTCTTATAAATTTTTGTAAACAATCCAGGCATTGAAGCCAAACCCCCTTCATCCATGTCACAGGACTGGCTACTTACCCCTTCATTTGGCAACAAACTTTGCTCTAGACAAATTTTAATCAATATCTGTTGTTTAAAAATAACAGCTGAGATTGCACCTATTCTAAGTCAAATCAGCTGATCAAGGGAATTTTATCCAAATTGTCTGTGTGTACAGCATGGAGCAAACACTGCCAGCCAAACCACGGCCATGGACATCTACCAGGATCCAGCTGCCTTTGCTGGAGTTATTTGCAGAAACCACTTGGCTGAACTAAGCCCTTGTCACTAGAGCAATCCATAGGGTCGAGATATCTCATGGGACATCACTCTGTCTTGTTTACCTGGGCAGAATTTGTCTAAAACAGCTGGTGCCATCCATGAGGACCTCACAGCACGAGTCCCCATGGCATGGACCCATGTGGTGTTGAGGGGATGAAGGTCATGGCAGCAATGGTGCCAGAGCTTCTGGATTTGGCCTTGGGGCTGCTCAGAGCTCTGGTTGCCATCCATCAGGTACCTTGAGCACCTCACAAGTCCCATTGGCCTCTGTGGGAGGATGTAGCTGCCAAAAATTAAGCACAGCAAAGCCTTTTAATGGGTGGGAGCAGAGATTTCAGCAGCCTTCTGGACTCTGCTGCTTTTGGCAGCCACAGCTCAATAAAGGAGAAATGAAAAAAATCATTGGAAAAGGCAGCAATCATTAAAAAAACCCACAAGTGTCCCAGGAGCATAGTGAGCATGTGTGAACAGATTTTTAATCAGTATTAGAAACCGTAAAAACAGGGGGAGAGAAAGTCATTAACATGAAGCTGACTTGGTTTGAGGCCTCCTCCCCTCATATCTATCAATCAACTTTTCTCTGTGCAAGACAAGCTTTCACATGAAAATCTTGCCTCTAGTAAGGCTTGTTGCGCATATAATCTTAAGCTTAAATACAAAATCCACTTGAATATGTATTTTTATTTTAAAATCTAAATGTTTCTGCAGGTAAGGAGGTTATTTCATTTTCAAAGACTAGTTTCAGGCTTCATCATTTGGCAGGGAGGAGAAATGGGAAAAAATGCTTTCCTGAGATCAACTTCTTTTCAAGCCTAAAGCTTGGGGCTTCTGGAAAATTCTCTTTTTTAAATGTTTGAGCTGGCTGAGTGGGCAAAGGTAAGCTTTCAATATTCCTTTTACTCACATTTCTCTAGTAAAGATTACTCAGAGCAGCTTAAATAAAAATTGAGAGATTTGTCACATATTAGCGCTTAGGGAGGTAAATATATTTAGAAAAAATATTTGAGGCTAAGCTTGCTGTATTTAAGAATCACCTACTATTTCTGCATGGAAAATTACTTTCTGAAAAATATTTATACTGCCCTTGGGCTCCACTGGTCCCAATGAAAGGTGAAAATACAGCCCAGTCATGTCCTTGCTGCCCAGAACTCAGAATGTCCTAAAACTAGAATTTTGGTGAGAATATGTTCCTCATAGAATGAGCTTCAGGTATAGTTTTACTTAAGGAGAGAACTTAATGAGAAATATTTTGTTGCGTGACTGAGGGCTGGGTTTGACTCCTGCTCTTTTTCCTTGGAAAATCAGGATTTATTTATATAAGTCCCATGGTTGTAATATTTTAACATAATTTCTTCCTCCATGGTCAGTAGAGTGGCATGAGCAGGAAAGAGAGATCACTGTGCTCATCAGCTACAAAACACTTAATTCTTACTTTTCCCACTGAAATAAACTCATTTCACTGTACAAAGAGCTGTAGACGCTCCTTTGCTTGTGTGTGGACTGTGTCATTCTTTAGGAAGTGGATTGTTTGGTTTATATTGCCTTTCTGGGCAAATATTCCACCTATTACATCTGAAGGTACCCTGATAAAATATGAGATTTTAAAAATATATAATTTAGCCGTCTAACATGTAGAAGAACATTGAAAATAGAAAATACACTCACTGAAGGAACTGATGGTTATTGATGACTGTATGAATGTCCCTTTTTTGTTTTCCTTTGGCTTGCCTGGTGTGAAAGCTGATCACTGAAAGCAAATCAGACCACACCCAGTGTAGCAAGCCCTTTGGGTCATGATTTAACAGGCTGCACTGCAAAGTGATAAATGCCGTCATATAACTGGCATGAAAGGGGTTTGACATTAAGCAAATTAAAAAAATCCAGAGAAAGCGGCATTTTGGTGAATCCTAACCTAGGCGAGTATTGGGGAGATTCTTTGGAAGAATACATGGGTCCTTTGGTTGGATACTTCTTATGCCGGGGAGTTGAAGGGGGTGGGGGACCCACAATCATATCTATCCTGGCAAAGTAAATAAGAGAAAAGACACCAGCAAAATGCATAATGAAGCAACATGTAGAGAAAAGTTGGTCAGAAAAGTTGCAGAAAGAAACAACTGAAAAACAGAACGACAGAGAGAGAAAGAGAGAGAAGTTGAAAATATAATCAGCTGGAAACAGAAGGCTCTCTCCTACCACCTGGTCCTTGGTGTCTCACCCACCTCAGGGCAAGATTTGGAGATTCAGGCACCACTGCAACATCATTAGGAATTCCCCCCGCCCCAGATATAACAGTCAACATCCTTTACCCTCTGGAATAGATTTGCATATGTGCAGCAATATCCCATTGAGGCGCCTGGATATGAAACAACATATATTCATTCTCCTTTCAGTGCCAGAACACATCCTCAGCTCGCTCAGGAAAGCATGAGCTGTTGGGAGTCGGCGCAGTACGCTGCGGGATTGTATAACTCAATGAATGGGAGACATCCATGGCTGGCAAGGTGTCAGAATGAAACACGAGACAATGTGAACACAACACTGAAAAGAGCACATTGCAGACACAGTGACAGAGGCTTTAATGATTAAAGAGGAAAGTGCATGTAAATACCCCAGAAATATGCTTGAATGCAGCTTTAATCCACCAAAGCCCTGGCTACGGGAGGTCACAGCAGCCCTGCTGAGCTGAGCTGGCAGGGAGAACATAGCTCTTTGACTGATGAAGGAAAGGGAAATTAAAATATCTGTTCTCCAAGGTGCCCTGTGACAACTTCCCTGGGATCCACTGTACGGGTTCACTGCCCTGATGCCTGTTGGTCATGAACCAATGCTGGCCACTGCCCCTCCAGGCACACACCCTGTCTACAGGGTGTCCTCCCAGTTGTACTGGGCATGTGACCAGCCATGGGACCTCTGGGTGCCCACCTGGCTATGATGATGATGACTTCAAAGGGTGGCCCCAAGGGGATCTGCTTCCATCCCCATCACTGATCTGCTCAGTGGGGACAGTGAAGCCATTGAAGCTGGCTGGTAGTCTTGGATCCCAAATCCAAGTACTTCACACTTTTTGAATCAGCTCCTGGTCCTCCTGACTTCCCTGTGATGTGATGGGTGGCAGCCCTAGCCTCATCTAGCCTCAGAACCTCAACCTCACAGCCCCTACAGCTAAGAGGAGAATTCAGCTTGGTCTTTGAAAGCTGCAATTCCTTACCCTAATCTCCCAGAAAAAAGCAGCCAATCAAACTGTTTTGGCTTTGCAGCAAATCTTGAAGGATTAGCAATGGGAGACTTGGGTGGGCAGTGAGGCAATCTGCCACACCAGCTTGGGGTGTTAAAAACTCAAGTGTCTTTCGTGGAGCCAGCGCAGATGACAACCCCAATGGCTCAGTACCCACCACAGAGGCAGTTTGGAGGCCTCTTATGTCAGGTTATTAAAGTTGGGAAATATCAAATTCCCTCCTCCTCTTCCCCCTCCATATTCTGCTACATATCTTGGATCAATAATCAGTGAATTTTTACTGAACGAGAGTGAGAGGCTCAAAGAGAGGAGATTCTCCAGGATATTTTAGTCTCCACTGCAAGGGAGAATGTACCTTCTGGGAAATGCACAGTGAGCAGCAACGCTCAGAAAGTTACCTCTGCGTCTTGAACGTCAAAAATAGCAGAGTTAAAATGGTCTCGGAAAGATTCATAGCAGAAGAGAGATTCCTCTTTTTCCCAAGACAATTTTCTTACTTCATTCCTGGGGTTCATATTATCTGTTTGCATACCCAAACACAGTTTTTTGCATATTTTTTTGACTCTATCAGGGACTTAGATGGGTTTGAAATGAAAAGAAAAATTCCTCAATGGCTTCCAGAGGAAGCTGGGCTGCCACAGCCATCAAGAGAAATAATTTCATTCTCCAAGTATAGAAGTAAATGGTGTATTATTTTGACTGGAGATTGCCTGTGGCCGTGCTCTGACACTGTTCTGGGTGTCCTTCAAGCTCAGCAGAACTGGGGCTACTTCTGCTGAGCTGACAGAGTCGTGGGTGTTGGGGGTTTGGGATCTCCTTTTCAATGTGGGTCATCAGCGCTGAGGGAGAAGTGGTCAGACAAAAAGATTTTGCTCAGATCCTCTGTTTAAGGGATCAAATTTATCTATTTGGGTTTGTTTTCCCAGGAGAAACATGAAAAAAATGGAATCTTCTCTGTTTCATTTGTGGCCTTTTCGGATTTCTTCTCCTATTAAAATTAACATGTCTCCCCCTAAAATTTGAGCACAGAAGCTAAAATGCAGCTTGGCTAAACCCTACCTACATTGGTGGGCTTGCATGAGAAATCCCCATCTGCACAGATTTTCGGCAGAGTGTGCCATCCAGGGAAGGATTCCTCCCAGAACAGCTTAGCATCCCAACAGCGAGAGAAAACTGCTGCCTGCTCACTGCTCTCTGTCTGTGGCAGGATATATTATAATGCCAAAGGCTCCTGAAATAAAATAGAAGGATGAGCCATGATTTTAGTATGTCCTGTAGTGGGCAGTAAGGTAGCTTTAGTTGCAAAACACCCCCTTGTGCAGTCCCTGTCCTGCTCATCCCTGTGGATTCCAGCCCAAAGCACCGATGTTTTCCTTGAGGATTTCTCTTAGAAAGGAAAAGAATAAGCTGTAGCTGCAAAGGAAAGTGTCTCTCTCCTGGCAATACCTCTGCAGTTAACAAAAAGCAGTGAAAAATGAAGCAAAGAGAGGGTCTCTTGCCTGGCCTGAAGGTTTTTAATCCGGGAGAGCATGTCCAGATGACCAGCTGAATACTGCTCGATGACATCCATCACGTCGTAGGGCCGAAGACTCTCCTTAAACTTGCGCTTGGAGACAAGAAACCTCATAATGCTGCAGGAGATGGAGAAGAAAATCAAAATATAGTCACTGGGCTGCAGCTTGACCTGCTTAATGGCAGATAAAAAACACTGCAGGGAGCTGCTTTGGAAGGAAAATGGAATAAATCCTAACACTGTGGGTTTGGGGGAGGATGCAGCAATAGGAGAGGGGAAGAGGATTGCGGGGGCTGGTGGCTGAAGCCCTGTCTGCAACGGGGGGTCCCTGATGCCCCTTGGACTGTCATCTGTGCATGTGCTCTCTGCGTCACTTTTACAAATGTCAGCGTTAAATCTCAGAGCTGGTGAGAATGATCATTTGGATGCATCCCCGCGGGAGATTTTCCTGTTTCTCCATTTATTCCTTCCCTAAGCAAAAATCGTCCTTTCTGGCAAAATCTTCTGTAAAGCAGGACAGGCCACCCAAGGGAAAAACAGCCTCCAGCACAGACATGTCAGCATTTGCCATCACTTCTTGGGCTTTACACTTCTTATTTTTCCCTATTATTTACTTTTCCAGACTGCTTCCCCCCCTCTCCCTCTCTTACCACACTGCCCTGATGCTGACTTTCAGCCCCGGTGTCAAATCTTCCGTCACAAACTCGCAGTTGCAGCTTTTGTTCTCATCAGGAATGTCTTCTCCAGGGAGGCTTGCTTCTGGGTTTGGGAGAGGGAGGAATAAAAACGGCACATTACCATTTCCCGTGCTGGTGCCACACAAGGGAAGATGAGTCAGATCAGAAACAGCAACCCCAGGGGAGGCACCAGAAATGCCTTTGCTGAGCATCCAAAAGAGAGAGCGTTTCCTAAGATGTGCTAAGGTGATATGCACCAATGCCAACTGTAGCTCTCATCCATCTCTAGATCAGAGAATCACAGTATCATTTGGGTTGGAAAAACCCACTAAGATCCTTGAGTCCAACCGTTACCCCAGCACGGCCTGGCTTAACCACTAAACCATGTCCCCAAATGTCGCATCTACGTGTCTTTTAAATCTATCTAGGGTTGGTGACTCCACCACTGCCCTGGGCAGCCTGTGCCAGCACTGGGCCACCCTTTTAGTGAAGAAATTTTTCCTAATATCCAACTTAAGCCTTCCCTGGCACAAATTAAGGCCATTTCCCTTTGTCCTAAAGCCTGATGCTTTCTCCTTTCCCCATCCCTATATGCAGAAATATATAAATTATCATGGGTGTCAGAAGGGATTTGGTTGCCTCTTTTAATGATCATTGAATAGTTTCAGTTGGAAGGGACCTTCTAAAGGCCACCTTGTCCAACCCACCTGCAATAGCAGGGACATCCTCAACTAGATCAGGTTGCTCAGGCTACTGCAAGCTAAAGGACTGGGAGGGGAAGGAGACCCATGTAATCACCTTAACTGGCAGCTCTGTCCTTAGGTGGGGAGGGAGAGGATGTCAGGGCCATCCGGGTCAAGGTCTATTGTGGTGTCCCAAACCCTCACCTTCCGAGTTCTGCCGTGACGCCGCTCCCTTGATGCGGAAAGCTTGCCGGGCTCGGCTGCGGTCTCCGAAGCTCCAGCTCTTGGGCACTTTGCTTGGGCTGTCCTCGATGCTCTGGTCAGCACTGGGGGACCTCCTGATGCCCTGAGCCTGTGGAGAGCCTTTCCCTTTGGTGCCAGCACCGCGGGGACTGGAGAAGACACGATCTTTCAAACTGACCTTCTGACTGTTCAGAGAAACACGTTGAAACAAAGACAAAAAGGAGACAGCAGGAGGAGTCATTCTGGAAACCACGCAGTCCTTCCCCACCAGCCATTAGAAACCAAGAGCACTTCCAAGCAGCAGTGACATGTAGTTTCGCTGTTGGCTTTTTTTTTTTTTCAATATATAATTTTTTTAGTTATTTTTGTTTAAAGAAAGTTTTGTAGAGATGTTTCCGTCATCATGAGTGAAATGGGAATGATTCTTAAGAGAGAGAAAATAATGAGGACTTAAACAGAAGCCCCTTGTGGGATGCCAGGGCTGGCGGGACAGAATGACATTAACAATGAGGTTATGATTCCTTAAATCACTGATCGGCTTCGATCACAAGTTAGGAAGCTTTTCTTTCATAACTGCCTTCCAAAACACTATGTCTAATAAGAAAATACCAATCAAAAAATCCCCCATTATCTTAAAACTTTTAACTTTTGTGGAAGCTTCACTTCCTTCGCCTGTCCTTTCTCTTTCTTCAATGGCTGTATATCCTCCCTCTTAAAATATGATCTGTCCTTTTAATATATTCCAAAGAGTTCCACTTTATCCAGTCATATATTCAAACACTTAAATACAAACACTTAAATGTGCAACTCCTTTGTATCCTATAAAAATTCAATCTAAAAGCTGGCATCTCCCTGAAAGTCCGCTACGGGTGTCATAAACATGCAAAACAAAATTTACAACTTCAGAATACAGTATTTTATTGCTTATTTTCCTACTAGAATACTTGCATTTATGATATTAAAAGAAGCTCTGTTCATAAAGTGAGATAAACTCACTGGGAAATAGTCTGCTGACCACCCAGCTATAATTAGCTTCCAAATTCTGAAATTTGTAATTAAAAATTTTCACTCACATGAAGACGAATTTTCACACAAAAATTGCAAAACAGAGATTTTGTCAATCTTTACAAAAGGGCAAACTTTATCGAGACAGCATTTGGGAAACCAAACTGCGAATAGTTTGGGATCATTTGGTATTTACTCAATAGCAGTTGATGATTAAACTACACTGATAGAGGTTGGACAACCAGTGCAAGGTACTTGCACATACAGCCAACATTTTACATATAGATATATCAAAACTGAGTGAAAATAGGGATTTAATTCCCAACACTCTGTACCACTGCAGTAGACACTTATCATTTTGCTGCAAATGCTCTGCCTCAATTTGCAGGAAGAACATTTGAGGAGTTTTGATTTCCACATCAGATTTCCATCTCACCAACGAAAGACCTGCTTTTTTTGCTTGTCTTTCAGCAACACCACCTTAAAACTCAGAGCCAAACAGTCCTCCTTTGCCTTCAAAACTGGCATAGGGTTCTTCAATCAGAGCTTGGCTGCTGGTTTTTGAAGCAAAGCAAAAACACAGCTCCCTTTCCCAGCCGCCGGCAGTTCTCTGCTGACAGGAGCAGACACTCTCTGGCCAGCAAAGGAAGGAGATGTGACCCGAGGACACTCAGGGAGCAGATTTGTCGAGTAAGAAGGTGCTATTTTTACAAAGTCACTTCACATTGTGTGAGAACAGACATTTACAGGGAGAGAAAGGTGCTTAGGCAGCATTTTGCAGAGTCGCATCCCCTGGGCTGCAGGGCAGGGTTAGCCGTGGCCATGGGCTTCAACTGCACAGGGAAAGATACATTTGAGAGAAAATAAAAACTGCTCATGACCAACTTAGAAAAGGCAGAAATATTCCAATTAATGATGAATTTTTAATTCAGGTAAGTGCTGGAGATTGAATTTCCGGTGTGGTGCCCACCTGCAGGGGCTGTCTGAAAGCCATGGGACCAACAGACCTTCAGCAGAGCTGAAATTCAGGTCAGAGGTACAAATCCACACAGGAATCTGGGAATAAGCATGTGCCTAAATACCTTTCTGGATGTAAGCTTTAGCCCCTAATGCTACCAAAATCATCCTACATAATGAGGCAAAGGTTTAAAAGCAATTCTTATTCTGTTTTATTGGATTAGAAAACAGATTGAAATTTTGTCATTTGATCTTCAACAGGCCAATTGGATTTTTTTTCTTTAGTTTTTGTGGATTTACAGAAGAATATTTCTTGAATCCACTGAGTTTCAGTAGTACTATACTTTTTAATTACCTGGTCTTTTTTAAAAATACATTTTACAAAAATGAATCAGCAACACAGCAATATTCAGAATTCAAAGTGGTCTTTCTGTGTTTCGTCCTCTGCTGAGTTGCTCCCATCACCAATCCCAGCATAAAATCAGTTGCCTTTCACTGAGTAAAGCAGGGCCTTTTCCTTGGTGACCCTTTTCCATTCCCACAATAAATATGCTGAAAATGTTTGCAGGAATTACAAAAGGCAAAGAAGTGAAGAGTTTCAAGCCTGACGGCATGAGGTGCAACACATAAAAAAATCTCATAGAAATTTGATGAACAACCAAGATCTGGGTGGATTTTCTTTCTAAGTATTCACTACTCAGCAAAAAAACCCAACACCTGATGTAACTTCCTTTCTTTAACACAGATGACATGAGACAACACAAACAATTAATTGAAATTTTTCCTTTTGCCATGCACTTCTCTCCTTGGAAATAACACCTGGAATCACATGCAAGTAACAATCCCTGCAGAGGATAATGCTGTTGGGATCTGCAGGAGCTGGTAGGAGAAAGTCCCAAACAAATATAGACATATATAGGGATATATGTTGCCAGCTAATCCAAGATCATGTTCTCATTCAACCATAAAGTCATGCAAGAGGGACGTGGAGTGTCTCAGAGAAGTGGTGCTTGGATGTCACTAGAGAGGATGGTAAATGAGCCTCAGTGCAGTGGAGAGTGTATGTGTTGGTGACATGAACATGAGGACAGCAGTACCCCAGCCACACACACAGCATGGACTGATGCTCACAGTTGTGCCCTGATCATGCCAGGGGAAGGGAAGGGAAAGAGAACTGTGGCTTTGCAACCAGGGACACAGATTATGGGAAGCCATAACAGCATAATAGGGTGTGCTTTAGTTCTAGGTCCTCATAACCACTTTCAGTTGGCACCTATGAAAACATATTTGATAACAAAAAAATCATATTTCCAGGCTGACTTTGGGGAAGGTTTAAAAAACTTTCAGCGTGTGACTTGAATTTAGCAAAGGATAGAAACTGAGTTGATTTTTCTCTGCTGCCAGCCAAAACATGGAAGCCCATGCTGTACGAACACATAAGGACTGGTGCATGGTCCCACAGCTGATGGAGAGGTTCTCACTGCTCTAGTGGGCTTTGCATTTTGGTTCATTTAAGTCCAAGAACTCAGCACTCAGCAGAGAAATTCTTGAGAATTGACCTTCAAAATGAGCTCCCATCAGACTCCTTAGGACACCAGGGGTTTGTGCTCCTGTTTGAAACACTCTGGGTTTGGGGTTCATTCCAGTTCTCTACAGTATTAAATCAGCACTTTAAAAAAATGTGGACTCATTACATTAGCAGTAATTTTGGATCAATAAAAAGTATCGGTTGTAACATCTTGTCATTGATTTTAAACTCTACTTGAGCCATTATTTCCTTTTCTCCTCAGTTAGCCAAACTGAGTCAGACTAGCAGGGACTCAGATCCATCTCTGCATCCAAACTCAACCCGTATCAGTGTTCATTCTTCTGAGAAGCCATGGCCAGGAAAAAGGAGCTTTCTTCTGCTGGTAAATGAGGTACATTTTTAAAATCCAGGGTTTGTGCTGAGCTTGTGGCATATCAGAGAAACTCATTAAAACCAGGCAGAAGTGCAAGGACTGAATGACAGCATTTGTGGCTGACTGGGCTCCAGTCTGGTTTCAGGTGAAAGAGGCAGAAACCAATTACCCGACACATGAAGGAAAGGGAAATACAAGCGTGTGTGCAAAACTTGCCATGACTACAACAGAAATCAAGAGAGGGCCAGGCTCAAGCCTGGTTTGCCTCCAGTGATTTCAGAAAAGCCATTGCAAAGGTGAATTCAGCCTAGAGAATGGAGTTTCTAGAAGCAGAGTAACCTGGGCATAACGGAAACAAAATGTCAGCTGGTGATCATGTCATGGTGAGTAATCCCTCTTCTTTTCCTCATCCACAACCATGGTGCTATACTTGGAGTCACTGGACTATAATGGCAAAGATCAGAGTTGCACCATCCCCACAGCCACCATGTAAGCATGGAAAAGCATGGGGCCTCAGATGAATGAAGGGACAGTGGAGCCAGACTCATGAGTCTGTAACCTTGGCCTTTGGTATTCTTGCAGCATTCCATTATAATCACCCCTCTCTTCTTAGCTCAGCCTTTTTTTTCCCAAACTGATGTTGAGTGCTGTCAGATACCACATCAGCCACATCCTGCATCTCCTCCCAACCTTTCACTATTTGCCAGCTCAGCTGTTTTGCATGTCAGGAGCAGAGCAAAACAGCCAGATTGCATCTCTGAGCTGGCTGATCGTTCCTGAACAAGCTTTTAAGACACCTGCTACACCCAGAGCCACAGGACAGGCAAGGGTTCTGCAAGCACCTTTCCTTCATTGGTCTGGGTGCCACTTCTTCCCATTGCCTTCTTCTCTGAGTGTGCCAGGAAAGTCTCCTACAAAGCAGAACATGATAAAGTTGATAACCTGGCTTGGTGTAGTTACATTACTGTCTAAAAATGAATTTGTTATTGCATTTAGTTTAGTACATTCGTTTAGTACATTAAGAAACCACAGCTTCTAAGGAGTTTCCTATTAATTTTCCTACATTGACTTTTCCATGACTGCCTCATCGTTTACGGTTATTTTGCTATATGCATCCTAGATGAAGGCTTTTAGCATTCAGCCTTAGATGCATCAAAGTGCTGTCATGTGCCCCAAGAGTTTGTGCAGTGGGGATTGTGGGCAGGCACCCAAGGGTCCAGGAAAACAAGATGTTAGAATTATTTTTATGTCCCTTCACAGTGCACCTGGAGTTTTACTAAAGCACAGCGTGTATAAACACTACATGCAGGATGGATGCAGGTAACAAAGATGCCCTTGTAGCTACTCCAAAGTTCCAGACTCCTTTTTGACTGGAAGAACTACAGTCTGTAATCCTCCTTCTCAGGGTCACCAATGGATTAAGAAGATCTTGAGGTAATACTTTGTTTCATCCTCCCTTTCCCTTGCAGAACTCAAGACGGGGGAGATGAAATGAGGACCACAGTGGGAAGGAATTCAGTAGAAAATAGGAAAAAAAAATTATACTGGCTTTAGCAGGTAAAAATTCATGCCTAGGAAGACATGCAAGGAAGACATTGAGATCAGAGTGGCTGATTTTCCAGAACACAGAACTAGACATGGACAGGTGAGAGGACAGCATTACAAATAGCACTGCTCGTTCTCATCTCTGCCAAAAACAACCTCAGTATTAAGCAATGGAAAGGAGGCTTTCTCTGGGGAGCAGTCCCTGCTCACGCTATGCCTCCCCAGATAAAACAACCTCACCTGGCAAATGGAAACACTACAGAGGTCAGGATAATTTTTTTAAGCTACGCTATTGATCAAATCCTTACCATTTGGAAATGCCTTGCAATGCTGTCTGTGCGACTGACAATCACCCAATATTTAAACCACACCTTTCAAGGCTAAACTTCAAGGAAGGCCACAACACCATCAAAACATGTAGCAGGAGGCTGACTCAAAGGTTTAGGCTATTTATCCCAGTGTCAAGGATTTCCTCCCATGGAGAGCTGCTTGTTATCATCCCTAGATCATGCCCCAGTCCTCTTTGTTACCCATTCAGAGATGGGATTTACCACTCTACTTCTGAGCTCCTGGTACACACAAGCCTCAGCCATGAGTCCTAACCTCTAGACTGACAGGTAATAAAAACAGCCAGCAGGTCAAAAAATAGCAAGAAAAGAAAAGGTACAAATTGAAACAATTAATGAAGAAAATCAGAGATACATATACTGTTAGAACTGTAGTTTCACACTTTTAAAACTGTAGTTTATTGGCTTTCTGAGGGAGACAGAGACTGGTGATTTTGAGAATTAAAACGGACTCCAAAAAAGAGCATGCAAAAATCCGAGTTCACAAACATGCGGCATCACTCAGTGCCCTGCCACTCCTGGGCTTTCCACCTGCCTGGCTGCGGGGCGAGGAGCTGAGGGGGGTCCCCTGCCAGCATTCACAGCATGCAAACTCTGGGCAGTGGGAATTCAAGAAGGTGCATGTTTGCTGCTGAGAAGCAGTGTCTGAGGTGGGGGAAGAGACTCTTCTTTTCAGTGCAGGTGTGGATGTAGATGTATTTACACATAGGTAACACGAGATATATGTGTCTCTCTACCCTTATGGCTATGGGTGTACTAAGGGATGCTTTTTGGGAATTCCCTGAAGCCACCTAACAATTGTCAGCTTGATGAAAGAGATGCAAACCCTGCTTGTACAAAACCCTCTGCTCTAGCTCTAGCTGTCTGTTCCCCACGGGGTCTAGAAACAGAACCATTCACAATGCCAAAGTCAACGCTCAGGGGAACCCGTGTCTCCTGTGTCTGGCGGGACAGGCTGAGATTAGTCCTTCTCTAGCTGCGTAGTAGAGGTGCTAGATAGGCAAGCCATGGCTTCCAAAGGCCACAAGACTAGGAAAGGTCAATTTGTCATGTTCAGAGAGCCAAAGGAATGGTGACTGAGCAGAGGTAGGAAGCTGGTATTTCTCAGGCTACTAACTGGACATTGCTGTACAGTGCAATTCAATTTGCAAAGGATTTCCCTGGACCTTGAGGAAGGATGGAGCAATAGGGAGGAAGGGGTGTTTTTAAAATAAAATTAAAATTTTTCTCTTTTTTTTCTTTTTTTTTTTTTAATTTTTAATTTTTCATCATTTGTTAAACTTCATTTCCTGGCCTCCTCCCTTGCTGAGCAGACACTGGCTTGCTAGCCCAGACCAAATTCCCCATCCTCATCTCTTTGGGTCGTGTGCTCTGCACGACTGGCAGACAAGGAAGCCTCTGATTTCTGAGCGGGCAGTGGGGAGGCTCTTCCACCTTTTTTTACTCATCTAGTACCTCTATTAAGCAGAGAAGTGATCAGAACGGGTGGTAGCAGGGTAGAGGGAGAATGAGCCGTGCAGCTTTTGATTAGTTTCGTGCGACGCATTTCCCGTGGTACCTAGAGTTTCCTGAGCAGCATCCACATAGTGACTCTCTGCACGGTTTGCTCTTACTGGAAATGAGGGGAGAGTAAAAATTAGACCTGGAAGCAAATGCCAGACAGGAAACTTTTGATTACTGACTCTGGGTTTAATAGACAGGTGTTTTGAGGGCCGGGTTCATGACAGGATTGTTCTGTTTGAGTGTTCAGTGGGAAAAAAAAAATTAAAAATCAAGAGGGTTTCTGAAATTTGTCTCACTGTGGTCAATAAATTTCATTATTAGAAATTATGCATTCTGCATTGAGTTGGTGGCGTCAGTTTATCTACAATTAACTGCAGGAAGATTTTTTTTCATTTGCATTGGAAACAAAAAAATACTTTCTTCTTCCTCTACACAAATAATAAACCCACAAGTTTTTTCAAATTGTGTAAACTGTGGAAAGCCAAAATTTTAACTTTGTGAATTGTTTGCACTTCTCACACAGGAAATAGTATTATATTAAGCCTGGCATTTAAAACAATAAAAATTGATAGAAACAGGGTGTGATGCAGTCCCTTATGGGAATGGAGTTGAACATCTGTGTTCACACATCTGGTTTTCAAGACACTTTTTAGACAGGCCCTACCACTTCTGGAGAGTTACTGACTTTGATGAGGCACCACCACAGCTCCATCCCAAATCGCTGCTCAGGCACTGCCCTGCCAGGAGATCACCACCATGACCAGGGTCCTCCACGCCATGGAGCAGCCCTCTACCTGCAGAAGGGGAATGATGTGGCCCCCATCACCCCACCAGGCCACCAACCACCAGCAGGCAGCACTTGCCGAATTCATGGGCAGACTGAAAAGGATGAAGGGCATCAAAACCCAACCTCATTTTGCACTTGAACTCAGCAATCGGAAGAGCTCATGGGCACAGCATCCCATGCAAGCTCTGCCGACACCACCCTCGGCATCCTGGGGACTCCTCAGGTGCCCACAATGGGACTCCACATACCCAGGTAGCCCCAGAGACTGGTGGTGCTACTGGGGCTGTTCTGGAGCTGGTGTGGGGAGTGGGATATTCAGCATGCAGAGCCTCAGGGAGACGCGTGGGTTACTCTCCTCTTAGTCTCCAGAAAGATGCGGTTCCTTCCGTGCAAATAATCCGCTCCCCTAAAGGCAACTGATTATTTCCAGATTACTGTCAGTCCCAGCATGAGTCTCTGACACCAGTTTAATTGGTTAGAAGGCCAAATGCCAGCCCAGGCTAATGTGGCCCATCAGGTTCCTGTGATTGACCCCCATTTCCATGGGCAGTAGATGTTAGGGACATCTTGGACATCCTAGGCTGGATGAGCAGGGGCCCACTGAGTCAACCAAAGGCATCCTCCAGTGCCTACAAAAGCCTTAATCACACCCCTGAACAGAGATATTAATGTGTGTATCTCAGACAGACATAAACATACACTGATAGAGAGATATACACACAGATATACACACACGTTACAAGGCGGCCCAGTCCAGCATCCACTCAATACATGGCCAAGGTCCTGCTGAGTTCATTGGGGTCAAGAACAAACTACAGCTGAGAACAACCTTCCAAAGAGGTTCTTCTCATCACCTACAGCACTGAACTCATGCTGGACAAAGTAATCTGAGTTTTAGCTTCCCAGTTCCCTGGAATCCTTCTGTTTCTTTTTCTCTGATATTAATGCATTATTATGATCATTTGGCTCATTAATTTTTAGCTTTTCACCTAATTGCATTTTGGGAAATACAAGAGGAATAGATGTGGTCATGGATGCCTTCAGATGTTTATAAAACCATCTGTTAAAGAGCATCTGAAGCCCACATTTCGTACAGAAGCCTCCATAGCCCTGGCTAACCATGTGTCTTTTTGACATTACAGTCAAAGCAAAATAAACAGAAATGAGATGCCACAGCTAATTTCCAGCCTGATTAACAGAAGAGTAATCACACCCCATCACCACTCTGTTCTGCTGCCTTTCTGCAGCAGGTGGGGTGAGGAAAGCTCCACCACAGAGCAGCCCCCCTCCCATGGGGGTACGAGGCAGAGAGGACTCGTAATTCAGACCCTGCGTAACAGCAGTGGTCTGGGAGGTGTGATGGGTTCTAAGTGCCCTGGCAGCACAGCCAGCCTGGGGAGGGGCAGGGGGACACTGCTCGGCCGGGCCACATGGCAGGGTGGACACAACACCCAAAGCAATGAGGAACAGGAGGCTCTGAAAGTGGGTTTTTTTTTTAAAAAAAAGGGGGAGGAAAATAAAAAGAGGGGAAGACGTATGTAGCATGTAGAAAAAGGCCAGCATCTTTTCTGCTCCTCACAGCCTGGGCTCCATGCCTGGGGAAGGAGAGCTCCTGGCCCCCAAGCAGGTCAGCACAGAGCTTTCCCAGCACTCGGTCTCAGATGGATGCAGACAAGCTTGTGGTAGAAGCAAAACAGAAATGATAGAGAAAGGACGTAACCTGTCTCTCAAATCAGCTGTCCCATTTTATGCTAAGACCAAATCAAAAGCCACCCAAGACTAATTTCATGTGACCCCAAGCCTTTGCCACACTAACCCCATGGCCTCCTCATGTCCTCCCACCGCGAGCAGCAGCTTTCCAAGTGCTGTCTGGGCAGAAATCAGCATGGCTACAGCAGCACTGGGGGCAGAGGGCAGCTTGACCACTGCTGCACAGGCATGACCCTCACAGCCACCCTGTGTGCTGGCAGAATGCTTGGGATGCTCCCTGACCTCACAAGGCAATGTTTATCCTGCACAGCACATTCCCAAAGGCTGTGCCAGTATCCCTTCTCTAACTTGAAAAACATTATGATGAAAAATAATGAAAAAGCTGTTTCTGTTCCATTTGCTGTAAGGACTTTGTGGTGTATCAGTTATGGAAAGAGGGATATAGGAAATCAGCCACTCCCTACACATCACTACAATGGGAGGAAGATCCAGCTATGTCCAGGTGTTAGACTGTTTCCTTACAGTGATGGAAATGGAAAGTGACAAATCCTTTACCAGCTGAAGCAGTAAAAGCTTGGAGCTGGGGTCTGCTGTGAGAGACAATTCATCCCCAGGAGTTTCCTGAGTGAAGCATCATCGGCAACTGGGTGATTAACTGTTGGGTGGGCAGAGAAACAGGATGAGTTCTCTTTTCTAAGGGCAGGATGACACACTGAGCATCACCAGGAGGCTGCTGGAAATTAAAGTGGGTGGAAGATTTGAGATGTGAATGTAAAAGATTCAGAAAATTTTGTTAGGGAAAATAGGTAATTTGGGGCCCCTGAATGCAAAATTCCTTCCTGAGGTCTGAGACATTATCAGGCAGAAGAAGGACAGTGGGAGCAGGAAGAACTGATATTGTTCTAACAAAGCAGAAGGAAAGAGCTTTGGTGCTGTCGTGGAAGCTGAACTGAACAATATGGAATTTACTCTAATGCCATCTACATGGCAGCTGCAGACCCTCAACTTAAGCCCTCCTGGGTTCGGGTTTAGCAACAAAACCCATCGGTGTCACAAGAGACAGATGCACCACAGGAGCAGGAAACAGCATTTAGAAATTACTCTGATGAAGGACCTATATATAGTAAAAGCTACTCTGAAAAGGGACAAGGAAGGACTATTTTTGCATCTTTCTGTGACATAAGATTGAGAAGGCAAAGTAGAAAATGAACAGGGAAAAACCTGCAACCTCTACGAAGAAATATTGTACACAACCTGATGTTTTAACTGCTGAATATGAACCCTGCAATATGAACCCTGAATATGAACAGGACTGAGATTCAAAAATAAGAGATAAGACTAGTGTCTGAGAAATAAGACTAATGCCTGTGATTGCAGGGATGTTGGCTGGTGTGACCCTGAGAGGGATTGTTGGACCTCTGATTTCCTCAGCTATGGAGCTGATGGAGCCTGAACAGAGATTTTGTCTCATTGCACAGTCGTGCCTGTGAGAAATGTGGATTTGTGCCATGATGGTGCCAAAGTATATCACTGGCTGAGACACAGCAGTGGAACTACCAGACCCTGGGATAAAATGCTGACCCTCCTGATGCCACAGACAGGAGGGCAAGATTTCAGCCTTGGTCTGCTCCCAGAGAGGCCTTCCCATGCAATGCTCCCTGCTTTAATAACACTGGATGGAGGCTGTCTTTGCTCAAGCTACACTAGACCCCAAGTAGAAAAAAAAATCTGAATAGTTGAAACATGATCTTGGAGATTTGGGTTATTTGGCAGGAAAGTTGATGGAACACTATAAAGGTTCTGCTTGCAAAGAAAAGCTCAAATGAAAGGCAGAAAAAAAAGAGCAGGGAGAGAGGGGGAAGGAAGGAAGGAAGGAGGAAAGATTAAATTTTTCACTCTTTAGTCAGCACCATTATCTACCCAGATATCTTTGGTTGGCTTTTATGCCAAGGAAAAATTAGCTTCTGTCCTCTTATAAGCTAAAAGGCATGGCAGAGAGGTACATCTGCAGAATACCAGGCTCCAGCTGTACTTCTGAAAAACATTTATTGTTTGCAAAATTTAGGCTGTAAGCTATATTTTGAGGTATGAGATGGAAGATCTGAAAGCCAAGCAGATGATCTCCATACATCATCAGTTCTGCGTCTCTTCACCCAAGAAAAAAAGAGGTTCAGTCTCAGAATTACTTCTTAAAAGAAGTGCGAAAATACAGGACAAAAAATCCTCAGAACTAAACACTTCTAAGAGGATGAAAAGTATCCTAAAAGTATCCCAAATACCAGCCCTGTTGCTCTCCCTGGGACATGTGAATAGAGAAAAGCTCTCCTGTAGGTGAGATTTGAGGCTGCCCTTGGAAAGTGCTCGCTATGTTTCAGACCACGCTCTGCACCGTGGACTCAAGGCGTGGAGGGAAGATGGAGCAGGGACTGTGCTTCATCCAAAGGGAACGGGGGAGAGAAGGGGTGTCTCTAACATGCAATGCTGCGCCGTGTCAGAGAGCCCTCCTGTGTCCCACGGAGCAGCAGGTCCACACAGCCCCGTGCAGTGCCCTGTAGCGAGAAGAGCTCAGGAGAAGTTGGTGACTTGGTGACATGGTGATGGCTTCGTGTTCCCATGTCACCTCTGACCAGCGTGGCCTTGGGTGACACAGACATAGGCAAAGCATCACCTACCCATCAGCACACGTTGAGCCTGTGTTACACTACTTCAGCTACAACCCCAGCAATGAAATAAAACAAAGAAGCATAAACCAAAGCCCTGCTGTTACCCCAGGTAAGTGTCTGCCAGCTCTGCCTGTGCTGCCACCACTCTCTCTACCTCCCACAGCCTCGCTACCCTCGCAACTACAGCCCGAGGCAGACTGGAAGGAGGATATGATTTAAGGTCCAGCATACACGTAGATACATTGGACTGGCACAGCACAGAACAAGCACGTTAATACCTAGAATGCTTCCCTTGATGGCGCCACGACATGGTACACACACGCACACACGTACATAGAAATCTACAGGGAATGCATGGGAATGGTGTGTTGGCAGTGATACAGACCTTGGCGATGGTTCAGGCTGCTGCTCTTTCCTTTAAACAGAAGCAATAGTACATTAGCATGGTGTCAGGTGGCAAAAGATGTTGCTGCTTCACTGTTAAAACATAATGAAACGACAATACCAAACAATACAACTAAGTGGAAGCTGTGGACAGAAGAAAGGGAAAGGAGCACTTAATTCCTGGAGTTTCTGGCCTGGACAGAAGATCACTGGAGACTCACACAACCTCAGAGAAGACACATACAACGCACAGGGTTGAAGAGTTTGTCCCAACCCATCCTCGTGCCTACGTGGGACTGAGACACCTGAGGGTCGTGTGATTTGTGTGAGCACAGGAGGACTTCTGTGGGCTCAGAGAGCGGCCCCCTTCCTTTGGAAATGCACTGTTCCTGATATTTCTGCACATAGCAAAGGCCCCCATGATCCTGCGTTCCTTTCTGCGCCCTGGCCATTGGGACAGAGCCAATGTCAGATCTCCGGATCATGGATTCACGCCGTGGTGCCAACGCGGGGTGCTGGGAGGGGGACATGGGTGGGGAGGAGCATGGACCCCTGCCCTGACATCCTGCACCCCAGGTGGGGTTTCTGCCTCCAAAGCCTTTGGCAGCTACTTTACCAAAGTAATCAGCAAAGGCTACATGGAGGGAGTGGGATGTCACAATTTTTGTATGTGGTTTCCTACTGAGATCCCACACTTGATTGTCCTGAAAAATCACTGAGGACAAAGTGAGCTGAACACCTACAAAAGGGCAGTCATGACACTGCAAGCCATGCTGAAAAAAATACCTCACTTTCACTGACCAGGCATCGTGGTGGCATTTCCCTTCAGAAATGAGGAAAGCCTGTTGTGGCTTCAACTACTCAAATTCACAACCTCTACACAATGGGGAATTGCATTTAGTGTGGGATCCCAATTAACCTTGTCGCTGCAGCCCCCCAAGAGAGGGAACAGACCATGTTTCTCAGCAGATATGGGTCTGTCTCCCTTAACACAGATGCCCTCTGATGCTGTACCAGCCCTGGCCCTGCCACCACTCAGCAGCAACTGCTGAGACCTGCACAGACCCTGATCCCTCTCCCTTTGACTAAAAGCAGCTGCCTGAAAAGACTAAAATAATGCCCCTCCACCCTCTGCTCCTTGCTCAGAAAAGCTTGGAAGCCCAACCTCAGTCATTAGCTCAAATACTCATATTTTAATGTTTTCAGGCTAACCCAGGGGTCTACAGGATCTCTATTATTTGCAGAGGCACACAGCCCAGGGCTGGTTCCATCCCATGCATCCCCACCTGGCCCCGATGCCCACCCCAACATCCAACATCTCTCCATCCCTGCCAGGGTCTGCAGGCTCCCCATTCACCAACAGGGCAGCCTTGACTGCTTAAAACCCCAAGTATTTCCCCTCCCGAGTGGAGGGTGAAGCTGCAGGACTCCTGGACTTCTGGGCAATTCTTGTATACCTTACCATAACAAATTTAGCAAAACTTTATCACTTCTGCAACCTTGTCTGCTCTCACTGGAGGTAACAGAGAATGAGTTAGCACATCATGGGCCTGAGTCTCCTCTGAGGGCGTTGAAGATCAAAAAGGTCAGAGGAAAACTGGGAACAATATGTCGATCAGCTCTTTTGAGAATATGACTTTTCATTGTCAGTCAAGCACTGTGACATTGCTCCAGAGCCAAGTTAGGCTGGAGGAATTCATGTAGAGCAAGGGAGAGGGACAGGGAGGAAGTCACTGAAGGACCCATGGGGGACCAGCTGTCAAACCTCTCACATCTTCAAGGCTGTCCATACGCAAAATGCAGGAAGGAAGAAAAAAAAAAACTAAAAAAAGGAAAAAAGGCTGCAAAGTGTGTGCTTTCCAAACTCTCTTAACTCTGTTGCTAACCTGAATGTCAGTCCCGACTTGCTCTTCAGGTTCCTCAGGAGCTCCAGCTGGTTCAGAGGCGGGATCAGTCTAGAGGGAGAAAACAAAGGCCATTAATATACAGACAGAGCAGATTCCAAAGTCTCCTGTCTTGGCAACTTCCCCTGCTGCCCCATCGTTTCAACCAGAACCAGCTTTGTGCCACCAACTGCAACTGGGGGACAGCTCAGGAAGGATGGAGAGGGGCTTGGCTGCTATTTCCAGCAGTGTCCTAAGGCAGAGCGGTGGGGTAAGAGAGAGAGAGACAGCAAGAGAGAGAGAGAAACTTATCTGCACCATTGGATTTTGTACTTCCCAAAAACCAAGCGGCTGCCAGGGTTCCTGGGCAGCCCAGAGGTGTTTTGTCAGAGCCGTTTCACCACCTGTAGTCTGGCAGGTTGGCACTGCTGTGGCTGGAGGTCACTGCTTTGGATGTGTGCTAAGCAGTTTGGGGCAAAATGGGAAAACTCAACCCTGCTGCTCTTGGGAGTGTGGGGAGGCATGGGAAGGAGCAGTTCACAGGGCAGAGAAAACAGGGACCTGAGGTTGCAAGCATACCAGGAGAAAGAGCAATGTGCTCCAGGGTCAAGTTTAACCAATTCCCTACTTTTCATGTCAGGTTTTGTCCCAGAATGAGGCAAAGCCCTGTATTGTTGCCTTCGAGGAACCACAGGCTTCCTTCCTTTCTCAGTTACAAAAAAAGAACCTAATAGTGGGAATTCTGGTTAATAATTAAAAAAAAACCCCACAGAACAAATACCCTGTGGCCTATCCTGCTTTTGTACTAAAAGCCATTGAGTTAGCTTCTACATCCACTTTTGGTTTCTTCCCTCAGACCCTGAGAGGCTGGGGCTTGCCCTATAAATATTTAACATTGTTATTCACAGCCCAGCTTGCAACCAAGAGAAACAGAAGCTGGAGGTGTCAAGGGGAGGATGGAGAATGCTGCAGATGCATGGGAAGAGCAGCATCTACTTAAGAGCTCACTTGAGTGCTCTGCCTTCAGGGTCAAGGCCGATGGGGCTCATCTCATGACTGGCTGCAAAATCCTTTCCAGGCCACCAGTGTGCCCTTGTCAAACTGTGGAAGTGCCACATGCCATTGCTGTGCCCAGAGGGTGTGAGGTCAGCACAGCAGCTGCCTCGGGTCACGCTGGTGACAAGTGTCCCAGCGATGAAGGGAAGGACCAGGGGCTGCTGGAGGCTGGGAACAGGCTGCCTGTGTCTGCCCACATCCATGCCAACCCCAAGTGCCACAGCCCCAGGGCAGCCTATACTTATGATTCTGCTGGAAAATGAGCTGCACAGGTTTTAATGGAAGCGAGAAGGATCTACTCAAAGTGTCCCAAAACTGCAGCTCAGGACTGGCAAAAAAATGAGTGCAGGGACTTGCAGACTAACAGACTGGTCTCTCTGAGGTGCTGTAAGAGATGGGGTTCCTGCCTACTGTAAAATAAAGGCAGAGAGATTCATGCCCACATTTTTCAGCCATTATGAGACCAATAGTTTCACACTTTAACTAAAAAAAAAATCCCAGCCTGGAAAAGACTCTTCTCTGCATGCACAAAACTTATCCTCAGAAACACAGTTGTACAGCAGAGATTCGGTGTTCGCAAGATCGAGGCAATCAGAAAATTTTCCAATTCTAAGTATGGAGAAAAGAATAAAAATAGGCCTGAAAATTTTGGCTCTGCTCCCCAGTCCAGCTCTGTTTGCTTCCATCCAGAGAAAAGCACATCCTGATCTGCTGAATTAATGATCCTCTTCACTCCAGACGTCAGGAAGAAGCCGACCTTGGTTCAGTGGAGCAGTGCATGAGTGCTAGGCTGTCACCTCCCTTCAAACCCACCACAGGGTTTGGAGATTCATTCCAAGATGAGAGAGGTGGTGCATAAAATCAAGTACAAAGTGTTCTCAGCAGCTAATGAAGGGTGCACAACTGTTCTTTGGTGAATTAGCTTCTCAGGGAAGTCCACATCCAGCAGAACATAGCCCTACTTTTTCCAGCTGGGATCACAAATTCAGGGCTCTCACTCATGCAAGTCTCAGCTGAAGAGCTCATCAGCTCGCTAGATTGAAGGATTCAGGATTCCAAAAGGAGCTACTTCTTCTGAATTAGCACATGGTCTGCACTTGCTGAAGGTGGCCACGTCTTCAGCCACCACAGACATTTCCATGCAAAGGTACAGACCATTTCTGTGGTTGGTTGATGGGCATGGTATACATGAGGTGAAAACAAGCAATATTTTACAGAAAAAATAATTATTAAAAATGGGTGTAAACTCATCCATCTACCTGACCTGAAATTTAATCTCAATTAAATGCTCAGCCTAACCTGTCACTGCAAGAGCAGCGTGGGGAACAGCTACTGCATCGCACCATTCCTCCAGAACCTCAAAAAAAAAACAAGCAAAAAAAAAAGCAGAACTTTGCATGCTCAGCTCTTTAGCTGAGCTTTGCTGTGAAATGCTGGATGCACGGCCCCTTGCCCTGGTGTATGTGCCCAGGGACAGGTAATGCAGGTGCCACCATGTCCTCCAGAGATGAGCAGAAAGAACCTCTGGCTGGGGCGCCTCGTGTTTTCTCTCTCTCCTCCTGGTCCGTGTGTCACTTGTTAGCAAGGGAAGCATGTTTTGGTTAAGGGGGAGCTGGGTGAGGAGCTCTGAACACCAGGGAACACACACAGCTCATGCCACCCACCACAGCAACACCTCTGAGCCACTGGCTGCTGCAGGGCACCCAGAGCTGCTTCCATCACCCCTCCCAGAACAGCACAGAGAAACGCCACACTAACTCCAGGTGCCGGCTCCCACATCCACAGGGAAGGCAGACTCGCTATTCCTGGCAGCACAGATAAATTTCAAGCATTTGGGGACAGTGGGGATATCATGCCTCGGGCCAGGACATCACCAGAACCCCACAACACAGGGAGAGCAGCAGGACACAACACGGGTGGGAGCATACACGGACACACACACACCACGACCTGCACAGAGATGACGATGATTTTTTTGAACAGTCCCAGTAGGAACAATTAGGGAGATGGTGACAAGGAGATGGATGCTGGAATGGGATGGGGATGCTCCTATGAGCAGCCAATTTTTACCCTAACCACGATTTTATGTCTCCAGCTAAAGCTATTTTTCATAACTGAGAACATTTATGAAACTCATAAAATATTTTATTACAACAAATGGGATGGAAGTGGCACATTCTTATTTCACTCCCAGCAGTAGAAAAATGTCTGATTCTCAGATTCCTGTTCAGCACAACAGGAAAATACATTTTTTAATATTATACTTGCAGTTCATTGATGCAATTTGCTGTAAATTAAGCACACAAAGCAGTAAGTGTGATTTACTAATGCTATAAAACTTACATCTGTGAAAACTGGAGCTGGGTTTGGAAATCAGACACTAAATCACATCAGCTCTAATGGCCTTACTGCATCTAGTGAGGATTTAAACTGCTGTAAGAACAGAACTTGGCCTGCAGTCTTGAAATGCAAGTCATTTATTCCTCATCTTAAAATATTAACTTGACTACACCTTCAGATACCCATCTCATATAAAATACGCTGTGACTTGCAAATCTACTCCTTTCTGCAGAACCTGAGATATCATTATTTATCATAAATCTTACACAGCCACATCCAGGTCTCTGCATTTGGATTGATCCCAAAAGGTTAAGTCCCAGATTGAATAACTGTGGCTAATAACTGCTTGGCTCTAGGTTGGTCTTGGAAGAAAAAACTGAAATGAAAAAGTCCTGCTGAGATGAAACATCCTTTTCCCAAAAATCTGACTCAATTACTCAAAGAAATGAATGGACAATTCAGTTTAGCACCCCAGATCTTTCCTCCACATGCTGTCCTCAAAAGCTGCTATGGAGAATTTATTCCATGCTACCACTGAGGTGTCCCATGGTGCCACCACACCAGCAAACTCAGCAAAGCCAGAGTTACTGGGTGGGCACAACCCCTGCAGCATAGAGCCAGATAAATGACATAATGAAGGATGGGAAAAGAGGGCTGGAGAAAGGGAACACGCAGGAGCGATGGCAGAGGGAAATGGAAGTGCCAACGGGGATGTTTCCTTGTTAAGCGCTGCATGGATTGGAGGAGGTTGGTAAGACCATCAAGAAATCATCCTTAAAAAAGCAAGCTTATCAAGCACTCTACAATTCTCCTTCCTTACATCACCATTTTGGCAGAGTTTCCCAACACTTGTGTGTACCAATAGCTAAGATGGACATGGAGGTGCGTGGGGTTAGTCTGTCAGCAGCAGGAGGGGGAATCTGCTTTGGGCTTTCAGTCATTCCTTTGAAAAAACTCGTCTTCAGAAGTTTCTTTTCTTTTTTTTTTGTTTGTTTCTTTTTTTTTTTTCTTTAATTCAAGGCTTTGCATATTACAGTCCCAAATGAAGAACAAGGAGTGACATGACACACACTTTCAGAGTCACATGCACTTCATACCTGGAGGCACCATACGTTTGCGTTTGCGTGCTTTTCAAGTGTTTTCACCAAAGAAAACCAAAGGGATAAGAGAAAGAAAAACAGGGGGGGAAAGATGGGGTGAAGGAAAGGGGAAAAGAAACAGAATAAAGAAAATTAGCATATGAACGAAGTGTCTCCCCGGGAGCAGATGCTGTGGCCAGGCTCAAGGTGAGCACGGGGGTGTGGGCTGAGCTCACTCCTGCTGTGGCTGGCTCAGAAACCACCACACACCCGTGTCACCCTCGGGGACAGGCAGCTGGCACCTTGCTCCGAGAGCAAATGGGCACCACAGAGCAGGAAAAGTGTGGGGGCCTCCCAGAGACCTTCCATGGGACATCCACAGCCCTCGGTCCCACCAGCCAGGGGCTCCTTGGGCTGGGCTGCTGACTCAGGCAGGATGTGCCCATGGGTTTGTGGGTTTTTTACTGAACACCAATATGTAAATGTAGTTGAGATCAAAGTTCTGTTCTCATCAGTGACAATGAGAGCAATTTTTTCCCCCAGAAAATCCAGTGGCTTGTGCAGACCAGGTTACGATGCCTGAGTGCATTGAGTTACTCGAGCATCACAACCCCAACCACACCTGCACACTCAGAAGCCTTGTGCATATTTCAGATTCAGTTCTACCACACTTCAAATTTAAATATTAAATCTGAGGTTCCCTCAGAGGCCACCACATTTTCCCCAAACAAGTTAAGAGAGCTCTATTGCAGTGATTTGAGTGAGTTCTGGAGCCACGTGAGCTCCTCCAAGGCATGTGGAACCATTTTCTCGTATCAAGCAGCCAAGCCTTTTCAGAGATGCCTTGGCAAGACAGATGAGCTAAAGGCACAGGACTCCTGCTTTGAGGAATAAGCAGCCTGATGTTGAGCTGAAAGGGTGCCAAGGTAATGGTGACTGCAGGTCACCCCCAGGCACCAGGGAGGGGGATACTCTGCTCCTCCAACCCACTTCCAAACCACACTGTGCATCGCAGACACACGTCAGCAGCCATCACCTAAACATGGTGCTGGGTTTGACGTGCTGCCATGGCTACACCAGCACCAGCACAGGGCTGCCAGAGCTGCCAGCTGGCTCAGGGAAGTGGGTAGGCAAGGAGAGATGGTCATTGTGAGTGACAGAAGCTGCAGCCAGAACATACAGTTACTCCCTTTTAAAAAGAAATTTAAAAATTCCAATTAATTTATCTGAGTGCATCCAAAATATATTCAGAAGGTTTTCACTGCTTTTTTGGTAAAAAATGCAATTTGACTAATGCCTAAATCCATCAATGCACCCACAGCTCATTCGCTCAGGTGATGTTCAATTCATCTGTGCATGAACAGGAGCTGGGACTGCAGTGAAACCCATGCCTAATGAAGCCCAGGATGCCACTCCTGAGTGAGGCTGAGCAGCACCCACAGCATCAGCCAGTGAAACTGCTACAATCCTGCTACAAATCTGTCCTGGATTTTCACTCAAGATAGGTGAGCTCTGCAAACTACATATTTTTTCTCTTTCTCCTCCCTAAGGTTTTTATTTATCCCCTCCTGGAGCTCTTTAGCTTAGTTCTCTTCCTGCAGACTAGCTCCATGGAAATACAAGGTTTTAACAAGCAGATTAAGTAGCAGGTAATTACCCCAGTACTCTGCAATCAAAAGGGTGTCACTGCATGTCTGGCTGCGTGGTAAATTCAGTAGTTCAAAGAGAAGTAGAACCTGGCAAAGTCCACTGAAAACAAGCCCTGAGTGTCTGCATTTTGCAGTAGACTTTGGGCCAGGGTCCATCCTCACCCTCTACAGTAGCTGATCCCAGCCAGTGCTGCAAAGGTACAGCCAGAAAGTCAGATACTGGGAGGGAGAGTTTCAATGGGTGGGTTTAATGCTATTGGAAAACAGCTTTGTTCTCTTCTGTTGGGTTGTTGTTGGTTTTGGGTTTTTTAGACAAAATCTTGAAGTTAGTCCATAAATTTCCAGGGAAAAAGCAACCAATTGGACACACACTGGGAATGAATCCAATGAAAACTTACTGATCAAACAATGTGGCTTCCAACAGGTTTTTATGCTGAATTAAGAGGCTGGCTGCTGTGTTTGAAATACAGGCTAATGCTTACCCCATGAAATACATCCACACTGTCTGCCCAAGGGCTAAAAGACACCAGTAACACAGGAAAACTGGAAGGGATGATACCTGCAGTGGTGCAACCAGGTGCTGGACTACAGCCCTGTGTGGGAGCAGGGAGATGGGGCACAGGGAGCCCCACCATGCCAAACAAAATCCCACAGAGCTACAGGAATATCTAACTAACATGTCCAACCCTGCTACAAACCCAGAGAGACCTGGGTAGCACCTAAAAACACACCAAAAAGGGATGCACAGCCCTGCCCTGGATGCAGGGCAGCATGGGGTGAAAAGGAATAGCAACACTGTGCATTTTAGCTTCTGAGGAAGCCTCCCTCCTGATACCGCCCAGCCCAAGAAGGGCATGAAGGATGAAGTACCTCCCCATGTGCCAGAGGGCATTGAGGCATGGCAGGGGACTCTGTCCCCACCTCCATGAAGCTCCAAATCCCAAGAGGCTGTGAATTCCCACAGCACTGTTCTACCTGGTGTTGTTTCACCTTAGAAATGCTGCCTGGGTATGATGATAAGTAGAGCAGGTAAAGCAACGCAGATGGATGCTGCTGAAACCCAGTGGTGTTTATCAGCCCCATCCATCACAGCTCACCATCTTTCCCTACTCCTGTCAACAGACTCGGATAGATAAATGAAATATAAGAAATGGGAAAACGCTTGCTGAATCCTGAGTTGGTTTTCCTCCTCTTAGAGGAAAAAAAAGGAGAGGAAAGGAGGATACAGGGCAAATGCACCTGAGAGAGTGCCAGGCTGGTCAAAGGAGGGAGAGAAGTTTGCTGAAAGGCAGAAGGACCATTAGAGATCAGTTGGACCAGCAAGGAGAGGCTGGAAAGGCACAAGGAGCTGCAGGTAGGGTGAGGGCAGCATTTACCTACGATCCAGAGCAGCTCGGAGAGATGTCTTCACACCTGGGCACGGCAACTGTCACAACACAATGCAACTACCAGCAGATGTGGAGAAATAAAGAGGAAAAGAAGAGCGTGTACAACACACAGAGACATGGAAAGAAAAAAAAACCACAAAGCAACAGGAAAATTAAAATCAAGTCAAAAAGAAATACAACAAAAAAACTGCAAAGCAACAAAACCCCAAAAGTAAAAACATACACCAGCCCTTAAGAGCTCTTAAAATCAACTTTTTCAACCAAAAAAAAAAAGTAAATAAATAAATGAAACTATATATCCAGATAATGAAAATAACTATGGAGACAGTGGCATCCTGAGGAAGGCAGTGGAAAAGAAAGCTGGAGGAGGAGGTACCTGTACATGGGGACAGTGACAGTGCGCTCGTAGTACTGCCAGGTGGAGTGCAGGTCTGTCCGGGACAGGTTGGTGGCATAAAATCTCCAAGCCGCCTGTGGAGGAGAAGACACAGTGTGGTGGACCCAGGCATGGCCAGAACCACCCTCAGGTTTATAAACCTCAGCCAACTCCACCTCCTCCCTGGTTTTCTACGGGATGGATCCAGCATTTTGCTTTTTCCTTGATTTGATACATGACAAATTTGGGGTGGTACTGAGATACTCCTCAGCATGTGAGCCCAGTTAATTCTGTGGGTCCCAGCCATGCACTGGCAGGCTGAGGGCAGGGATGAAATGGGTGTTGTTGCCTATTAAGGAGCTAAAATATGGAAAGAGAGGAGCATGGAAATGTAAAATGACTACTTTCAAATCTCCAAGATGTACACCAAGACCAACCTTCTGCACAGACATCTGTTATCGTGAAGAAAATGCTCCCAATTGTAATTTTACATCAGTATAAATATTCTCCTTGGGGAAGAAGAACGGGTGAAAACAGACTGTCCTAATGCATTTGTCTTGACATGCACTGGGCTGATTTCATTCCTTTTCTCCCCTAGATTCCCTGCCACATATGCTATTTTCCCATGGTTGATTTCCTGGCATTTATTCTCAGACAAAACCAGTCACCAGCTGCTGTCTCACACTTTAAATACACAGCCCCATTTTTCACCTGCCCCCTCTCCTCCCCAACTTTCAGAAGTCTACTAAGCCCCCCAAAACCAGGCCAATGTAACTCCAAGGCTCCTTGAGTGTGATCCTCACCTGGATCAGGCCTGCTGCTGGGTTTCTCCTCTTCTCAAAGTGTTTTTGCCGATGCTGCTCTTGAACCTTCAGAGCAAACCCTGAACCCAAGATACCCTGGGGAAGAAAACAATTTGCAGTTAGCAGGGGTTTAACTCAGCTTTCACCTGAAAGTTATGGTCAGCTTTCCCTCCAAAGTTTTTTTCTGGTTCTTTTTTGTCTCAAACATAGAGGAAGGAAAGAGTGTCCGCCCCAGTAACCTTGGCAGACACTCTCCAAGGGGCAGCAGACTTTGCTGGCACTTGCTGGAATTACAGCTTTTCCGAAACTACCCCCAGCCAGCTGTTAAAATACAAAATAACCCCAGCGTGCTGGCATTTGGCAAATTATCCCCATAGGGGTCCAGATCCATGCCACTCTCAGAAATGTGCTGTGAAAGGGACAGGGGTGATTTGCTGAAATGGTGTAATCACAGAATAACAGACTGGTTTGGGTTGGAAGGGACCTTCAAGCTCAACTTATTCCAACCCCCTGCCATGGGAAGGGACACCTTCCACTCAGCCAGGTTTCTCAGAGCCCTGCCCAACCTGGCCTTGATGGGACTGCCACAGCTTCCCTGGGCAACCTGTGCCAGTGCCTCACCACCCTCACAGGAAAGAATTTCTCCCTAGTGCCAAATCTAAATCTACCCTCTTTCAGCTTAAAGCTATTAATCACCGCAAGGAACAGCCCTTTGAGGGAAAAAACCTCTTTTTATTGCTTCAATAATTATTTCTGCAGAGCCAAATATAGAGTTTCCATCCCATTTGCTCATAGTGCCCAAGCTGTAGATATTCAGACAGGGTTTCCTCTTTTCTCCCTAGTTTTTCCATTCAAAAGCCACAGACCATTGCAGTCAGGAGGGTGCATCACAATGCTGGATGAAGTCGTTGCCACCTCCAGTGGCTGGGGAGAAGGCACAGCTGAGCTCAGCCCCCCCTCCCAGGGAAAGGGGCACTCTCAGCACCCTCCAACTTACGGCAGGAAGGGCGAAGAAGGAGACTCCGATGAGTGTGAACGTCGCCGCCAGCAGCCGCCCATTCCAGGTCTGTGGGTACTTGTCCCCGTAGCCAATGGTGGTGAGAGTGATCTGCAGGGAGGAGACCAGTGCCCAGCCCCTGGTCAGACAGCCTTAAAACCGAAACAACACAGCCAGAACTCCTGAAACACTCGAGTGGGACATGGAGGAGCCTGAGCAGACCGAGGGAAGGTGCAGCTCAGGGACCTGGAGGACCAAGCAGGGATGGGCACCTCCACAGGATGCAGATGCCCCGACACCCGCCCTGCTCACGTGCTGGGTTTTCACACCAGTTGGGAGCATTTTCGTGCCTTTTGCTGTCACGGAGAGAGCTGCCATCTGGTGCAGAGGCTGGCGACAGCTCAGAACCTCCCCCGGGAGATGGGGTTGTGCCTTCAGCAAGGGAAGAGAACCGGCACCGTTCCCCCAAACTCCCTTTCGGCATCACGGCAAAGCAGACAGGGCTATTTGCATGCATAAAGACCTGATGTTGTTTGTTCCCAATCTTCCCAGCAGTGCCTATTAGCTGGTCTCCCTATTTAAAAACAGCTTATTAGGCCAAGAGGATGAATTATGGCTTCTTTATACCACCTCATTTACGGATGTTTTTTCCCTCCTCAGCAGTTTTGCAATGCACCAAAAGAAAGCTGGCAAGTTGTTGTCTGTATTTCAGGGAAGGAGCTGAGAGATTTGTTGCAGACAGAATCCCCTGAATGTCAGACTTCAGGAGAGGACATATTTTCCCACTTCAGTCCATGGACAACACCAGTGGGAAATGCTAGGTATTGCCCCAGGGCTTTCAAGAGGATTTGGAGAGCCTGGGACGGGCAGAGAGGGGTGGTCTGATTAGAAATGTCCTTGAGACTTCTGATCCCAAAGGCCCCTGATGCATGGAGGTTGTTCCTGTCCCACAGCCTCCAAGGACAGAGCTGGCCCCAGGGATGGGAGATGACACCATGCCGATGTGGCATTGGAAATATGTATTTCATTTAGAATAAAATCACTTGTACACAAATGGAAGTAGGATCCCAAAGCGCCTTTTAATTGGACCCACTAAAAGCCTTATCAATTAGATGCTATTTTGACAAAGTGGCTAAACGATGCATCTACATGGTTCATCCCTACTGAAACACAACATTGGAGCAATGCCCTCTCCATAATTATGCAAAGTTGATTTACAATTTTTTTATAATTTCTATAGACAACTACAAGGACTGGATGAAGCAAGACCAACAATGGGATGAGTTTCTAATGCCAAAATTTGATTTATCTCATCTCTTAACATCTGTCTGTGCTGAAACAGTGAGTTGAACAATGACAAAAACTACTTATTTTAATGAAGCTCAAATTTTGGTCTGAGCTTCTCGGCAGGAAAACGAGTTTGGTGCACTGCTACGTCCCAAAATGGGGAGTGGTGATCCTGTGCTGAAGGCCTGCACAGCCTGGGAAGCAGGAGGGATAACTCTGCTCATGGTTCTCCCCAGACTGAGCTCTAATCTGAGCTGTCACTTTTTCCTCATTGTTTATTTTCTGGTTATATGAAATCGGGCTTTGTTTTTACTTTTTTGTCATAACTAAGGGGCTTGAAAAGCAATTTACTGCTTTTTTCCCTTTGTTGGAACAGAGGAGCTGCTTGATCAGCCGATTCCTTCCCAAGCCTGTTATTGGGATTTGATCAGATTGGGGATTTTCATTACATGCTTTGTAATCAAGGCCAAACTAGTGATGGAACAGAAGAACAATAATGCAAGAAGATTAGAACGTCATTAATTCTCTCTTTGTTAATCAAGTAATCCAATAATTCACATGCACACGCACACGCCGAGCAAACCAAAAGTACTGCCCTTTCCTCCTCTGTCAGCAGAGATGTGAAGGGGAGCGCTTGCCCCGCTGGAATCTTTCTGGTACTTAGACACTATTAATTTTATAAAATTTATTCCTGAGTGTTTAACAGCGCCTTGCCCAAGTGCCATTTAAATAATTAAAGTGCAGCAATACTTGTCAAAACAATGATCAAAGCACCCCGTATTGTAGGGGTCTCTATCTGACCTGCCTCTACTATCCCAACAGACTTAAATCCCACAGCTGGGAGCACACGAGTTCCCCATTTCCCTGCAGCTCCAGCTAATTCAGAAACATGATCCCTTAACATTTTCTATGAGGTTTATATAAGAAAAAGAGCTAAATGGAGCAGCCCAAAACCATTTAATAAAAATGTTAACTAAGCACTCTATAAGTCGATACCTCACGTAAGTGATAGAAGATGGAGGGTTAATGGACATTTTATTTTAATAACCAGCAGCTGTTCTATGAAAATTACTTACCAGACCCCACCAAAGTGCATCTGCGTATGTATCAAAGTGCTCATTTTCTCCTTTCTCGGCCAAGTATACCAGGAAAGAGGCCAGAATGAGGCACAGGAAGCCAATATACCATGCAGTAATCAGCTCCTGCGAGATCATTAAAGGAAAGAAGAGAATAATTGCAATCCTGGTGTGCATCTCCAAATGCTGAATTACTTGCTTGCGGCTGGATCTGAACTTTCCCTGCATTTGTTTAGGTTTTGGGGCTTCAGTTGGAGGTCAGCAATGACACTTATTGAGATGGGACCATGAGGTGTTGGCTTTGACACGCACAGGGGGCAATCCCCATCCCAACATATAAACACAATGGAGAAGGGAGTGCTAATAACTCCATTATTGCAAGATATGGAACTGAGAAAATATTTCCCCAGTTCACACAGATAAAACTGAAATAGGAATCCCCAAATCCCTGGGGCTTCTACTTAGGGTAAGTCCCCTCCACTAACTCAGAAGGAGCTGCAAAATTTGGGTCTGGATGCAATATCCCCAAGTTGCAGGGAATTTTTAATTCAGATATCACAGAACTGATTATTTCTGGATTAGGTTAATGCAGGAGTGGACAAAAGAGACCCACAAATTCCCTATGATTTTTACACAGTACTGGATAAGCTGGCTAAGCTTTACAGGGGAAAAAAGAGCGCAAGACACAGAAGCAATGTTAAAATCATAAATTTAGCAGCAGGAAACAAAATTATCAACAAACTCTTCCCAAACCGATCCCCTTACACCACGGAGATTCCATGACTGAAATCTCTCTCTCCCTTCTCTCCTTGACTGGTCAGAGCACTCCATCAGACCCTGTGTCTGACTCTGCATCATTTCCCAAGTTGCCTACAGTGTCTTTCCAATCCCCTCAGTCCTGGGAGAGCTTTGGGATGGAGAACCGAACCAAAGCAGTGCCTCTGGTGGGGAGAACAGAGAGAGCAACTCAATGTCCTTGCCTGGGACTTGCTCACCTTACTGTGTGCGTAGACCACAGAGCCCAGGAGCTTCCAGGTGCCGCCCCGCCGGTCCATGCGGATCATGCGCAGGATCTGCAGGAACCTCAAACTCCTGAGTGCTGAGGTGGCAAAGACGTTCCCTTGGGACCCCGCTGCCAGCACGGCGATGGATGCGATCAGCACCATGATGTCTGCAGGAACAGAGGGCAGGGAAAGCTGAGGAAGTGCTACCAGACCACTACAAAAGGGGATGGGATTCCCACCGCCTCAGGCAGCAGAAGGCTGTGCAGGAGAGTCATCTCCTGTCACTTGAATCCTGTGCTGGAAGGGAATAGCACTAATCTCAAATTGGATGAAAGGAGCCACTACATACCTTGTGGAATATCCTAGTTTCCTTCTCTGCACTCATCACCCATAGGAAATGTGTCAAATACTGCAAAGTCTGAATTTTGATATGATTCAGTGTTAACACTGCTAAAATGGATTAAATCCTTGAAAAATGCATGCCCTTTTTTTTTATCAGCCATAGCTGCCTGTTACACAAAGCTGGGAATTACACCATTTAAAACAGGAATGAAAAGCTATAGGTCCTTCATGTCCAAGTCCAAGAAACAGGACAAAAAAAAAGCCTCACTCTCTATAAACACAAACCTCCCTCTTCCCTAATTTTCTATGCAAATTTTATAGGAGTCTTTTCCTGTGGAATAAACTAAAATCCTGTATATGACCATTGCCAGCTCCTGGACAGCTGAGGGCAGTTTCCATAGCAAAGGGCATGGACTCTCTGCCCATTTCTTATCCCAGAAAAAATCTCTGCTGTGCCCAGATGGCCCCTCTCACAAGAGACTCACAGAGTACTTTACAAACAAGAATTAATTAAGTCTCATAGCTCCCTTGTGAGGCAGCTCATCAGCACCAGGGAAGGCAAAGTGACACACCGAGCTTCAGTGACTTGTGAACGATTTGGTGTGGAGATTGGACACAGGATTGCAGGATTCCAGTTCCTGTGCTCAGCTTTTCCTGACCAAACCCCCTTTCTGTGGCTGTGGGCAGCTGTCAGTGATGCCTGAGGTGCACAGGTTGGCAGAAAACAGGGAGTGCTTCGTGATGAATAACAAAAAACCATGTCTATGGATTAGGACTTTTGCCTTTGTGCTTTTTCCTTTCTCGAGGTGACCACGATGCAGCTGAAGATCAACCCCCCCAAAATGCATGCAAGACACTGGAGCACCGTCCAAGGAATTGCTTGCAATGGGCACCAAAGTTTGGGAAATCTCATGCAGGGAGGGAGGTCTTACCGATGACACAGAAAGGCTTGCGGGCAAATTTTAACCTTCCCCTCCAGCCCCGGTATCGGCAGCAGCAGCCAGCTGCCCAGATCCTCACAAAGTATTCCACCCCAAACACCACGATGGTGACAATTTCCTGCGAGGGAGACAACGCTGTTAGTCAGGAAAGAAGGATGACGGAGAGCACGCTCCAGAATCAAGGACAAACACATGACCTCAGAAAAATACACCTCCGAAAATGCGTCACCAAGCTGTCTGCACCGTTCAACAGACAGCCCAGGTGTGAAAGATCATCAGATCTCTGCTTTTGTGTCTTCCCGCACGCTCCCCAGGCTGGGGAGAGGTACTGCACCTTGTAGCCATGAACTAGAGCTTTACACCTTCTCTACTGTGTTTGTGTCTCCCATCAGAGGACTGGCAAGCACCTCCCTGTCTCCCTACCGTTAGTCTCCAGGACTCAGCTTGGTTAATGCTGAGCAGAAATGGGAATCACTGGACAGGAATCATCTTAGGGCTCCTCAAAGGGGATTTCAGCTTTCTCTCAAGAAAAGCAGCCTGGTTGCCTGTGTGTGCTGAGCTATCTGGTGCAGGGGGTGTAGATCCTCTACCCCTTAATGCAATGTGAGCTCTCTCCATCACCATCCAAATATCCTGTGCACACTCCTTTCCCTCTGTGTTCTTTACTAGCAGCACTTCTCTCAGCTTTCTCGTGTGTCAAACCTGACGAAGCCCTAATTAGTCTGCAGCACCTTTTGATGCTGATGTAGGGCAGGGACTGGGGAAGAGGAAGACAGACAAAAGGAAAGGAGATGTGTGAATCTGGCAGCCCCACACCGCTACCTTGGTGGCAGGAGCTCTGCTGGCTCTTGGTGGCAGAAGCCACGCTGTCAGTGTGAGGGATGCCAGGCTATTTAAGGAACAAAACTCTGCAGCTTCATGATGGATCAAATAGTTGCAGGGATGTGATAGTGTGGGAGAGGAGGCAGCTACGCCGGCTGCTCCCAAGGCAGAGCATCCACAGCTTTAAATACTGGGATCAGTCTTGCTACTGTGTTTTGAAATTAAAGATAAATACAGGGGAAAGAAAAAAGAAAGAAAAAGTTTAGGAAGAAGGGTTTTAAAGGATCCCTCAAAATAATTTTAGTTTATTCCTGATACAGATTTCTGCTTTTCACATTTTTCCTATTTGTTACCTGCGGGTCATAGTGGTTCCCCTCTCACAAGTGACAGCTGAAATTCTTGCCCTCAAACACCTCCAATCTCAGGCTTTTGTGTGGTTTTGACTTTATTTTAATATCTCACTCTTGGCCCCCACTTACCAGGATGTAAAGGGCCCCTTCTGAGCTGTTCTGGTACTCATCAATGGTCGAAAAGACAGACAGCACCAGGCAGGAGAAAACTAGTAGAAAACTACATAACATA
>VXBX01006275.1:530104-552893 GCA_013400415.1 Scytalopus superciliaris | reverse complement strand
AAAAAAGATAAAAGAAAAAGGGGAGAGAGAGAGAAGGTCAGTCTTCAGGGCAGGAATTTTTCAGACTCATCAAAGTAGTCCAGAGAGCAATTTTGGACATATTTCTCTATGAGTGTTTACTTCATTGCTGCTACAATGCCATGTAAAAAAGGTAAGTAAAGTGGCCAGTTTTACTAACTGAAAGGGTTATGTGTGGATGGACCCACTGGACTGTTTCCAGTTTGGGCAGTGTCAATCCAGTTCCCCTCCCAGCTGGCAGCTCTGATCACCTCTTGCAACAAGCATCCAAAGGAACAGGGGCATTTGTAACTGGGACAAGAGGGAGCAGACTGGCGGAGGAACAGGAGCACAGGCTGAGCACAAATCCATAGAGAACTCCACTGATGCTCTTCTTATACATTTACATCCACAAAAGCTCACACAGGAGTGGGACTGCATGTCTTGTCAGGGTAGGACATTTTTGGGTGGATTTAATGTTCCTTTCTTTGGCAGGTACTCCACATTAACTCCTCACTGCCTGGAAAGGCTGGTGGCTTTTTGGGTTTGTTGTAGCAGCACTGGGAGGTTGGTAGTTGTTGCTCTGCTCCTCTGTGGTCAGAGAGGAGGGTTTGATCCTGTCCAAGGAAATGTGATCCTGGTGTTGGTACCACAAAGCCAGAGATACCCTTGCCATTGTGGGGGGAGCTGAGCTGGCCTCTGTCCCAGTCCTGCAGGGACAGAAGGAGCCTCATCCTGCCATGAGTTGAGGGGAACCAAACTTTGCTATCAGCTCTCTCAGTCTCTTATTTACCATGAAATAGGGGAGATTCTCAAAACCCAGCATGCATCCAGGTCTCACTGACATCTACATCCACGGGCATTCTCCCAAAAGCAGCCTCAGCAGTGCCACATCAGCCTGTCACTCACAGCCTGTCCCCATCAATGCTCTGTGCTTCTCGTGAGTGCTGAATGTTCTAATGCAAATCAAAGGGCACCAAATGAATGACAGGGGCTCGACTCTCTTCCGACACTCAACGCCTCAGTCCGCAGCTATAGAGGTGTCCTGGCATCTGCTCAAGGATGGAGGCTTCCACCCATGCCCACTGCTTGCTCCAAGAAAAGGAGGGAAATTAATTTACTAGAGATCGATTTACTAATACAATAAAGTAGGCCAGTGCAAGGAGAAACTAAAAGCTGCATTCTTTAAGAGCATTAAATAATTCATCTGTCTGACTTTGTCTCACATTCCTACAAACTGCATTTTGAATATTTATAAGGTTTGGTTCTGCTGGGGGGGGGACTGTTCCTTTTTGGTGAATAAAGAAAAGAAGTTTCACACTGTCAGGTCGTGCCTGTGGCTTTGCAGTGACCATTAATGTCACAGTAACAAGTAAAAACAGGGAGATTTTCAGTATTTATTTGAACCACAGGCTGAAACATGGTGGTGAGGTAAGGGACTGTGGGAGGTAAGGGACCTTCAGCGCCATCTCAGCCAAGGCTGAGCTTTGTCAGCCACAACATGAAATCAGCACAGAGTAGATAAGGATAATTACCTGATTTCTCACTGCAAATTTTCTCTTTTCTCACCAGGTTTGGTACCCAGACACTTGAATAAACCTCAACAGAGCAAGAAAACCTCCCTTTCAATCCAAATCATGATGTCCCTTAATGTCTTCTCTAGGTCTCACAAATTATCTTTTCTCACCATGCTGTTCATTTAAAACCCTTGCCATAAACAATCCTACCGCAACCTGCCCGGCAGTCAAATGGACTCCATCCATCCCAACATCATCTGAGGAGCTGGAGACAGACCTCTGCTGCTGCCTGCACTGGTGCAGGGGGAGCAGAGCCCTGCATGCCAGGAGGGAAGGAGCTGCAACTGGGTCAGGCAGCCCCACTCCTGGGGTGGCCCAGATTTTGCTGCAAAACCCTGCGTTGAAGTGAGAAACAAATGAATAATCAATGAAAGAAGAAAGAGAAGAGAAAAAAACAAACAAACAAACAAACAAATAAAAAGATAATGGAAAGGGATCAAGGGAACAGAAAATCCTACATTTTCTAATTAAAGACATAGAATGTTATTTTTGTGACTAAGCATCACTGTAAAATGCCTGAGGAGGAGCTGAAAGCAAAGTGCCAATATCAGTGCAGGCTTGTACCCTGTGTTTGCTCAGGTGACCACCTTGGATGGATCCAGAATGAAGGCACTCTCAGATGGTGAGTCCTGGCACAGACATACACAACAAAACAAGAGGATTCCTGTACATTAAATTGTCACTAGACTGATATTGATGGGACAGAAAAAAAAGAAAACAAAAAGGAAAAGAAATTGCTTTATCACTCCAAATCCCAAGGATGGATTGTGCAAACCATGGTTATGGAAGAGCTGGGGCAGCTCTGGGTGCTGCAGGGGCAGCTGGACATCTTGGTGCTCCTTCTTCCCTTCCCCAGCACATCCCTGCAGCCTCATCCCCGGCCTCTCCGCTCTCCTCATTCCCCAGGGCCAGCTCAGCGCTGCTGTAATTTCAGCTCTGGGCTCCCCAGGGCTCCCATTGCCAGGGAGACCTGATGCAGATCACGCTTTCAGGGCCAGCATTAATTACAGCACTGCCGAGCATTGGAAGCAAGGGGGAATGCACCAGCTCGTTCAGCTAAGAATGGGAGCTCTATGGCCAAATCCCACATGGACAAAAACCTTCCCCTGTCTCAGTCCCAAAGGATAAGGAACACCCCTGTCCCAGCTACCAGGTAAGGGACAGCTCTGCCAGCAAGGGAGCAAGGGAGCAAGGGTGAGCTGCACAAGCATCCTAAAATAGCTCCACAGTGATGCTCTGCTGCTCTGCTTGACCTTATGGTCCAGGAATCTTTGGGACGCTGTAAAATGAAACCCAAAGGATTAAACTTAAACTTTTCTGCAAGGAAACTGAACTCAGGGGCTTGGGGTTTCTATGGCTTCTGGGAGGCTTTGAGAGATCTACAGAACCCTTACGGATAGAGCAGTAGAAGAAGCAAGCTGAGAGGTATGTCCACACTGAAGACTGTGTTTATAGTCTGAGCTCACACAGAGGGAGGGCAGGGAGGAACAGGAAGCTGGACTCTGCTTTAATTCCACCTAATCTACCCAGACAGATCAGGAAAGGGCTTCAGATAATAATGGATAGCTAAGGAAAGGGAAATAAGACAATAAATAGTGTAGAGTTTGGGATGAATCTAATTTTTAAAGCTACATATCTAATGAAAGCAAATTATGTCTGCAGCCTGACTCTGGGAAATGTTAATGTGCAATAAGGAACATTAATTAGGTCCCATCTAATGATTTTTGCATTAAAGATGCCAATTCTGCTTAGAGTTTTGGAGAAGACAATATCCTCCTCCTCCTGAGCAGCTGGTAGTTTGGGACCAACGTCTCCTCTGCAGAGTGACAGCAAGGAAGAAGCTGTCTCCAGCCTCCTGGACAAGGACACCTCATGTCATTGCATCTTCTCACCCACCACCTATTCCCACGGGCACCCAGCACCTTCTGCTACTCTGACATTCCCCATGCCCGTTGCTGAGACCTTTATGCTCAGCCAAGACTCAGCTGTGCAAATCTTACTGCTGCTAATACCAATAAATCCAAAGACCTGCAAAGTCTGGCTTTACATCCAAAGGTTATGTTGACTTAAAACACCCATACAAGCTTCTTATTATAATTTTTAAATCCAAGCACAAAATCTGCATATCCACGTTTCATATCCACTGTATTTCAGGTTAGCAACAGAAAAAGAAATGCCTGAACTTCCCCTTGGAAAAAAGTAATTTAAATGACATGAAACAGCAAAGATTGTCCTTCTATTTTTTTCTCTCAGTGAAAGCACATGGCGGAATCATCTTAAAGCTTCTCAGGTTAATCATCTAATTTGCCTTCCAAAAGAAACCCCCTTGGAATCTACACACCCATTTGCATAAGAATTTAAAAAGACCTCTAAATTTATTCCTGAAATACTCGTATTCAAATAATATTCACTGACATTCCGAAACGTTGGGGTTCCTCTAATGGAGCACCACTAATTAGTGACCGGATTCCTGGATGTGATGGAGATGGACACAACACAAGGAGGTGCCCTAAGCTCGTGACTTGCAACTTTTTAACTGCTGTCCACTTTGCAGGCTTTCCCTGGAACTGGGAAAGGACCTTAATGACTTGTTTAATTAGAAGGAGCAAAGCTGGAAAGGAAAGAGCATTTTTCCACAAGTATTCAAGAGACACACAGTGAAAAGCAACTTAAAGCATTTAAAACACTTGAAAATTACCTTGGAGATGTAAACAAGGCATTGATAATTTCGCTAAAATAAAAACAACATGCTTATGGGCAATCCATCTGTAATGCCAGCAATCCACATGCTGCTGGCTGTCTGTAAAACGCTGCAGTTCGAGCACCTAAAACTTCAGTGTAAATCAAAGGCCAGGAAAATGCAGCAATAAGTGAAGGTGAAAGAACATCCATATCAAAGAAAAAGGGCTTGGCAAATACCTTTCAGTGCTCAGAGGGCCTCAAAATCAGAGTGGGAGCATTTACAGCTCACTTTAAACCTCCATTGAATCACAAGCAGAACTCTGAGAAAGCCACGGCTTTTCCAGGGATAAAGACTGTCATATGGCACCTACCCTTAGCCAGCAGCATCTATCATCTTTATTCATGTAAGCAATCCTGCAGCGACTTGCAACCTGGCTGTTCATTTACAAGGCTAAACACAAGCCTAAATGCCTCACTCCGGGTTTCCACATCCCTCGGTCTCAGCCAAAATCATGTCCCAAGGCAAATTCTGTCACTAGAGGAGCTGAAAATAGAAGTGGGGAGTCCTGCCTTTTGCTCCTGTGCCTAAATAAATGGTCTCCTTTCCAAAAATACCTCCTGATGGTGTCTCCCTTCAGGTTTGGGCATGCCCAGCTCCCTCCTCTCTCCTGCAATTCATGCTCCTTGGATGAGCCTGCAGGATCTCTGAGCATCCATGCGGGTAGGAAACATTGTTTATGGTCAACACACCACCTGGCTCCAAGGCAGAGATTGTCACGGTTTATAAACTTTTTAATAAATCATTATCAAAGGCCTGTCTGGGACAACATTAACAGCTCCTGCGCCTTCTCAGTGCACTCAGGTGATGCCTGAACAGCCCTGATAAGAACCAGCCTGCTTTACAAAGCCATAAAGAGTACTAGGATAGTGTTGTGAACTGTAGAATGGTTTGGACTGGAAGGGATCTTAAAGACCATCTAATTCCAGCTCCCTGTCATGGGGTTGAGATCTTCCACTAGAGAAGGTGGTCTAAATGGAGCAATGGAGCACCTCTAGAGGACCACAGTGGTGTTCCAGAGGATGCTGTGGTGTGGACAGTGAGGCATTAAATGGTGTGCTGGGAGGTGAGAATTCATCAGGCTACAGAAAAATAGGTCTTGGAGATCACAAGCTGCATTGTAGGGGTGGCACTAGAATGGGAAGGAAAATCATAGAATGACTTAGGTAGGAAAATCTCTCTAAGATTGAGTCCAACCATTATCCCAGCACAGCCAAGCCAACCACTAAACCATGTCCCAGGTGCCATAGCTACACATCTGTGAAATCCCCCCAAGGATGGTGGCCCCACCACTGCCCTGGACAGCCTGTTTGAGGGTTTACTCTCCTGATCAGCCCCACTGTGCCACCACCACCAAAACCCTCTGGGATGTGCCCCCCAACCCCTGTGCATGGGACAGCAGCACATCCACTCTCCTTGCTGCTGACAGCAACGTGTCAAAAACCAGGAGATTGTTTTCCAGCAGATCAGGATTTCTGGGGTCTTCCCTGACTCCTGACTGCTGGTTGAGCACAGCGCCCTGTGGCTGTGCTTCAATAGCTACACAAACACACCTGCACAGTTATGTCCCAGAGGAGCAGGGGAGATGAGATCTCCTTTGCAGAAGTTTTTTGGAGGAAGTTAATTTCTGCTTTATGGGCAGATAAGGCACATTCACAAATCCATCACAGCAAACCAAAGAAAAAGGAATAGCTGGTCACAGCTGTACTGTATAAGTATGGCAAAGCGGCACAACTAAGTCACAAGAAAATCTCTTCCCCTGCCTTCCTGCTATTTAGGCAGCACAGTTTTAGAAATAAGAACAGGGTATAGGTTCACATATATTTCCTCTTTCAACATCCGCCACATTTGAAGTAAGTTTCCACTCCAAGAGCTCCTCCAGCTTTTTGCTCTTTCATGTAACAGTAAGAGAGCAGAAGCAGCAGCATCTGTCCCCAGTGCCCAGAGCCAGTCTTGATTCAAGACCATAAACTGCAGGAATCTGAGCAGAAATGGGTATTGCATGACATAACTTGTCCCTAGTCCAGCAAAGGATTGTGCATCTTCACACTTCCAAGCAAGACTGAGCTTAAGAGCTTTTCTGGACTGAAGCCTCAAAGAACAAAAGCCATTTAGAAATGCCAGGGAATGGAGATCAAGATCTGAACACTTACAGTAGGAAAAGAGTTAAATGTAAAGAATTGTTTGGGGTTTTTTTACAGGTTGGCTCTAATAATTTAACTTACTCTGAATAAAAGCCTTATTAATAATAATGACTGTATACAAAGTTCTAGCTCCAATGTTCCTCTTTGTCCTCATCCAGTATGAATCACTTGGACATGCTTGTCTGTGTATTCTCCTCACCCTGCACACGCAGCCTCAGAGGAGCCAGATGTCTGGAGGAAAACCCAAAATATTAATCAAGCCCATGCACCTGCCAGAGGAGCCTGTTCCTGCTGGGATTCAGCACTGCTGGACTGATGTTTCCTTTCAAAAAATTTGGTGGGGAGAAATATGTTCACACAGCTGCAGAAATGGCTAGGGAGAGAGAATCCTAAAGCCCACAGTGCACTTACGTTGCACTGGGAGGTAAATTAAGAGTATAAAATATTGGTCATTTAAGTAATTCTTAAAGCATCTGTGAAAGCATTTATTCAGAGCATGTTCATTGATTTTAATGTGAGGGAAAGTTGCTGTCTCATGCAATACCCATTTTATTCAGATTGAAATCTGAGCGCTGCCTCTGTTTCATCCCACAGGGTATTCCCCCAAAAGAGCCTCTGCTTTCCCCTCACCTCTGAGAAGTCATTGCTCATGAGTACAGGAATACAAACCTTCCTGATCGAACCTTTATCTCTATCTGAAGATTAAGTTATTTCTGTTTCTTAAAGCTCTGCTTTTCTGCAACACCTCAAGAAAAATATATTTCAGAAGTAAAGGAAAAGCCACACGGTTGGAGCATGCAGGAATCAGAATTTCTCCCGCTGAGGCCAAGTTGCTCTGACTGACCTGGGTAAGTCACTTGACCTGACTTAACTGAGCTCTAAAACTGGGTTAAAAGCAAGATGTCCCTGTAAAATGTAATGCTGCATCTCATCTAAACATTCCTCGAGGGAATGGGCAATACAAAAATAGGCTCTGGTCTAATTGCAGATAGGGAGATTGTCTCAAATTGTGCACGGCTGGTTCCCGTGGCAGACAGGAATAGTAGCTGGCTTTTCAAAGGTCTGTCCCAGAAGCAGCGGTTCAGCTGGAGCCTGAGGTTTCCCACCCACGAAGGACAAGCTCCATCTCTCTGAGCTCCTTCAGCTTTGCTTCCCCATCTCTGACTTTGCACTAGTTCTGCAGCTCCAAGAACTACAGCACCTCAGACATGAGCATCCTCGCCGAGAGCATCTGCAGGGAGTTGCTAGCACAGAGGCTTGGCAGCTCTCAGCAGCTGCATTAACTGTCCCAAACACACAGCAGGCAGCTAAATAGCTCAAAATCCTTGTGTAGCCCTTAAAAAACTCAGTTTCCCCAGACTTCAGCCCATGGTTTGTGCTTCTGTAAAGGCAAGATCCCAGAGCTATGTTCCCCACTAACAGCAAAGAAGAATGACTGAGATATGGGCAATGCTGAAGGCCTTTGGATGTCTCAGACATTTCCCAGGGTTCATCCCCAGCTTCATCCCTCAATAATTAGATGACAAGAATGTGGTTTTTCAGCACCAGAGGCTAATGGATAACACTGAAGCGAAAAATGCAAGTATTACCAAAGTCCTGCTAATTTCATTTGCTCATCAGTTTGTTTAATTAATGGAGTCTTGGGGACAAATAAGAAGCATTTGCAAACTGCCTGTATAATATGTGTAAGAGTGGGTGTGGGGGGCAGCTCCCCATCAACAAGAAGCCTTTGTAGAGGGAGAGGCTTCACAGAGATCTGAACACCCCAGAAAGTGGAGGAAAGTGAAATCCTGCTGCATGAAATAGGGGCAACCTCAGTTAATGAAGGAGCCTCATTTGAACTGGGAAGCTTTAGGGGGCTTATTGCAAGCAGGGGTCAGAGTCAGCATGAGGAGATCAGGGCTTTATTTGCTCACCTGGATACTTGCCTCATCCATAGCTCCCCCAAAATCTAGATCAGTGGAAGAGGGGAGAAACAATGTATGTCCCCCCTGGTCCCTTCAGTGCAGCAGTTCACAGGTTAGCAAAACCTTTTAATTTCATTTAAGGCTGCATTACCCAGCCAATTCCCAAACCCCATGCCTGTCCCTCATCGCTGCTCACGGTTATGAACCACCACGGCATTGACAGACGGGAATCAGGATCAGGCCAGCAACAATCAGATGGTGAATAAACCTCTGCAGATCTCCTGACTTCTAAGGCAATGGATGAGACTCACATGATTGTCCTGTCTTGCTGCTTCCCTGTCTCTACCTAACATTTGGACCCCTTGGCTAATTTTCATCAAATTTGCCAAAGGATGGAGAGCCAGTGATGGACAGCAAATAGGAGAAGAACCCTTTTGCCTCTGCTTTTGCCCCTTGGAGGAGGCTGCCATGTGAGCTCCATGGGGTTGGCACACAGCAGCCAGCCTGGGAAAGCCACGAGCTCACAGAAACCAGCTCCCCCAAGTTCCCCCGCACAGCAAATGACAGGTTTGTTCCCTCTACTTATTTCCCTGTGCCAGTAAACACAACAATAAATAGCAAGCTGCAGGAGGCAGATGATTGTGTGGTGAAAGGTGGAAAACATCTAAAAATGATTTAAAGCAGGGAGGAGAATAGGAAGAGAGGGCTGTGGATTATGTTCTCTGAGGAGGAGGAGGAGCTGTTTGGCTGGTGAAAGGCAGCCGAGGCAGGGAAGGTTTTCCTGCCCACCCTGCAGCTCCTTGCTCTGGGTTATGCTCAAGACCTCTGTGCAGGTCCCTTTTTGCAAAGGTAGGTCCCCAGACCCAGCCCTGACATGGGACCCCACCAACTCCAGCCCTGGGACAGAAGCAAGGGCAGTGCTGCAGGATCTGGACCCTTTAAAAACTCATAAGGAACAGGGACACAGGGCATGGACACACTAAAACTGAAAAGAGATTATCTAGCTGTGATTTCAACATGCTGGTAAATCAAAGTCGATGGAAGCCATATGCTCTGCTGGGAAGCATCCATCTCGTTGCCAGGGAAACATCCTTCCCATTTAAAATGGCAGGCAAAGGCTTGTAAAACCCTGCTTTTAACCCCCTTTTCTCAGGCACAATTCAAGCTCCCCAGCAGCTCCCCCAGCCCTGCGGCATCATGCTGTACTGCTGCCTGGGAGAGCTGCTGCAGCTTAACCTGGGAACAGGAGAAGGAGACCGTGCCTCTCCAGGAGGTCCAGAGGAAATCAGATCCAGCCTGACAACAGTGAGACCCTGCTCCCAACTCCCAGCTCACTCTCAAGCCAGCTTCCATGGTTTATTTCCCTGGGAAAAACAGGGGAGTGATCACCTGCCTGGGTCACATAAAGTGGTTCCACTCAGACATACACAGATGTGCCCAGCTGTGGGGCAAGACACTGCTACAGCAAGGGAATAACTAGCAGCAGGATCATGCCCTGAGTTACTGCTGCTCAAACACAGTCTCCTGCAAAGCAGCAGGTACCACCCGACTTCTTACAAGCAGTAGGCACAAATCCGACCTTGGGAATTACGGCAATCCGCAGCCAGGACTGCAGGCTTCCAGAAACCACGATAAACCAGCACTGAGCTCAGCAGCTGGCTGGAGTCTGCAGCTGGCCCTAGGTCTCCTGCTCTGCATCTGCACCTTCTCCTTGCTCCCTCTAAGCCAAAGGTACAGTCCTTGCTCTTGAAGGGTGGTTTGCCGGGGTCTCTGCCAGCTGAGGTGATGGGGATGTGGAAAGGGGCATTCCCAGAGCACAGTCTGTAATTGGGTATCGTGGAAGTCACAGCAGCAGATACTCTTTAGCCTATTAATGCTAATGAATTTGCATGGGATTTTGTTTTAAACAGAAGATACAAACCAGTGATCACGTGGGTTCTGGGATAAAACTGGACATCCCCTTGTGAAGATGTTACTTCTCTTTGTTTACCTGCAACCTCAGCCTCTCATGATTTTGATTTTTTTTTTTTCATAGAATCACAGAATAGTTTGGGATGGAAGGGACCTTAAAGAGCATCTCATTCCAACCCTCATGCCGTGGGTAGGAATGCCACTCATCAGACCAGGTTGCTCCAAGCTCCTTCCAACCTGGCTTTGAACACTTTCAGCACCTTTTCTTTTTTTTACTCTTCTCATTTATTGTAAATCCCACAAGCAGATAAAGCCAAATTCAGCATTTTCTATTCTGAATAAGTAACTGCGTTTTAACAACCTTTATAATGGAGATCAGAGACAATATTTAATAATTCAAAGCCTAGGAAGGCCTGATGGGACAAGGATACAAACTGAAGTCTCCCTGTCTGTATGGGAAATGGTTATTGCAGCTAGAGGAGGGAGCAGCTAGGGTTACTACCTGGGGAGCAGGGATGATGGATTTTATGCTACAGGCATCCTGTTTTGCTGAATTCCTCCATACCTCAGCTCCCAAACTGGAAAAAGGGGTAAAAATTCCCCCCTACACACAGGGGCACAGCTGAGGTTAAGCCCAGGCATAGCTCAAGATGTGCCCATGGCCCTCAGCAACGAATAAATCCTTCTGGAATAAAATAAAGCCTGGCACAAAACCACTGCAAAGCACACCAGCAACCGAAGCTCACATGGACCAGAGCCAACACAGCATCTTAAACGACAGCAAAAGGCCACCCAGGAGCATGCAGGAGCAGCATCCTCCAGCAGGTGACACCAGGGCATGCCCAACACCACAGCCAAGGTGTTAGTCCTCCCCATGTAACAGCTCAGGGCAGTTGCAACAGTCCTAAATCCCTTCCCTGGACACTGACTTGGCTCCTGACCCAGAGGCAGCAGCCGGTGCGGAGCCCACGAGCAGACGCCGCAGCACGAATTCCCCATCAGGGCATCCTGCTCCTGCCAGAGCTGGGAAGGAGTCACCTTCACTCGGTGGCATCGGAGCCAAATCTCCCCGGCGACTCATCAGCCGGCTCCGAGATATGCTCGGGCTGTCTGGGAATTATGTCACCAGGCACTGTAAATATCAAATGGCCCTTCTATGATCCTGTACGCTCCTTCCTACCTCCTCCTTGGCTCAGAGCCTCATGAGTGGCCTGTGCTGAGCTCTGAGGACACCGGTAGTGACAAAAAGAAATGAATGGATAATAGCCAGGTAGTATTTGGAGTTACAGCATCATCAGCCTGCTGCTAAACCAAAGCAGGAGCAGCTCTACATCCTGGTTGTGTAACCCGGCCTCGCAGGACATTCCCCATAATTAGAGGGCCTTTCCCTGCAATCCCATGGGGACCATATTCTGAACTCATGAAAGGATGCTCAGAGTTGAGCTTCGTATCTAGCACAATTTTTCAGTCTTCCCTAGAAACAGCAAAGAGCAAGAGGAAGCAGGAAGGAGGAGAAAAAAAAAGAAAAAAAAAGAAAGTTTAATTAATCTCCATTTAATTTCTGCAGCCGGTTAGCAAATGAAACATAAGTGAACAACCCCATCAGGCTGTGCTACCTCTCTGGGCTCTGCTAGCCCCTGTGTTTCCCAGATGGGGTGCACATCCCATTGCCCCACTGCAGCCAGCAGGGAATGCTGGGTCAGGTTTGGCTCTGGCCACTCTTCCCAGTACATCCCATGGGGATGTGAATCCTGGATAAAGGGACCTCCCTGGTCACAGAGGAGGAAGCCATTTATTAGCTTCATTAACTCCTCTGGGGTTTTTAATGGCCATCAGCTCCCACGTGGGGAAGAACAGAAGAGCATAGCTAGGGACAACTGAACTCCATCTGCAGGTTCAGCCCATTTCTCTACAGTGGGCTGGGCTTTGGGCAGGTGCTCTCTGCCAAGCACACCCCCACTGAAGGCTGTTTGCTCTGCAGAGCATTTGCAAAGAGGGGCAGCAAAATGGCAGGTTCAATGGAGGCTCTCCCCAAGTTCTTGCATATGGATGGGTCAAGCCCAGGCAATGTCAAGCCCTGAACTACCAGCAGATCTAAATCTAGCTGTTCCAAAGCACAGGGTGTAGACCTGATGTTGGGATATGTCTCATCTACTTGTACATGTCTACATCCCCACCTCCCAGTAAAAGCAGTGGGACAGACACACCTTCAGAGTCTCATTCACTTGCCTTATGCAGACACTTTCATTACCCTTCTGTATACTCAAGACCTCAAGTCATTCCCTCCATACCAAGGCTGGTTAAACCATCACCAGTTTAAGTCTCAGACCTACATGGTGTTATTTAACCTGACAGAAGGCAGGTTTATATTATCTATTTCAAAGAAATTCTTTCCTGTGAGGGTGGTGAGGCCCTGGCATGGGTTGCTGAGAGAAGACATGGATGCCCCATCCCTGGATGTATTCAAGACCAGGTTGGACAGGGCTTGGAGCAATCTGATCTAGTGGAAGGTGTCCCTGCCCATGGCAGACAGGGTGGAATGAGATGATGTTTAAGGTCCCTTCCAACATAATTCTAGGACTCTATTTATCCCAGGCTTAGATGGGAGATCTACTGATTCCCATAATAAGCCTCAGCAGCTCACTCTGTGCCATTTAGCATGACTCGAGATGCTCCCACCACCCACAAATATGCATCAGAGAGTGCAGGCTCATGGCCTGGAGGGGCAGCTCAGAGCAGGTTTCAGATTATATCTGATTTCTGTTGCAGAAAAGAAAAACATCATCAGCAACAAAAGGTCAGTTCAGAAATTCTTCCTACCCCTCATTAGCTGGTATGATAAGCGAGAAGCTGCTCTAATTAAGAACAGCATTAAAAACATTTGGATGTTGAAAGAAAAAATTGTGGAGAAGAAGAAAAATTTAGTGCAAAATTCTGGTAAATTATAGACAAAGAGTTTGGGAAATTCTCCTTCTCTCCAGGTCTTTTTCTTTCCTTACAGGAATAGCCATAACTAAGAGAAAGACAATAACAGTGACATGCAACCACTACCCACAAGAACCAAAGTACGAGGACACATTAACCAGGTTTCTTTGGTGCTGATACGGATTAAATGCTTCATTCCCTCAGGCTGTGGAAACAGAGCCCTCATGAAGTGCCAGCAATTGAGTTCAAGGCATAATGACATGAGGACTTATCCCTCTGGCTCAGGGTGATGCTTAATTGGGTGTGAAGTCAGCTTTTGGATGCACATTGCCATCAGCACACTGGCTTCTCTGCAGCTCCCTGGAGAGGTGTTACATGAGGAACTCTCCTTCACCCCCAAACTCACATGCAGCAAGGCAGCTTTCTGCAAGGCCACCACACAGGCCCATCCTAGCCAAAATGACACAATGAAATTGCTGCAAACCTGGCAGCAACAGCACTGGCAGTGTCCCAGAAGAGCCTCGGACATTTGCCCATGGCACCTCCAGTCCCTGCTCTAATACCAACAGGGAATTACATCCACTCAATATCTCACCTCTCCTAAGTAAGAAAAAATCCAATGACCAAATACCCAACAGCATCAGCAAACCAACCTCTGAAAAGAAAAGGAGGTACAAATCACACCTACCCTTCTTTCATGAGCCACTGTAGAGCAAGAGCTGCTCCTGGACTTGGACACACAGCACTCTGTGTCCCTGTGAGTCCCAGCAAGATGGACAACAACCAAGATGGACAAATGTCCCATGCAAGCTCCTACCCATACTCCAAATGGACATGCCTCTTCAGCCAGGAGAGATGGGATCAGCAGCACGAATCTTCCAAATGATGGATCCAGTTTGAGGGTTGGTTTTGCTGCTCATTCAAGCCCAGAGTCTTTATATAGAGTCAGGGCAGGATCCAAAAGCGGAAGAGAGACACCCACTCCCAAGGAGTGTAACACACACACTGAAATAAATAGCTCCCTGCCTAAGGAGATGAGTCAGGAATCTCACTAGTCCTTAAAGCACGAATCATTGCTAATAAACCCCAGAAAACATGGAGGAAGGCCCAGCAAGGGGTTAACTGGACATGATGTGGCATTTCCAGCCTTGCCAGATACAGAGGAAGAGGAAGGATGAATAACCACAGAAATAAATCAATGTCCAACACTGATGCAATGGTCACAGCAGCCTAAGTCCCTCATGCAGTCTACCTGCCCTCAAGAGCGATGAGTTGTCCTCATTACTGGGGGGACATTCTGTTTTTCAATGCTCCTCCAGGGAGCACTCAGGCTTAACCACCATATGGCTTGAAGTGGCAGGAGGCAACACAGCCTCACTCCCTGTTTGTCCAGCTATAATATACAGATATTTATATTTACCTCTTTTGCTCCCCTCTTGAGTGAAAGATGGAGTGCTCTTACATATCTTATTACATTCTTCAGATGAGGTAACGAACCTCCCAGCAAGCATAAACTCAATTAATGGCCACTTTGAGACTGAGTTGTTCAAAAGCCCATAAACAGGCAGAGGAAAGTCTCCCAGTGCTGTCATTTTGCTGCCACATAGAACATTCAAACAGGACGAAAGTCAGTAAGACCCATTCACAGCCCTCTACATGTTGCATCTGTAATGGACAGTGAAATCACAGCAAACTGCCCCATGTGGGTGATGCATGTCCCTGGAAAGATGTGCCACCTTCACCCTCCGAGCCCAGTGTTAACCCTGCTGAGATCCTCAGGCCAGAGGATTTCCCACTGAGATGGGCTGACCTGTGTCTCTGAGTCTGCTGTAGCCAAAGCCAACCCCCACTTCCTTTGCAAAGCCAAGGAGCACAAATAGAAACCAACTCATCAATTCAAAAGCAAATAACATGACAGGAAATACTGTTAAAAAGAAAAGTGCAGGAAAGATAATATTTACCAGCAATGCCTCAACAGCTACTTTATGCCTTTCATCTGTCTTGACTGTTCACCAGGTCTTACAGCAGGGACTGGCTCTTTCTGACTTCTTGCACAAAACAGAAGCTTGCAGATTTCTACTTCCATTAGGGGTGCTTGTAATATTAATAAAGTATTATTTCCCCCTTTCTATTAATTTTAACTGTTCTTTGACTGATTTTTTTCTTTTGCATCCCATATTAATTTTTCCCACCACATCAAACCCAAGCTGCAAGAAACACACACAGAAGGTACCCAGGCACAACCCACTGCACTCACGCAAGAGACAGAAGAGGTGTACACAAGTCACCTTGGAGTCAGGATTTCTGCTAGCTAATTTTTTTTTTCCTGGGCATCATGATAACTTCATAGAGAGTGACAGCCCAGCTGTGGAAGCTGTGTTAGGATTGCCTGCCCCGCTGTGCTCATCCATTGCAGTGCGTGACAGCAGCTCTGCTGCCACCTCAGCCGTATTTTCCTCTGACACGGTCACCTCCCCAGGCTGGCAGAGCTCTAAATGAGAAACCAGGACTTCCAGGCAGATCAGTGTTTGTTTACAATTGAGGAATTTGTGAATTCTTGGGAAAGACCCTCCGGAAGGCAAAACCTCAGTTTCTTTCAATTTTGTCCTGAAGAGACCAAGCACCAGACACAATGGACTGCCAGGATCCTCAGATGGAGAGAGGTTGCCTTCTAACCCAGTTATTCCCCCTCCCCTTGCCTGTCCTCTTGTTTCTTTTGCCTGTCCTACCCTCCCACAGGAGACATTAAAAAAGAAGGATCTCTGAATGAGGACTGACCAGTGGGCACTCCCCTCAGAGAGCCAAAACACAACTGGAGCTGGTGAGGAACTACAATCAGTTTTAGCAATGCTTGGTTACTTCCCACTGAGTTTTGGGTTGCAGGTCTGCAAGAGTTGATCAGGATTTGCTACAAAGGTTCCTTTCTCAAAACCACTTCTCAAATGTGGCTGAATACTCTTGGATCTCAGATCCTGGTCATCCCATTTTAATGTGGATCAGCCTCAAATCTCACCTTGACTTTATCTGGCAGGGTGTCCACAGTGTAGTTCTGGCTCGGAGCAACCCATGTCCTACTGAGGCTGGAGGAAGGAGGTGGGAGATACCTCAACTCACTCCAGTTTCCAGTCTGAAATCATGCCAGGCTCTGTCTTCTCTCCTCCCTGTCTGGACTCATCCCACCCAACTCTCATGTAAGGTGTCCAAGGGAACTCAGGGTCCCTCTGTCACCAACAGAGAGAACTGGGCACCTCTGGAAGGCAAACCTGGCCAGTTAAGCCTGCACTGAAGCTCCCATGGGATTTCCACAAGGAATCCAGAATGTATCTGAGCATCACCAAACTCAAGCTAAAAGCTCACTCCATCTGAAACAACTGGACATTCTAAGTCCTGAAACTCTCAGTCAGAGGGGTTGCAAAGCCAAGGCTGCTGCTGCACCCAGCAGCTCCAGTGACTCTGATGTAACTTTAAATCACCCCCTAAGCAGCAAGAGCAACAGGTGAGAAGATTTCAGAGGACTTCTTTCTTCCCATGCCTTGGAAAAGGCTGCCCTTTGGCATCCAATCCACTCAAAAAGTCACCAGATGGATGTTTACCAACACCAAAGGCATGTTAAGAGGCTGGAGTGATGCCAAAGAGAGACCAGAGAGTTACGGAGGAATTCTCTGCTTTCCCTCAGTTATTGGCAGTTAGACAGTCAAGAAGCCCCAAGGCTGTAATAAAGCAGCTCTCGCCATCCCAGCTGATGCCTTGTGCGAGATACTCCCCATCAAACACTAGAAGTAATTATTTCAGTGCTTTGGAATAATTGCACATGATGCCCCCAAAACACCTCCAACTGTAAGTGTCACAGGAGGCTGCATTTGCAGTTTACCCAGGATATGGCCAGAAGAACCGTGTGGGGAGCTGAGGCCACAGCAGAACAAGAGCAGAACAAGTAAAAGCAAGTATCACACAACTTGTTCTTACTGGAGAAAACTTAGATTTTTCTTTTAATCTGGGTAGATGGGCACATCCACCAAGGGACCATATTTATATTATGCTCATATATTTAAATACCTACTCCTGCAGTCCAGGTGGGGCCATCTTTTGCCACAGGTGACTGTCAGAATAGCCCAAGTGTTTTTTGTCTTGCAACCTGATTAGGAGCCATTTAAACATACAGTGGTGAAGGACCCAGCTGCACCAGCCAAACCACTGTGCTCACTGTCCTTCTGCACTACCTGGTTTTGCTGTCATGTGCTCACTAGTCAAATCTGCTTTCATCACAGCTCCCATCTAAATACATTCATGAAACTCCATTTAGACCACCACAACAATCTGGTTCTGCAATGTGGGGCCTTTTGGACCATCAGAGGCTACAAGTTATTGCACTATTCTGAAGCAGTGTGTATCTCAGTGCTGGAGACTCCCCTGATGCACTGCGAAATGGGACCTCACACCAACAGGGACAGGCCATACACCAAGTTTAATCCTTTGAAGGAGCCACTCTCCTATATCTGTTCCATGGGACATCACACAGCAGGAAAAAGGACTGGCACATCTCCTTGTCACCACAGCCGAAAGAGGAACCTGTTCCTGAAGAACTAAAAATCCAGCTAAGCATTTGGGCTACCTTAAAAGGGATTATGCAGGGCTAAGTGTTTGCTACTTAAGTACCAGAAGCCAAACACTAAACTTAGGTGCTTTTTATCGTTGTAAGCATCACTGATGTGTAACTGGCAGGCAACCCCCCTGCCCTGCCCTCTCTGCCCAGCCAAAGGAATCACAGTGTCTCACCCTACTGATGTCCCTTCCTTCTGCTGGAATGCAAAAAACCTGATTTTTGCTAACTTCATATCTTTAAGCCATACCCATCTTCCGTTTAGTATAGGATTTGGGGTTTGCATTTTCGGTTATTTCCTCTTATAATAAATAATAAATTGAGCCACAGCAAGACTCATCTGGTTGAGTGAGTGAGGTGTGTTGCAGCACAAAAAGGAGGTCACCCAGGGGATCAGCTTGTTTTTCATTTCCTTAATGTCAGTGTGGGGTGAGCGTGACGACTGGAACGTGACACATTAAAGCGACTGAAATCAGGTTGCTCCCACCAAGCTCTGACTAAGCAGCTGGAGAGGAGCTCGTGAGGCTTCACACTATGAAGATCTCCCTGGTCCCTCCGGTGGACACAACCACTCGGCTGAGGGCATCAACACTGGAGGTCAAAGCCCAGCACACCCATCAGGCTCAGCACTGATGGGAGATCTGTATTGGCTCCTTCATCCCAAGTACTCAACTAGGAGGTGGGAAGGAGAACATAGGAGGTCCCTGCATGTCATGGGTGGATGGGCTGAGTTTGGTGGCATCATACCTGTCCATAATACCCTTGTCTGTGGGTGAGGGCTTGCCATGAACCACCATTCCTCAGTATTTGGAGATGGATAATTGAGACTGTAAAACTACACTTATCCCAAATTCTGATGTGAGACATTATATGGTAATGGATCTATGTGAACTAACCATGTTTTCATCAGTCTCTGAGGAGTGAAAGGAGTCACAAAAGAGGCCAAACCTGCACTGAGAAACCCTGGACCTTCAGGGAAGCAACGGCATCCACCCCCCATGCTCCCCCTGTGCCAGCTGCAGCCATGCCAGGATGCAGTGCAGGGAGGAGACTCTCTGGAGAGAGAGGTAGCTTGTGGCTGGGGTTAAGAGGGAAGAACAAACAGGATGGGGATGGTACAAGGAAATTTTAATAGAATTAGATAGGGAGGAAATGTTCTTCCTTATTATAATTTAAGTCCATGCACTTGCTTAATTAACTGAATGTATGGTGCACAGTATGCGGATAAAAAATGCACCCAAACTATTTTTAACACAGTTTAAGAGGCGCATTAGGGTTGTAAATTCTAAGTAAGAAATGCAAGAATTATGTTGGTGCCTGAATCCAGGCTGTTTTCTTGCCATTGCCTCAAATCCAGTCCACTCCTCTTCATCTCAGGGACCAAATACAAGCAGCTTATCCAGGGATCAGCACATGTACCTCCAGATACATCAGGCTATGAGGGTGTCCAGTGCAAGTGCTTTCCCTAGGCTGGCACAGAACTCAGTGATCCCTTCTGAAATAAAATGGCAAGTAGGGACTAAAACTCACTTAAAAGTATCACAGCCCTTCCAACTCAGCACCTCTGAGCACAGGGCAGTTTACAGTAATCAAGAGAAAAGGGCTAGAAGGGAAAAAAAATACTTAGATTATTCAAAGAAATGAAATGAAAGAATTTTGGAAGCCAAATGCTTCCCTGTGCAGAAAACTGCCTTGAGATCTAAGTGCTGCTGCATCCCTCAAAAATCTTGATCTGCTATTTAGACATAGCTCAACTTTTCAAGTTTCAGCTCAACCTTGAACAGAATGAGGCCACGTGCTGCATTGTTAAGGATCTGCCAAAAAAAAAAAAAAGGGAAAAAAAAAAGAAGGGAGAGGCAGGAGGAATAGAAAAGAAAGATGATGAAAGAAATCCCAGGAGATGATGAGAGATAGGGGAGCCAGAGTCCACCTCCAACCATGCTCAGAAATGGGGCCCACCAGACTCAGCTGTCCATGGGGCAATGCAATATATGTATTACATATGATCTGTAAACACACAACTCCCTTGAGCAGGTCACCCAGTTGTGTCAGTGTAGGAAGAGCTATTAAGTACAAAAATGAATCATAACACAGAAATATAAAACTGCTTTTGCTCACACAGGCAACAGCATTTTTACAGAGGCAACATTTGAAATGACACCAAGTAAATGAGTTTGGGGTTGGGGGCGAGGAGAAAATGGGGGAGTTTCCCTGGTTTGAATTTCCCTGGTTTCTTATGCATGAAATGGTGTGAAAGGGAATGAGCGACAGCAGGAAGAGGTGGGGAATGAAATCAGATGGATTGGATCTAGGATGCAGCATGGGAAATAAATGCAACCTGCACAGGCATCTCAAGGCAGAGCATCGATCACCTGGTGCAGAACCGGTCTGGGAGACGGGCCTGGGCCGACAGGCATCTGTCCGAGGTACTGCCCCAGAGGCACCTCTCATATTTATTGAAACATCTCCATGCCGGGAGGGTCTTTACAGTTGGTGTCTTGGCATTGAGTGCAGGGACTCGCCTGAGCAGCACAGTGGCCCTGGAGCAGCTCTACACCTAGGAATGCAGCTGAGTCTATAAGCATCTCTACAGGGTCACAAACTCATTCACACTGGAAATAGCTCCTAAGCAAGAAAGTCCTTGTGAGCAGCAGGAGCAGAGAAACGGGGGTGCTGGCAGATGGGGTCAGGGTGGGGAAGCTGACTGAGCTCAAGACAGTAGCAGGACAGGGCACCCTCATCCACAGTTTTTTTTTCAGGACTCCCATTCCCGCAGCATGGGGGTAAAGGTGCTTTTGAACTCAAGACTTTGGCACAAAATGGGGTTTGGGGCAGGAGGAGATGGAGTGACTCTAAAAGCACTGCACTGGCCATCAGGACATCATGATGGCTCCAGCTCTTCCATACAAACTTTGTGACCTTGAGCCAGTCTCATCATCCTCCCATATCTTCAAATAAGCAGCCACTAAGCTTTTTATCTGTCCTGTCTGTCTGGATTACAGACTTCCAGTTACAGAAACCCAGGAAATTCCCTCCCTGCCCCATTCCAACACTCACAGACCTGACTCAGGCCATGCCAGGCTCACCCAAGCAGCAAGGGCTGATAACCGGTACCTGAGATTATCCTGATGACTTAGTATAAAGTTTACTAAACAATAATGCAACAGCAAACTGCCAAGGCTAAACCTATCGTACATACAGTTCACAAGACTGGAATCCATATAACTTCCTAATACACTGCAAGCAAACAAACAAACAAACAAACAAATTATATCACCAATGCTTCACAGACATTGGTGCAATTACCACTTCAGCACTGAATTCAGACTCCATTTCCCAGCAGGTGCAGGGGTGGAGGGCAGAGGATGGTTTTCAATGGCTCCATGTGGTGTCACAGCAGATTTAAGTGGAGTCATGAGCCCAGAAGAAACACAGCTGCTTGAGCTGGGAGAACCAACAGGCACCCCAGCCTGGCACTGGGAACAGGTTTGTTTGGGGTGACCCTGCTCCTGTCCTGGGAGCATTCCTGGCTGCCCAAGCAAATGTCACCACAGACAGTCAAACAGGTCAGAAGTTGGAGTAGCTGAAGAAGCCAAAACTGTTTATAAAGCCCTTACAGTGAGGGCTACCCCTGCTGCCTGTCACTTTCAGCCCCTTCCATCTCTGTCACTGTCACCCCAGTGTCCCAAGCTGGGACCTCACCTGTATTTAACAGTGTAGAGTGCACATTGCACAACATCCCTCCCCATCCTTGGCACACATACAAGGAATCTCCCAACTCACAACATGAATGCTCGGCACCTCCACACAATTCTGGAAGATTTTGGTACACAAACTACCTACAATTACAGAAGATGGCCAGCACAAAGGATGCACAGGGTGCCCCCAGCACTGGACTTCACACTCCTCATCGTAGCTTCAACTGAGCTCCACAGATGCTTCCTCTTCTCCTCTCCCTTTTACCTGGGGAGGATGAGCTCCCCAAGGACCCCAGCTCACTGCAGTGCACAGCAGAGCTCCCCTTCCCACCCAGCCAGGATCTCACCTCTCCGACTGGTCCCACCAACACCTCTCTGGAAGGCCTCAATGTACAAAATGGCTGAGGACCAGAAAGCACATCCCAACTCCTTATCTTACAATAGCGTAACACCAAAAGGATGGGGAGGGGGAAAAAAAACAAAACAGAAAAGGCCCCAAAATTCCTCCTGACAGAGGCCCTGGCCATGAAAAAAAAAATCACAGAAATTATAAAAACCCCACAGTATTGGCACGAAGGGCAGAGGCACCTCAGTTTGAGCCCAGGCCTGCAGAAGAGCCTGGTGGGACTGTGGAAAGTCCCAGAGGGAAGGGAGTTGCAGTAACACAGCGATTTATCTTGACCCTTTGCAGTCCTGGGAACAACGGGAAGTCATCTGCTCTCCTATGCAGCAGTGCCTCAGAGATGGGCATCCTTCTGCCAAACGCGGGTCAACGGGGCCGTTTCTGCCTCAAACCCGGTGCCAGGGGGAGATGTGCACCCAAGGATGCTCCTTTGTTTACCGCTCCGCGCTGTGCAGGCAGGGAGCCCCAGACACTGATTAGCATTTCTTTCTAGACACATCTTCAATTCAGTCGCTTCCCACGGGGGGACAAGAAATACCTCCAGAACCCTGAGCAGAGCCCCAGAACCAACCCCAGCCCCAAACCTTCCGCAACCACCCAACNTGTGGCGAGGGATGCAGGATGCGGGATGAGGGATGCGGGATACAGAGGCGGCCCGGCCCGGCGGCCCGATTGCTCGGGGATGGGGGGAGAGGCTCAGCCTCCGCCCCCCGCAGCATCCCCCGGGGCTCCCCAGCCAGCCCTGGCACCCGGCATCCCCTCCCCGCACCCGCTCTGCAGCTGGAGCATCCTCCCTCCTCGGCGCATTTGGGGAGCTGGGAGGGGTGGAGGAGGGCAGACTGAACCGGAGGGGTCTCTGCCTTCAGGTTGGGCCCCCACCCTTTTAC
>VXBX01006275.1:503029-529688 GCA_013400415.1 Scytalopus superciliaris | reverse complement strand
GTATGCGTGGTAAATGAAAGCCCATCCCCGCGGTCTCTCCAGCACATTGTAGAGGAAATTCTGCAGCTTGCGGTAAAAAGCATTCCTTTTGGGGGGCTTCCCGCTGCCCGAGACCCCGGAGCGGGGCTTGCTGAGGATGCTGCCCCGCTTGGAGCTCTCGGAGCCGGCGATGAGGAGCGCTCCGTCCCGGCTGGAGTCCGGGGCGCCCGGGTCCAGCCCCACGAAGCCCACCTTGAGCTTCTTCTCCGCGGCGGGGCCCGGGTAGANCCCTCGAGAAAATCAGGATCTGGCATTGTTGCCCCGAATGTAGGCTCCAGCATCCCCCCAAAGCAGGCGCTGGCATCCCCCTCTCAAAGCAAGATCTGACATCTTCCCCCTGCCCTCAGCCCGGTGTTCAGTGTCCACTCCCAAAACCGGGCTCTAACATTCCACGAAAAACCACCAAGCAGTGAGCTCCTTCTGCAAAAGCCCCATGGGAAGGGCTGGGCAGCACCCTTTGATGGGATGCCCTACCCCATGAGTTCCACATGGCCCTACTGGCAGCAGGTGCAGACATTGCTTCAGTTTCACAGGAAGGACTCAATCCATGCCTCACCTTCACGTGCCCACTCAGCCATCAGACCTGCTCACCCTCCCCACAAATCACTGTGTGCAAAGTCATTCCCTTTCTCCACGCTTTCCGAAGGTTCAACCTACGTCCTTAGGACTTGAAAGCCCAAATTTAGCTTCCCTTACACCCTGAAACTTCACCATGATGGGGTTACTGAGTTGGCCAGAGACCAATCTCTCAGCATAGAAAATCCATCTCCAGATGTGCTGACCCATGTCAGCACTTCAACAGCTCACTGTTTATGGTCCAGCAGCACCATTTCCCCCCCATGGCTGGTTTTGCCCCAAGCAATATTTCCTCCTGACCTTCCCATCTTCCCACGGCTCAGGAGAATATAGATATGCTGCAGAAGCCTGAGACAGGGCAGAGGTACCTGCCCCACACAATTATCCTCAATGGAAAGGGTTCACTGCAGTGCAATGGGAAGACCTGCAATCAAATAAAATCAAGCCCAGGATCATTGACTCCTACGCAGTGACTTTTCTGTCCGTTACAACCCAACAAGTCACAGATAATTTGTAAACTGCACACTTCTCTGTAAATAAACTGTGTATTCTTTGTAAATAAACAAGGCTTTAGGACAGGATTTTTTGGTACATAAATTGAATTGCAAGCTCAGATGAGCTGCTTCTTTTGTCACAAATACCTTGATGCAATGTTCGTAGGAAAGCAGCAAAATGGTTGCCCCCAGTTTCATGACTGCAGGAACCACCCAGGGCTCTGTTTCATTCCCTCTCTAGCAGAGTCAGCAGTTGGAAAACCAATCCTGTCACTGTATTGTTGCCAGCTTTCCCTGAAATTCATATTTAAATGAGAAAATCAACATAACCTTCCAGAGTGCACTTCTCAAGTCCTGGCTTTTTGATTCTCTCCTAATTCCTCAGGAGAATCCCAATGACAACTAATGGACAAAGAGGAGAGTTGAGACGAAAGCTGCTGCTGCTCACTCCCCAAGCCCTACCACGCACGTTAAGAGAGGAGCCAGCAAGGAGCAGCCCTACATTTTTTATGAACAGTACGTTTCCTGTGACCCATATTCTCTCCAACACATAGCTGAAAGAGAAGCCATCTCTGCAAGGCAGGCAGAAAACTAAAGCTGGGCTAAATACTGGAAAAACAGATCTGCAAGTATGTCAGTGAATAAATTACTCAATTCAATGAGGGGCCATTCTATTCATTATTTGTGTACACTTGTAAGATCATTAGTGTTCTTTAATAGGGTGGCCAATTACAAATGTGCCTGGCACTAATGTACAAAGTGCATTATTATAGATCCAGTGACGCAGTCCCAAAGCAGGAAATATCCCCCTCCACAAAAAAGGCCAACAACAAACAGAGGAAGCAATTTTCAATTAACAAATTCAAGATTACTAATAGTCTGTGAGCCCTAAAGAAGAATCTAAATTCAACGCAGTCCTCTTTGCCTAATTAGTTGGTCATTTGCAGTGTCTCACTGCAGCAGAGCTTTGGGTATCCTGTATCTCTGAGACCACCAAAAATCAGGAGTGGGAAACACAAGGGATGGGATTTCAACCTTCCCAAGGCACAGATGAGCTGAGGAAAGGCACAGTGTGATTGTTTGAACTGTCAGGGATTGTTGCATCACTTGAGAGGGAGGCAAAACTTCAAAGACAAGCAAGGTCTTGTAAGCAAGTGGGATCAAGGATTGCCTCCTTATGTAAACAGAGCAGTCCTTGGGAGGTGGGAAACACCTGAAATTGTGGATGAAGACCTTCTTTCTCTTCACTTTGGACTCTTAGGGCATCTCTAACTCCTCTATGGATAATATTCCATGGGTTGGCGCCACGAGTTGTAGTTGAGTGTTCAGAAGCACATGACTGAGATCCCAAGCATGTGGCTTTCCACTTTCCTCCCCCACATGCCACTCCACCAGCTCAGTGGAGCTCTCCCTTGCTCCAGTCTGCACAGTGCCTGATGAGCTGTAGCCCTGAGAGAAGAGAGAGTCTCTTGGGAACAACTGGAACACAAACACTAATAGAGCTGCGATGTCCAGCACGGAGCCTGCAGCAGGTAATTTCGGAGATGAAGTCAGTTATGTTGTCACTTCTGCTGGGTGGCAGAAGACAGGACACAGCCATTAACACTGGGAATTAATGAGGTATATAAAAGCAGTACTGGGAAGGTGCTTTTATCTGATCCAAGGACATTATGTCTCCACAAACAAACAGAATTACTGAGTCAGTCCTTTGCTTTCAACACTAGTGATAGCTTTAAAACACAAACGCCATGGCAGATAGCTTAGACCCTGAAGGTAAGATGAAATCCATCAATCCATGTTAAGATACAGCAAGTCCATGCTCTGTCCCCTGGCAATTTTTGAGATGTAGTAAGAAGTGACTGGTGTGAAATATGTAGAATGACTCCAGGGATAAATTTTTGCTTGAAACACTGAACGAGAGCCCCTTCTCCATCCCCACCCAGCTGGTGGTTTGCGTGAACTGTGCTACCCGTAGCCTGGGTTTTGTCACTCACAGCCTTTTTCCAGAGCTATTTTCAAACCCTAAAGCAGATGGCTTTACCTCCCCTTGTACAGGATGCTGCAACATCCCAGCAACACTAACCTGCCAAGGGAAAAGACATGAACAGCTTGGTCTTTCTACATGCAGTGTCCCCCCATCTCCTTTTGCTTCAGCTACCCCTCACCTCCCACCACCCAATCCTCCTCTCTGAGCAGAAAACAGTTCTGAGAGTCCATGTCTATTGATTATTTATGTGTCTTACTTGGTTAACAGGGACTCTTTCCAACATATGCCAAACTATTTTTGGTTTTGAAACCAGCAGCTCTGACCCAAGAGAGGTTGGTTCATACAAGGAACTCAGCCTGGAAGGTGGTGCTTCTTCAGAATAAGGTGGAGCCCACAGAGGGGAAAAAATTTGTAAGAAAGATAATTGATGTACACAAATGGACAAAGCAAGGTGAGCATAATAAGGGATACACATTTCTGGCTAGAACAGAAGGTAAAACTCAGCAAAGGCTTCAGCATCTGGGATGGAGAGATTTGGGCACAGCTGCAGAGGACTTGCAGGGTGGTGGGGAAGGAACTATTTAGGTGGAGTGAGTTGAAGAGAACCTGTTCCAGCTTACCACTGCTGCTGTTTGAGCCATAAGAAAATGGGGCTTGAGCAAGAGACAGAAACTGGCCGAATAAGCTTAAATTAGATTGAAGACCCATGAACCGTTACAGGATTGAGGAAGGGACTAAAAGATCGTTCTAGAGTTGCTAAGGACATGGGTTAACAGCAACAAAGACCAGAGATGAAGACTCTGATGCAGAAAGACCACCTCAAGAGCAAGAGGATTCAAACTGGGCAAAGAGCAAAGGCTGTTCTTGGCACTCAGTTACAACCACAGTACCACCACTGATTTATTACTTTTACTGCCTAAAATGAAGGTGCACCAGGCAGATGTCCAGTTTCCATCAAATCTGACAGTCATCAGTTATAATGCTAATTAAGTTTCTATCAATTTTCATGAAAACTAGAAGCCTAAATAGACAGAGACTCCCCAATGACTCCCTCCAAAGGAGATTCTAAAGCATATCCTCATCTTTACCAGGCACACAAAAAGATGCCCATGAGGAGGCCTCCCCTCCCTGCAACTAAAAATCTTCAATCAGAATTTGCAAGTAACATGCTGATAAGAAGCCAGGCTTCCTTCATCCTGCTGCTGACAGAGCTGCTTATTTTATATTACATATTTATTGGATGCAAAATTTCTGTACCACCATCCATCTCCTTGTCCTGTTCTTAGACAGCACCAACATCCTTGGAGCCTATTCCAGAAAAACGCAGGACAAATCCCACTGCATGAGATTAGCTTGAGCTGCAGCTGGAAGTGTCTAACTGTATGAACAGAAATCTCCCTCAGTTGCACTGAATTAACCTGGAAAGGAGACATGCACTCCATTCTTAACTAGGAAGTTTATATTCCTTCTTTCTAAGAGTGATTAAAATTGCTGAAGTCTAAATATTAATTTGTGCTGTGAAGGTCTCTCTACAAGGAAAATCAGTTTCTGGAAAGAACAGCTACTTAACTGCACCTGTTGAAGGAGAAGCAAGTGGAAAAAAGCAAAGTTAGGGTGATTTCTCTTGAGTTAAACTGGGTTACACTCAGAGGACCCACAAAGCTGAAAATAAGCCCTGTGGTCACACAGGGACTGGCACCCACCCTATTTCCCCTGTCACCTTTTTACTGCTCTGCTTCTGCCCCACTCAGCCTCCCACAGACCCTTTCCTGGGCAAATTCCCCGCTGATCAGATCCTTCCCCATCTCTACTCTCCACACTTCCATCATCAGCCTCCAGCTCCGTCTCCTGCCCTCACCTCCTCTGAGACCACGTGTAATTCCCTTTCTTCATTTATACTGTTACCTTGAAGGTATTTTTAGCCCATGACCACGTTGCCCCTGAGCCTTCCTTTTTCCAGACTCTGTAAATTTAGCTCTCTTAGTCATTCCTCATGTCTTCCAGAGCTCACATTCTTCCCTCTGACCTCCTTGGTTTTCTGCCTCCCCCTGCACCCACAAGAACCAAAGCCACACCGTCAAATTACCACCACCTGTGCTCTTAGACCTCATTCCCTGAGACAAGGCTGCTACAGGACCTCCTCCCAATACCCTAAGTGCCACAAGCTCCTCAGGGGTGACCCTTCAGAGATGTAGAAGACTTCCCACCAGCAGCCCCTTCCCAGTGTCTCCATGCACTGTGCTTTTTACAATATACAGCTTCTAGCAACAAAACTAATTTGGTCTCACCTAGGAGCTCTTCCAGACTTGCAAGGTGTCAGGAGCTTGGAGTCCAGCTCAGGACTGGCTCTGCTCCCAATAAAATACCTCCCAGGATCATAACTGCATGCTGGCTGGGACCCAGTCCCACAAAGCCCATTAGGTGCTTTGTTCCCATTCAAGCACCTGCCTCCCACCAACTTCAAAGCTGAATTGAAACCTGCATGAATATTTAGGGACTGGAGGTTGTCATCAGAAAGAAATAAGCCCATACTGAAATAGCTGATTCTGACACATCATCTCTGAGAGGAGGGGCACAGCAGATTGCTCTGTACTTTATCCTGCTGTGGAGAAGAAACCAACTCAATTAACTAGGCCCCAAATAGTCCCAGATGTCCTGGGTTGGGAGGCACCATCAAGAACCCCACATTGGTAGGTGTTTGGGGGCATAAAATGGGGTTTGGTGTGTAGGGCAGGAGATATTGGGGCAGGATGTGGGGGGATTCCTGCTCTGATGGGGTTACAGCACTTGGGGAGCTGTGCTGGATCACAAAGGGTCTGTGGAGATGAGCCCATTGTGCCCCAGGGATCTTGTATTCCTTAGGGAAGAGCAGGGAAAGAGGGTACAAGGCACTGGCTGGGAGGTTCTCTGCCAGAAGGAGGGTGTCAGCACTGGGGGAAAAACTATTTTCTTTTTTGTGTCATTGCAAAAGCCTTTTTTTTTTTTTTTTAATTGTTTTTTGTTTTTCTTGCTGAAATTTTAAAATCTCCAGATTTGGCAAGTTGGACAACCAAACTCAATCACTAAAATACTGAAAAGCTTCAAGGCTAACTATTATACCTCTTCAGTATTGAAAGTGATAAAAAAACCCCCTTCCAAATGTAAATAAGAATCTGCTTCCCGTTTTTTTTTCATGTAATATTTCTTTTTTTTTTCATTCCAGAATGTTAAAGAAGGGATATTAGATTTTGGGTTTGGTTAAGTGGGTTGTTTTTGATCCATGTTTCAGGTTTAAAAAATGGAAGTATTCTGTTGGGAAGCTGCCAGGCAGACGTGGCTGTCTCCATGCTCCTGCCTCTGTCACAGCATACCATGTGTCATCTGCAAAGAAAAACTCTTGAAGTAACTAAATTCGTAGTTTCTCTGCACCATGAGCTTTTGCTGCAGGCTTGCTTCAGTCTTTCAGCCTGGACACCTGGGAAATCAAAAGAGCATGAAGGGGCAAGGGTTTATGATTTATTTATCTTTAACCTGAGGTCTTAAGGAAAGCTGGTGCATGCGCATCTGCATCTCTCTTCCCTCCTTTAATAACTGCAGTGCTTACGGGCAATTTTTATCATCTTTATTAGAGATAGGAAGATTGCTATGAGTGAAAATATGTGATCAGAGAGAGGACAGAAGCCCTGAAATCCCCTCACTACAGAAGATGGTGATGCACACACACAACTGTCATTGACATTAGAGAACCCACCCAAGACTTTTTCAAACATAAATTCGTTGGAAAATGCCCCCCACCTGGTTCTACTGCTCATGAAACTGCTTCTTTGGGGGCTCACTTTGAACGCTGTGTGGGGAGCACTGAGAAACAGGGAGCCTCTGTGAAATATCTCTGTGTTGGACAAGGCAGGAGGGAGTCGAGGGGCAGAGCCCCTCCGGCAATGTGGATGCTGTGCCTGCAGGATGACTGTTCCTCACTTTCAGCCTGATTTTCATGCAGCCCCTGTTTTGTTCTTGCAACTTCGTCTTGCTCTCACTAACCCAAAGGATGTTCCTGTCCTCTGGGAATCTGGACACTCTGGCTGTGCCCTCAAAACCTCTCATTCAGCATCTCTGTGTGCTCGCCTGCCTGTGCAGGCAGCAGGCAGAGCAGGGGAGGGTGGCTTTAAAAATGAGCTGTGTTTGTATCCTGACAGCGAGCTGTCAGCTGGCCAGGCCACCCTGCGGGAGGGACTTCACCTCTACCTGGAAATGTGGTCAGCCTCAGCCACCCCTCCCTGTCCGCACTCTCTGCACATTTCCCGTGGTCCCTGTGGAGATCTCTGGCTGGTGAGAGCACCAAAGCATATTGACCTGCAGCAGCACACTTCCCTCCCAGCAATTGCTCTAATGGGAACCTCTCAGAGCATCCAGGAGGCCGGTGCAGCTCCCATTAATCACAGCCACCTCCCTCCTGGCACGAGCCACCCTTGCTCATCACTGCAGTCCTTCAGGTCAGTGCTGGGGGAGAATTCCACGCTGTGTCCTTGGAGCTGACTCACATCAGAGAGGATCTTCCCATCATGCTGATTTTTGAGCTGTGGCAGGGGCTGGCACAGACAACAACCCCCTGCACTCCCGCTCCATACCAAAACCCACGCTGAGAAACTGGCAGCCTTGGTGAAGTAAATGCTGTCACACCCATCACCTCCACACAGAGATGATATTTGGGGATGCTCTTACTCTCTTTCCTCTTCTTGTATCCCTGTCCCAAAGGCTGGCTGCACCCAGACTCATCACTCTAAGTGCTCGGCAGGCAGGCACTCGCTAGGTCTGGCTGGGACTGCAGAAAGCATTTAGCAGATATAAGGCATGAGAACAGTGCCAGACACAGGGTGATTACCAATCATTTAAACTAGGCAAAACCAGGCCACCCTAAATTTGTAGGCAGCAAAGGACTGTTTGTGGACAGAGCTGAAATGAGTTATTTGAAGATGCTGCAGTACCTCTCCATAAAACAGAGCTGTGGCTAAATGATACCCAAGGCAGGAAGGTGTTCTGGCCCAAAGCTGTACCCTGGGATGTGCTACAGCTCCAGTTTCTCTCTCAGATCAGCAATATCTCTAGGGGGGTGAAGGCACAGGCCAAGAGGAGTGTGGGGCTGGTGCATTGCCCTGGCCAGAGCTGCTGTTATGTGCTCCCCTGGCTGCAGATGCACCTGAAAATGTGGATCTCCACTGGGGGAATGCAGAGGGAGGTGGTTAAAAGAAATGAGCAAAAAGCTCCCGAGACTGGCCCTTGGTGGGTTACAAAATACTGGGGGAGGGCCCGGCTTGTCACACTCCTCCCTGAATTTGTACCTGTGGGGCAGGATTTCGCCAAGGGCGGCTGATGTACTTTATGAAGGAGGTGCAAGGGAAGCAGGATGGAGACCCACACAAACATGGGATGTTCTCTGCCCTGATCAGCATTTTTCCCCAACTTCTGGTCTGGCCCATCCTCTGCTTCCCAAAAAGGCCTAAGTCTGAGGATTTTATGTCCAATCCCAAGAATGCAAAACCCAGGGAGATCAGAGCTCCAGTCTGCAGTTCTCCTCAGCCTTTCTGGGTCACACACTACCCAGGCTGTCACAGGAGCCCCAGCCCCATCTGCTCAGACTCAAGTGTCCAACACTGCAGATCTGCTCATGAAAGATGCCAAGCCCAGCCACATGGGCTGGGGAGCAGGGCAGTGGTGATTTACATCCATGCTGGATGGAAAGCTGTCCCTGACAGTGCAGCTTTGCAAGGTGAAATGTTCTGCACAACTGCCCAAGGAGAAGAGAAGCATCTGCTGGGACATAGCACCCAAGCAAGACATTGGTCAGTGACGAAACCACTTTCCAAGGTCATGCAGTCACTTGGTGCTGCATGTGCATCATTCCCACCTCTATAGAAGATTTAGCATCTCCATCACCAGCAGGTAATGGCAGGACCCACTTGAGTGATGTTCTCTGGGAATCCTGGTGTTCAGGAGGTTGGAGGGTACCTTGGCCTCCCTGGCAGTCAGTGACATTGATTTCCAGGGCAGCAGGAATGCGATGGAAGATCAGGAAATCTCTGCTTGGTCTTCTCCCTTAGTGGGGTATATTTCCAAATGCTATTGAAATGCTCCAGATGTTACCAAGAGTTTTGAGTCAACATGAGACAGGCAGGACCTCACTACCCATGTGGGGTTAAGGTTCAGCAAAATCTGGTGACAGATGAAGGGAGCAATGGGAAAGGAGCTGCCTTAACTGGAGAGGCTCTCTGAGTGTCCAAGCTGGCACGAAAAGCATTTCCAGGTCTCTGCAGGGGTGTGCTCAAGCTGACAAGGGGTTGTGGCCGATGCTTTATCTCACCTCCAAGTGCAGAAGGGCAGCAGGCAGTTCAAATTCACCCAGCTCAGCATCTGCAGCCTGGATTCCACTTGCAAAAACCTTATAAATTTTTTAAAGCAGCCCAAAACGCCTGCTGAGTCGGCCAATCAGCTCTGGCAGATTAAGAAAACTTACTTTAAATTATTAACAGCACACAGGCAGACACAAGGGTAGAGGTGGGAAAGTAGAAGGGACTCATTCCTCCTTCTCTAGTGGATGCCACAAGAGCAGCCAGCAAGAGGCTGGGGATGTGCAGAATTGTCTGTTCACACCTTGGAGGATGTTCCCATTCATGGAATCTTCCCTTTTCCATCAGGAAACCTGAACAAGGCATCAGTGCCATGCTGTGACATGGTGTGCTGCATCATGGAGATGATGTCCCTTTTGGAAACTGGATGTCGGTTCACATCCAGCGCCCCCCACACCTCCCTCTCCTTCCCTCTTCATTCAGGTCCACTGGTTTCTCAAAAAAACTCCTTGAATAGCTGATCCCCAGATGCATAGTTCAGTCAGGTCTGATGTTTCTTGACTTTCCTACAACCTCTAGCAATTTTCCCCCCACCAGCCTTAAATATCAGGTAATACAATCACATTTGCAAATACTGTTTCCCCAAAGAAATGGCAATAAGCACTTTTCAGCGCTCGAGGTTCTGCCTTATTCACTTTGCCACTGACGCGCTCCCTGCCGGGATCAGGGAGATGGGACTGAATTTCCTCTCCTTGGCAGCTGCTCCAGAAGGACTTTGTCCCTCTTTCCACGAGATGGCGTTGCCGAGGCTGCTACCGAGGGAAAGCATCCACCGCGACGCCTGCAGGGAGGACTGGGATGGGAAGTGCCTCCGAAAAAGTAAAATTTGCTATGAAAAATTGCCTCTGAGTCCTCGGCTGTGGGGTCCCAGCGCACCTGCCATGGCAGGGAGGAACTGGAGGAGTCGTTCGAATTTTTATAATCCATCTCACCACGGGCCACACACCCCCCACCTGCTCTGACACACTGCTGATGGTTCCCAAACCAACATCCCCAGTGTGCCTGCAAGCCCTGTGGGGTCAAGCAATGAATTGCACATGTTGGGTCATTTATCCAATCCCAAAACACAATTCCACAATGGATTTAACCCAAGGTTTGGCTGGAGGCAGGTCATGGCTTCATTTGATATTGATTTGAGATACTCAAAATTCAGCATACTTTATTTTCTTCTTTGAGTGTCATGCTTTGAAGTGGGTTTAAATCCACAATATTCTGTTAATTCTGTTAATTCTGTCTCTCTACAGTTCCTGACCCGAACATCCCAAAATGGGGGATGCTGCTGCTGCCAACATCTCACTTCAGGCCCTGTCTCTACTTTCTGCTCCTGCACATCACCTGGAGTGCCAGACCACACTGAAATCAGGCTGAAAACTTGGCCCTGCTGTGAGCCATGAGCAAGTCTGAGTTAAATCCTCAGGGTTTTATATTTTTCGTGTTCTGCAGTTCCACCGTTAATTACCACACCACTTGTGTGTCGCTCCCAGAGCATCTTTCACAGCTCCCCTGGCATATTTCTATGGAAACGTAGCTGTGGTTTTGTCAGGCTTGGTTTTGCTTTTAAAATAGCAGTAGAGGTGCAGACTTTGTGCCTTCTCTTTTCTGACACCAAGGTTGTCCCCACTCCTGCTATGCCAGGGACTGGTTTTCATTTGGAACCAGAGAGCTGAAGGTTCCTGAGCAGTGTGGGAGTAATATTCCCACAGGAGTTCCTGTTCCTGCTGCTTTTAAGGGTGGAGGAAATACATGCACACGAAGATTTTCTCCTCCTTGGAAATACCCAGGAAGGGGCACAAGTCTGCCATGCTGGCTTCAGGGACAACATGCCTCAGGAACTGGGAAATGCAGGAGGAGCTGAAGATGAGATTAAACTATCAGTGGGAAAACAGCCTTCTCCTGTGGTCGTGCTGTGCCTACAGGGATCCCCAGATCCCCTTCCAAGGACATGGCACTTCACAGAGCTGGAATACTGCAAAGACCTTGGGCATCAAATTTATTCATCTACCGATGAAGCTGGTGGATGTGGGGGGAGTGTGGGGAGGGGTGAGGAACCTCAGTGGCCTGTGTACAGTTTTGGGGAGCCATGGCTCAGGGAGCTGGTACGTGTCCATGTGCTGTCAGACTGGGACATGGATGGGGAGGGTGCTGGGGGAGCAGACAGGATGACTTTATGCAGCACTCTCTGTGATTCAGCTTGATATCAGCTCCTTGAGGCTCTGCCTGGGGACACTTAGCACTGCAGAGCATCAGATGTTAATTAGGATCATTAAGGACTCCTGTGACACAAACGGTAATGATACTTGTGCCTCTGGAGCTCTCCTGGGAAGGAGCTTGCGTGATGCTGCCCTTCACAGAGTCCATGTACAGCCGCCTGCTCCCAGCACTGTGGCTTCTCCTAACAGCCATGTCATGTGCACAGCCAGCCTCAGCAAGCCCCAACAACTGCTAGTGCCACCTTCAGGGAGGAAATGTCCCTTAGAAATGTCCCCAGAGTGCTGTGGTGGAAGCAGCATCTCTCACACCACCTCCCTCCATGTCCCTGCCTTGCCGTTCCACCTCCCACTTCTCCTCCTAGTCAGTGCTCCCACTCTGTCCCCCTCAAAGCTCCTGGCTGTTGCTCTTTGGTCAATCCTAACAACTCAGCAATCACAACCCTTTGAATTGGGACAGCTGCACTGGGTGGGGCTGGGAAAGGTGCACACCTTGCCCCAGGCTGTAAGTTTGTAATGGGAGTCAAGACACTGTCCTGGGTGATGACCATGAGTTTTGGGGCTTCTTCGGAGGCTTGAGTCATGTCTGGGCTTCAGTCAGGGAGAAATGTTCCTGTTGTGTTGTTTGGAAAGGGCTGGGGAATGTGTGAGGCAGAACAGCATGTGAAGAGACAAGTCACTTCTCCCAAAATAATGGGACATTACAAAGAATAAAAGTGATATTGCCTGCCCTTCCCACAGGGGTGCCATTTTCCTTTCTTTCAATGGCATAACTAGGAACTTAACCTGTGCTTACTTTGCATGAAAAAATGATAATAAAGGTCCTGTTGGATGATACCAGAGGGCCAAGCATATTAAGGAGAGTAAGAGCAGCCACCGCTTTAGGCTGGGGGAATCAGCCCACAACCTGCATGGGTTAAAGGGTGTGAGTTGGGGAAGGGCTGTGTGCTGAGTGACACCCTGAGAATGGGTGCCCAACTCTCCTGCTTCCTCTAAATTTCCATCCCAGCTTCTCCCATGCGCACCCCCACCACCTGCTCTAAGTAGGACCACACAACGCCCCCCCAGCCCAGCCACTCCCAATGACAAACGCACACACACAGCTCCACACCTTTTGGGTTGGTTGGTTGGTTTTGTTTTTCGGGGGTTTTTTTTTTTTGGTTTTTTTTTTTTCCACTGTGGATGTTGTACCAGTTTTATTGGTAAAATTAACATGAAGCCTCACAAACGCTGGAACATGCTTTTCCTTTTAAAGAATTTCCACTGGACCTTAATGGTGAGCATCCAGTCGTTGACATATAAACTCTTACAAGCTGATGTGCACACGTGCGCCCGGGGGAGACGGTGGCAGCGTCCTGGTGTCAGGGATGGTTTCTGCGCGATGCACTGGGAGCCCACAATTCATTTGCCAGCCTTCTGGGCCTTCTGGGCAGACTTGGTGACTTTTCCGGCCCCACCGCTCTTCTTCTCCACATTCTTGATGACGCCCACGGCCACGGTCTGCCGCATGTCACGGACAGCGAAGCGGCCTGTGGGATGGAGAGTGGGGAGGTGTGAGGGGAACACTAAGGCTGAGCTCTTCTTGGGAGGGTGATGGTGGGATCTACACCCACCTCCTTGTGCGGGTTCCTGGGGGAACAAACCCTGAGCTATCAACCCTCACTCTGATCACCACGCTAGTCCCGATGCTCCTCTCTGTTTAAATTATTCTTTATTAAATTTAAATCACATCTGTTTTCTGCAAGCTCCCAGCATTGCTAGAGCTTCCAGATGTGTAACATCAGCCTGGTCTAGCAGAAGGTGTCCCTGTCCTTGATAAGGGGTTAGAATGAGATGGTCTTTAAGATCCTTTCCATTCCATTCTAGGATCCAAGCAGAGCATTTCCCTGCATTAAAAGGTGGCCTCTGCTGTGCAAACTTCCCTCTTTCTCCTCCTGACCAGTTCTTTTAGGGCAGAGATAAGGAAACTGAAAAATGTCTCTGTCTTCAGAAACAATCAGTTCTGTAACTCTGAAGGAAAGGTCTTGCTGCTCCCAGAGGGAAAACCCAGCCCTGCCTTTGGAAACCCAACCTGGGGGAGCAACAAAACATCCTCAGCTCCTTCCCCAGTCTAACCAGTGGGGGACACTAAGAGAGACCCAGCATGCCTGGTGTGAGCTCTACACCCACAGAGCCTTCATGCTCCTCTGCAAGACACCACCAAAGAGTCATTCCCTTACCAAGGGGCGGGTACTGAGAGAAACTCTCCACACACATCGGCTTGCCAGGGATCATCTCCACGATGGCTGCGTCGCCCGATTTCAGGGACTTGGGGTTGTCCTCCAGCTTCTTGCCAGAGCGCCGGTCGATCTTCTCCTTCAGCTCGGCGAACTTGCAGGCGATGTGTGCGGTGTGGCAGTCAATGACAGGCGAGTAGCCAGCACTGATCTGGCCAGGGTGGTTCAGGATGATCACCTGGGGGGGCAGAGCAGTGTCAGGGCAAGGCTGGGAGCTGGGGTACAGTGACAAACCATGCATGGTGGCATCACCAGCTCTGCTCACCTGAGATGTGAACTGCGCTGCCTCCTGCGGTGGGTCCGACTTGCTGTCCCCGCAGACGTTCCCGCGGCGGATATCCTTGACCGAGACGTTCTTCACGTTGAAACCAACGTTGTCCCCCGGCAGAGCCTCGCTCAGGGCCTCGTGGTGCATCTCCACGGATTTCACCTCAGTGGTGATGTTCACAGGTGCAAAGGTGACCACCATTCCAGGCCGCAGGATTCCAGTCTCCACTCGGCCCACGGGGACTGTGCCAATCCCTGCAGAGACAAGGACAGAGCACAGCAAAATGTAATCTGCTTGGTATATCCCTGGGCCATAGCCTGGATTCCGCAAAATCCATATATCTCCAGTGGTTTTCACCAAAGAACATGTTTGCTTCTTGCCCAAAGCCCCCCAGTTTTCAGCAGATCAACACTGGGATTTTCAGAATTACTGAGTCCATCCTTTCTAACCAATGTTTTGTAAAAAAGAAGTAACACCATAGTCAGGAGCCTCTGAGCAATCCACATGCCCTGAAAGCTCTTCCTTTGGAGCAGCTGTGGCATCTCCTGCATAGAGGACTGGGACATCATAGCATGTGTGCAACAACAGCATCCACACTCCTGCTGGCCACAACAGCAGCTGTGACAGGGAATGAAGGTGGCTCATTAAATGAAGGGGATCTTTTATACCCTGTGTCAACAGGAGATTTGGGAAAACACCTTTGGAGGCAGGTGAAGTGTCACGAAGAGAAATAACCTTGAAAAGAGGTTGGGGAGGTTGACTGGTGCCATCTGCTCCTCCACATCCACCCTGCTGCCTCCACTTCCCCTCTTTTCAGGGTGTCTGCTCCCCGAGGATGTGCCTTATGGTAAAACCAGATCTCTGCCCCAGCTGAGCTAGGGGAGAACACAGACTTACTCACCACCTTTCCTCTCCATTGCAAACAAAAGACTGCACTAAAAACCTTGCTAAATCCCATGTTCAATCCCTGCCTGGCTTCTGCTCTGTACACACCCTTGGAAAAGTGTGGAAAAGGGCTGGAAAAGGCTGTTCCTGCCAAATCCAGCAACTGGGGAGTCAGCAGGGCTGCCTACTATTGCCAGCAGGTCAGAGAGCTCATGGGGTATTTATAGCTCAGAAAAGTGTCCCCATCACCTCTCCAGAGGGAAGGGGAGACGCGCTCCCTACATGGCTGTGCCACGGTCCAGCTCGGCAGGCAGAGGTGCTGATGATGGACACCAGCATTTGGGAAGCACTGTCAGGTCAAGGCACCAGCTTCAGTGGCCCTCCCTGCTGGTCTTGTCCCTCATCTGGGTCACAGAATGTTTTGTGCTGCCTCCAACTTGCCTGGCCAGCCATGACCTCTGGGAGAGACAAATTTGCAGCCATTTTGGCACTGTATGTTCCCTGCAGAGAGCTCACAACCCTGGTGCTCCTCTCTGATCCCTGGGAATCTCCACCCCAGACAGTCCAGGCTCAAATGGGGTCTTTGCCCTGGAGCTACCACCCTTCTCCCCAGCGTTATCTCAAGTCTGAAGAGTCCAGCCCCACCAGTTTCCCAGTGCCTGAAAATGTCATTCCCAAATCTTTGTGGAATGAAGACTCTGGTTAAAGCAGAGTGAAGAAGGACAGTGACAAGACTTTTTCTCACCTCCAATCTTGTAGACATCCTGAAGGGGCAGGCGCAGGGGTTTATCTGTGGGGCGGGTTGGGGGCAGGATGGTGTCCAGGGCCTCCAAGAGGGACACCCCACTGGCATTGCCTTCTTTGCGCTCCACTTTCCAGCCTTTGAACCAAGGCATCTGGAAAGAGAGCAGCAACAACATAGTTATAGAATCACAGAATTTTAGAATGGTTTGGGTTGAAAGGGACCTTAAAGAGCATTTTGATCCACCCCTCTGCCATGGACAGGGACACCTTCCACTGGACCAGGTTGTTCCAAGCCTCGTCCAACATGACCTTGAACACTTCCATCATGCACTGAGTTTGCCTGTCCTCAGCATCCAGAGGTGAAGCCAGAGAGATGTCCCACCAGGACAATGTCCATAGAGTTAGTTCAACCCTGTCCTGACTTTACCTGGGAGCTGGGGAGCTCCTTTCACTCCACCATTCCCACAGGCTTATCTGCCCCTCTTTGCACAATCTCCCCCTCTCTTCTAGAAATGAGGAAGACATCCATTAACAGGAGAAAAAGAAGGGAAGTGGTTAAAACCAGCAAACTCACAGCCCCCACTTCCAGTATCAACCCACGGGCACTACACCAGCCACCTGGGTCCTGCCCTCCAGCAGTGCTGCCTTCAGCACAGGGACCTGCAGCCAAGTCCCAGCTACAAAGTGCCCAACCTTCAGTTCTGGGATCCAAGTTTCTTCAAGGCAACCTCCAGACAGATGCTCTTCCCCCTTGTTCCTGGTATCACCCCTCCAGGGTCTGGACTTTAAACCCTGGCTTGGGAGGATGCTGGAAACTCAGCCTTGTATTGGGTCTGCCAAGGGACAGAATTGTTTTTCACAGAGACTCCTTTCTCCTGTCCTAAATTGGACCCTTGAAGCTAAAACTGGCTAGAAAATAGGCAGAGAGGAATGGAAATGTGCTTGGCAGGAGCTGTGGTTTAATGCAGGAAACTGCAGTGCTTTCTCGGTGTGACTCTGTACATCTGGAAGCTGCAGCAACACCTAGAGTTTGCCAGAAGAAAAATTCAGTCCTGGTTCTGATGCAACCCTAATACAACAAGCAGAAATCAGAGTCTGCAAGGCCATCCCCCTGCCACAGAGAAGGTTAGACAGTATTTTCCCATTCCAAGATCAAATGCTTCCCTTGTGTCCCAAATCCATCACACACCTTGCGAACATGGCTTTTCCCTTAGGCACCAGCACCAGCGGCACTATGCAACAGGAATGGGGCTGGGGTGAAATGGGACCCCCAGAGTACCCCTAGTTTCACACCATCCCTGAAGGACACAGCTATGCCAATGCTGGTTTCATATCCTGCAATCTGCACCACTTTTGGGAAGAAGTAAAGGAGAGAGCTGGGTGCAGCCAGAGAATTCAACCTGCATCTGAGGTGTTCAGATCAGCCCCCTTCAGAGGGTCACATCTGACACCACTTGACTTCCTTGGTGACAGTGGCAGGAGGAGCCTGGGCACAGTTTTGCAGTGGGTTCTTCCCAGGGCACTGCAGCTCTTGCCATGCAGCCGGTCCCAGTGCCAGGAAACAGCTTGACAAAATGGCAACTCCATCCAGCCAGTGAGGGAGCCTCATGTGATGCACAGGATGACTCAGACCTTCTCCCAGGCTGCTGTTGCATGGCCAAATGCAGGGCAGGGACCTGTGCCAGCAGCTGCCCTGGTGGCCGCCTGCCCGCGGGCTCTGCTCTCGAGGGTGGCACTCACCATATGCCTGCAGCTCCCGTCCCTCTGCCCCACACAGCTTGGGGACATGGGAAGATGGAAACCTCTGCCTGTGATACCTGGCTGTCAGAGCCATCCCTCTATCCAGGGCATTTCTGACATCCCAACAATCAGATAAAGGCGCACTTAGACACCTTCTGAAAGCAAATCTCTTCTGTGAAACCACAGCATGGCCCCAGGGTGAGGAGCAACTGCAAATCCTGCTTTGTGCTGCCTCCTGTGGCAAACCGAATAAGACCTCTCTTGTGTATTCCCCCAAATATGCTGCCTGAAGAGCAATTCCTACTCTACTACTCCTATGGCAAAGGCAGGATCTGACCAAATCCTGCAGGCTCCAGCCCCCAGGTCCCCAGAATACGAGCTGAGCTCCAGTTCTTTTGCACCCTAAGTCTATTTTACAGAGCAGTTGCCTTTCTCTGATTTTCCCCAGCCCACAAGCATTCCAACACCCCCACCCACACACTCCCGTGTTGGGGATGCAGACCCAAGCCATCTCACTCCCTTGCACCACAGATGGGTGCATTTGGGTTGCAGCATCCCATGGAGGAGTCTCCCAAACCACATGGAATAACCCCATTCTGCCAGCTGCAGCAAGAGAAAGCTGGTTCACAGAAAACACCATTTGCCAAAAAGCTCTCAAATGTCAAACTTTGATGGAAGCACAGCTCAGCTGTCATTTTTTGCAGTTGGCCTTGGGATTCTGTGCAATAGGGACGTGGGCTGGAGTCTCCCACACAGAGCTGGCTCCAGCCTGGCATACCACCACACCTCCCCTTGCTCAGAGGTGACAGGAGCTGCAGGGACGTCATGGCTCCAATCCCCACTTTCTGATAAGTCCCCTGACAGACAAGTCACTTGACTGCCTTGTGCTTCAGAGAAACCTGTCCAGAAACTGTGAGTGAAAATGATCAGAGCTTTTTTGGGCAAGGAAGGAGAGAAGAGATATCTACACCAGCTTCCTGCTCAAGCTTGCCTAGGGGGTGGTGCAATATGGGGACGATGAGTCTGTCCCTGCACCCTCTCCAGCAAAGCTCATGCTGTTCCAGACCAGGCCAGGCTTTCTTCCCAATTCCCTAGCTTGGGCAGCTCTTGGGAACCCATCCAGGAGCCAGCTGCCTCTTATGACAAAAGGGAGAGTTATTTTGGCCCTGCTTTCTCTTGGGCAGCACATCACACTGAGAACCTGCCCTGAGACCCCTCCAGAGGAAGGGGGCCAGTGAGCCCCTCCTGCTCTGTGCCTCCCCTCTGCAGCCTATTAATAGAACTGTTCAGGATCATCTTCCCAGTCCAGCAGCTGCTGACATTTGGGACCTGTCTGATTTGAGCACCCAAGAACCACAGGGCTGGGTTTGGCATGGCTGTGGCTGACCTTTATCCCAGCTTTGCTCTGCAGGGAACAGGAATCTCCCAAGCACCTCAACAATTCCTTCCTTCCAAGCCAGACCAAATGACCTGCCTTACCTCTGCAAACAGGAGCTGCATTTGAAGATGGTGTGAGCTTGCACTGCAACACTCTTCTAGCTCAGGCTTGTGATTCCTGACTCCCTCAGTTGCTGCTGTATTCATGCATTGCCTCCCTTCTCACAGAACCCTGCCCTGTAACCCACAGTTGATGTCCTAAAGCCCCCTTAAGCATCGAATTTCCCACTGGTTTCACAAGAGATTACTGGGGTTTCTCATCTGAACAACTTGTTTAAGGTCACCCACAAGTCATCAGGAGAGCAGGGACTTTCCTCTGGCCAGAACTTTTCAGCCCATCTTTTCTTTAGTAGAATAATGCTGAGGTAGCTTTTTCTCAAAAAAAAAAAAGTGTCAGAGTAACAACTGTTATTGGCAACCTGTCTGCCAAGAAGCCTGCATCCCTCTCCAGCTCTTCTTTCTGCCACGTGAAATGATGGTACAGGCCCATCCAGAGCACCATGCCTTTGTCTCCCCACCACCCCCATTGCGGAGGGAGAGGCATTGTAAAAATCAGCTGGACAAGGACCAGCACCAAATAGATGCTCTAGGGAATTGTGGTTTTGGCATGGGAAACCTGGTACCTCCTCAAGAAAAGGTCACCTTAAGAAGTGAGATCCTGGCACTGGAACAGGAGATGAGGCCACCACCAGTGGCAAACAGGATCGATGGGAAAGGGATACCCAGCACGAGAGAGCCTGGCTGCATAGTGGGAACCATTCCAAGCCTGAGACCAGATCATGCTATTTCCCTCAGAAAACAATGCCCTAAAAGCATACATGATGCTCCTGCTGAGACTGACAATTGCTGTGGAAGGCTCTAACGTCACCATGAGATTGATGATGTGAACAGTTCAAATCCCAGCTCAGAAGTAAAACAAGACAGATTATCTCCTGAAGATGCTCATGTTTAGCTGCTGGGCTGTCTGGCCATGGTACAGCACCCAGCATGCCCATGAACAGTGTGCCCATTCATCCTGCCTGGGGCCAATCAGAGCTACATGACACATCATCTATGCTGGCAACACGGGCCATTATGCACAACGGGTGCATGAAATGTTTTCAGAGCACAAAGGTCATCTGCAGCCTGGGTCAGGAACATCAGGGTGAGAGGAGAAGTCTAACACAACGCACACTTACGTTGGGAGAGGGCTCCAGCATGTTGTCTCCATGCCAGCCCGAGATGGGCACGAAGGGAACTGTGGCTGGGTTGTAGCCGATCTTCTTGATGTAGGCGCTGACCTCCTTGACGATCTCATCGTAGCGTTTCTCGCTGTATGGGGGCTCTGTGGAATCCATCTTGTTGATGCCCACGATGAGCTGCTTCACCCCCAGGGTGTAAGCCAGCAGGGCGTGCTCACGGGTCTGCCCGTTCTTGGAGATACCGGCTTCAAATTCACCCACGCCGGCAGCAACGATCAGGACGGCACAGTCAGCCTAGGAGGAGAGAGCTAATGAAGTGCTGCTATCCCCAGAGAGCATGGCCCTGGTGACACCCCTGAGGGCTTTGAGTGAGTCCCAGATGAGCACTACTCTTGGATTGGACACGCTCCCTGCCAGATGCTACCCATAACCCTGCTGATCCACTTCAAGACCAACACAACTGTGTTATTTCAGACTTGACAACTCCACGTGGTTCTGCAACGTGGGCTGGAAACCAGGGTGGATCCCTCCAGGTTGAATGACTCTGATCACGACCTCATTTTGATCATCTACAGACAAGGTCTTATTTAAAACACTACTGATGTCTTGCAAATAAACTCCCTGGGTGATGGGTGAGACTCGAGCCATGGAAGTCCCTACCCTGGGCTTGTCAGTAAGTCGAAGCCTCCCACCTCCAGCAGCCCCCCACCCTCTGCCCCCCACTTCTCACCTGGGAGGTTCCAGTGATCATGTTCTTGATGAAGTCCCTGTGCCCAGGTGCGTCAATGATGGTGATGTAGTACTTGGTGGTCTCGAACTTCCACAGCGAGATGTCAATGGTGATGCCACGCTCACGCTCAGCCTTCAGCTTGTCCAGTACCCAGGCATATTTGAAGGACCCCTTCCCCATCTGGACAACACAGATACAAGACCCAGTGAGAAACCCAAACCCACAGCACTGATGATGGCCACCCACCCTCCAGGTCACATCCCAAGCTCACACAGGCAGAGGGTCACATTGCAAACATGGAAGGAAAAATTCCCTAAATTCAGTGGCAGCCATGATCTAGTCACTAATAAATACAGGAGAAATGAGATATTGTTTTCAACATGTTCCCCAACAGGGTGTAGTAAAGGCTGGAAGAAGAGCCATGAATTGAATCTGTGAGTGGGGCTGGATGGGAGGACCTGGAGCCAATGTCCCATAAGGTTTTCTCCATGCAAACACCACGGTCCTGCACAGCTCCTGGGAAATCATGCTGCTATAGAACTGCACAGCAATGTGGAAAGCTGCTTCTTGTCATACTAAGTATCTCTGAGAGGATATTTATATACTTATCCCATTTCCTAATCTCAATGCAGTTATTGAAAAAGGTCTGTTTATGAGATATTGTTTTATCTCCCATGGTTTCACAGAGATGCACACTTAGGGACACAGTCTCATAGTGGGCTTGGCAGTGCTGGGTGAACAATTGGACTTGATGATCTTAGAGGACTTTTCTGACCTAAATGATTCTCTGATTCTATTATTTTTATCTATGAATCAAATCTGTGAGGCAGCTGGTTGGTGGAAAAGGGCACTGCTGCATGAGTTAGCCCCTAACTGACAGGGGCAGAATGGGTTAAAAGAAAATGAAATGAGAGATGGTTGCTACGAGCAGAATAGAAACATGATTGATTTTTGCCACGGAGTGTGCAAATTCACAGGAAAAGCTACTGTGAGCTGCAGCCAGACCAACTGTTGTTGCCAAATGGCCAAAATCTCAGCCAACATTGTAATGCATAAAATCACACAGGGGGAGATTAGCTCCAGTAAAACTCTCTGCCCTGTGGTAAAGCACATTCCCTGGTAAAACCACAGTGACACTTCTGAACTGCCTTCCCTTTGGGTTGTCTTCTCTGATGTCATGACATCAGGGAGAGGCAGATTCCCTCCAGCAAGGAGGTGGTGCCCCCAGTCTCAGCTGGGATCCTGCCAAGGTGGAGATGGGGCAGGACAAGCCCATCCCTTGCTGACCACGCTGTGTGCTGGGGCAGTCTGGGCAGCCTGGCCAAAGCAAAGGGTTAATGAGCATCAGTTGTAGCTCTTGGCCTCAGATACAAGGTTGTTTAAGATAGAGAATGGAATTTAGGTCATTTGTGTATGATTTAATGAGCTTCCACTGCTATGCAAGGTCAGAGCTGCGATACCCTGCTTCCTTCCATCCATCCATCCATCCATCCATCCATCCATCCATCCATCCATCCATCCCACTGTTCCCTGCAATCATGGTTTCTTCTGGCCAGTTATAAAACACTGGTCAGAGGGAAGTACCTCCTCATGGCAGGTACCAAAGGCTTCAGTGATGAGCCTTGCCAAGAGAACTAACGCAGCATCACATCCACACATGCCCTGCCCACGCCATGCCAGGGGCTGGTCTGCCCCAGCTCCTACATTCCAGCCCCACTCCCAGCCAGCACAAGGAATTAATGGTGACAGCCTGTTTCGTAACAGCTGAGTGCTGCGATGACTTTGCAGCTTGCTCTGGAGATTACAGGCAAAATCCCAAAGCCAGGGGCAAACCTTTCCCTCCTCAGAAGGGACACCAGGTCAAGAGTGTGCTGCCCCATCTTCACTGGGAAGCTGCAGGCTCTCACTGGAATGGAAAAATCCAGAATCAAATCTCTGCTCCTGAGCATCCTCCTAACATTGAATTTAGCGAGAGGGCAGAACAGGAGCTTGGAGGTTTATAGAATCGCAAAATGGTTTGGGTTGGAAAAGACCTCAAAGATCACCTCATTCCAGCCCCCCTACCATGGGCAGGGACACCTCCCACTAGACCAGGTTGCTCCAAGCCCAATCCAACCTGGCCTTGAACACTTCCAGGCACAGGGCAAGGTTAACCCTTTCCAGAATGCACATCAAACTCCCCCTTGCCAGGGGAACAGGGAGGAGTCATTAGAACGTGCTCATTTACTGATGGAAATGGAGATACAGTAAGGAATGTTGCATTTGTGCAATAGATTAACAATGGGTCATCCTCGGGCAGGAGCTCAATCAGCACATCCCACAGCCTTTCCCCCTTCAGCAGCCTATTCCCTCACTTCTGGATGGAGAAACTGAGGCACAGAGTAGAAACCCCTGGCTCTCCCAAGGGAGCTGAGTTGGAATCAGCCCCTTATTGCCATCAGCCACATCCATGCACACAAACAGCTGGTCATCACATGTGAACCCCCCCCAGAGCTCAGCATCACACGTAACATGAAGACAAATGAGACCCTTTATTTAACAAACAGTTTCCCTTCTTTCACGGGGTATATTCAGTTACCCAGAGCTGCTGTTGAAAAACCCAGGGTATTATCTAGCTTTGCACAATACCTTCCCTGTTCAGTGCCAGAAACAGCCTGATTTTCCCTGATCGAACCCCAGTGAAGGGACAACTTTCTATTCGGAGACCACAAATACTGCTTATTTAATTTTTTTAAAAATAGAACAACTCTTCTTTCAGAGATACTGTTACCTCTGCCCTTGAGTCAAATGGAAAAAAAAGAAAGAAAGGAAAAATCCTTGCTCTTTTTGCTTAAAAAAAAAATAAAATAGCAGACTCCAGGTTTTTTTGTTGGCTTTTTGGGTGCACGCAGGCCTCCATTTCCTGTGAATGCCACCTAATGGAAGAAAACCCTTCCCCAGCTCTGCATCAGAAAATGGAGTCTGTAAGCTCAGTCAATAGGCTATTAATAGCAGCCTCCGGTCCCCGTGTATTCTGGCAAGTCAGTGAAAGTGTCTGTTCAATTAAAATTGCTGCAATCACATCTACAATAGCCTTATCAAACCTTATCTGATCCATAGGTAAAGGGGGGGGGATATATGGAGGGATATCAGCAATCGTCTTAAAGCATAGGGAGAGGGATCATTTTGTAGGAAGGAAGAAGCTCTTCACTTAAGGGATGGAAAAAAGGGCTGAGAGTGAGGCAGGAAAATGGGGGGGTTAGCTCAGATGCTATCGGCAAATTAAAAGGATTAAGACAGACAAACGGTAAAATATCAAATCAAGAGTGGCAGCTCTTTAAATCTCTTTTTTTTTTTTTCCCACTGAAAAATGATCTTGACCAGAAAAGAAATAAAAAAGGCAGGAGGGAAAAAAGGAAGGATATGTGCATTAAAGATTCCCCGAGCGATGACGACAAGCCATCTTCTGAGTGACAAGAGCTGCCCTGTCGATAACACAGCCAGGCTGTTCCTGGCTCACCCACCTCTCTAGAATTTACCATCATTAATTTCTCAGAGCTTCCAATTCACATTTTTCTTTCCAAGACTATTTCTTCCTCTCTAATCTTGGGCTTTGCCACATTACAGGTATTGGGTGGTGCTTTGCTGTGTGACAGCCTGCTAAATGCGTATACTATTAAATTGTTATAAATGACATCATTACAAGAGTTAAACAACAGAATTTAACTTAAATGCTCAGATTTCCAGCCAGCTTTTCTTTATTAAAGACTACCAATCACACTACACATCACCTGCTTGAGGGAAATGGGAATGGGGGTTTTTAACTGGACCAAATGAGTGGTCCAGCTGATGCTGCACCATGTCCCCAAGCAGGCATTGGAAGACAGTGCTTCAGAGTGAAATTCAGGAAGCCCTGAACTAGGCAGTAAGGAATTATCAGGTTTTTCCCCTCATGCACAATATTTAGAAGGAATTTCATGCCCTCAAACACCACGGTTTGCGGCTTTTCTGGAATCCTGGTGGTTACTGCTGGTTCCCTAATCCATCTTGCAGACCTCGCCATGCCCCTGCCCTCATTAACAACCAGCAGCAGGGAGTCCCCCAGCTCTGGAAAAGAGGGTGGCGAGCGCCCAAATGGCCTATTTTCCCAAGGCCAGAGAAGTCGGGAAGACCCAGGGGTGCTGAGGGAAAAAAATAGATGGGAACAAAGGGAGAAATAGAAGGTAAGAGAAGGGCAACACCAGCAAAAGGGGAATGCTGTTTGTGGGATACTTGTGGGGATCAGTGTGGAGCAACGCCATGGGTGGGACTGAGGGGTGGGAGCACGCTGAGGGACAGGCTCCTCACCTCGGCAGCCTCCTTCTCGAATTTCTCAATGGTCCGTTTGTCGATGCCCCCGCATTTGTAGATGAGGTGCCCGGTGGTGGTGGATTTCCCAGAGTCCACATGCCCAATGACGACAATGTTGATATGCGTCTTCTCCTTCCCCATGCTGGTGGGCTACGCGGGGCTGGCCGGGGTGGGCGGCGGTGGGGAGGGCTGTGGGAACGCAGCTGCCTTTTTGGGGAGGCTGCAGGGGAACAGGCAGGCGCGTCAAAGGAGCCCCTGTGGCAGTGCCCTCCCAACCCATCGGGGATGGCTCTCCTCCCCTCACCCACCTTCCCGCTGGACCACGCGCCCCAGCCTGGCCGGGGGTGCCCAGCCTCGTCTGGCAGCTCTGCCCATGCTGGGTCGGAGCCAGCCCGCCCCCGGAGGAGGCCAGCCGGGCTATTTCTGGCTGCCATGTACAGCCTCCAAGTCTCAGCAAGATGCCATGTTTTTCGGCATCTTGCCCTCCTCATGGAGACCCCCAGTTCCCAAGGCTACGTCATCGGTGCTTCGAAGGTGCCCTTCCTCCCTGGAAAACCTTTCTCTGGCTCAGGGCTGCTCCTGCTGCCTTCTCGCTCTTTCCAAACCTGAGGGCATCTCCTCCATGTTGTGGGTGCTCTGGGAGGAGCTGAGGATGCCCATCCTCCCAAGTTGCCCTCGCCACTCCCGAGCTGGGCACAGTTCGGGTGACAACATGGTGTCTGCAAAATGGGGTGGACAAAAATAGCCCTGCACTGCTCCCCCAAGCAGGGCTGTGAATAGCGGGGCTGCCAAGGGCTCATCTGAGCCTGCAGTGGGGGGGGGTTATTATATTTTGCTGCCATGAAACTGGATGAAACAGACGGAGGAGGTTAAAAACGCAAATGGATATATCCGGGAGCTGTCCTGGCATCTCCCGGCGTTGCCATGGTTCTGCAGCTGCACACAAACCCGGCACAATTAGGAGCTTTAATCTGACGTCTAATAAAATCCAATTTCACGAATCTGCCCATAGAAGTAAAGGAGGTCAGGAGGAGTTTGCTGCTCTAATAGCGATTCAGTCATGCGGGTGATAATATTCCCGGCGCGAAGCCTCCCTGGGCAGCAGGAGCCACGGCTGCCCCGTCCCTCCTGCCCTTGAACCCTCCAGCCCGGATCTGGCCATTTTGCGGCTCCGCTGCGATGCCCAGCCCCGGAGCGCCCAGCCCTGGGTGCGGGTCCCTCTCCCTCCTACACATCCCCGGCGCCCTCGGGGGAGATGAAGGATCGCTTTGGGAACTGGTAATTTTATTTATTCTGTTTTTTTGTTTTTTTTTTTTTCACCCCATGGACGTAAAGGCATACCTTCCCATGGCAGGGGGTTGGAATGACATGATCTTTAAGGTCTCT
>VXBX01006275.1:417323-494662 GCA_013400415.1 Scytalopus superciliaris | reverse complement strand
AAAAAAAAAAAGAAAACACAGAAACCTTGCTGAAAAGCAAACTGAGGGGATGAGGGGAGAGTTGCAGTACACTCAGAGGCTCTAATTAGAGGAAACCCAAAGAGAAAATTTATCCAAATCTTGTCATCTGCTTGCTTTAAAACTACTGATTCTTGATCAATACAAATGAAATGTATCTTTGTCCTCTCAACACACCCAGAATAGCCTTTGTTCTGGGAAACCAGACTGGTGCTCCATCAATCCCCTGGCTGCTCTGTCCCACCCATGCTGCTTCCACTGCATCATTAAGGCAAAATGGAACTGATCTTGGGATGAAAAGCAGAGCAAGGCATGTTTGGCTGCAGACTGATCCCCCTGAAGCAGTGAAGCCCTGATTCACCTCCCATGGCTATGGGTGCAACATCACACCCCCCCATGTTATCTGCTTAATGAGCTGATCCTTTAAAATAAGCCCCCAATGTGGGTGTTAGTGGTGTCATTGCACAAAGAGACTGGGACAGAGTTGTTCATCTCTGCTCTATTGTTAATTAAAGCAATTAGCCCGTTCAGGCTCAGTGGGGTACACAGCCATCCTGTACCTGCTGGGGAGATTATACTCCATTAGAGAATATAATCTTTATATCAATACACTCTTATTGCTCTGTACATTATTAGAGGAACTGAGGACAGCAGGAATACATCTCTTGGGAATTGAGGAGGAACCTGAAAAATGACACTGGCTTCACTAAAATAAAAGTGACTTTTCAAGTTTGAAGCATAGAATTTTTAGCCTTCCTATGTTTTCCTTCTGGGTCAGAAAAAAAATCTCCCAAGCCTGTGCCTTAGAGCTCTCCATGCTGTGCAGCCAGCAGGGCTGGGAGCAAATGGCCTGGGAGTGCCAGGAGCACAAAAACAAACCAGTGATCAAACCTGATCACGCGGCACAAAAGCAAAGCCTAATGCTGGGCATGAAAACAACCACGTGCCTGTTGGTATTTGTATATTCAAAGTCCATCACAATCCTTGGCCAAATCCTTCCCTAGAAAGTGCTGAGTCAGTATCCCCAATGGGGAAACTGAGGCATGGCTGGAGGAACTTGGTCCCGAGCTGGACCATGCATGCATTTGTGTTGGTTCCTAAACCTTTGCGGCAGACTTGAAAATAAACAGTTTGTTTACAGACTTGTCGTGCCAAGACTTTCACTGGAGTGGTCCCAGCTTATTTCCTGGGAATGTGCACACAGGCTGTGTGCATGGATGGCATCCATCCCAGAGGCCATGGCAGCAGTGGTGCCTTATTTGAGGACATCTGGGGACATGGGTCCCCATGGTCTGGTGCTCCTGCTCCACAGAGAAACATAGCCCTGAGGGCAGCTCAGCCCTTTTTCTGCCCCATGAGCTGGGCACAAGATCGATGTCCTGGAGCAACCCAGGATTGCCTCCTCTGGTTCTGGCTCCTCGCCCCAGCACTTAATGAATAACTTGGGATTAATAAGAAAAATCGGAGACTGAGGGAGGAACGAACCTTGTTGCATGGAGAGTTTGTGCCAGAGCCACCCCGAGTGGGAATATTGGCTCACTCCTGTTTCCAATCCCTACAATGGCTAAAACATCACCCTCCAAACATGGTTTTCCTACAGCTGCACCCAAAAATGCGAGATTTCCTTGCAAACCCTCAGTGTGCTGGGCCCTCTGGAATGGTTTTTTTTTTGGGAGAGAATAAATGAATAACACTTCAGACACACCAAGTACCAAACTGTCTTTGTGGAGACACTGTGAGGCACTGGCATCTCTCTGAGTGCTTTGTTCTCAACTCCAGTTGCATTCCATACAGAAAGCAATTTTCAGTGGAGTTTCCATGTTCCTCTTCCATGGACACATTTCCTCATGCACACATCCATTGCCTTGGCTCTTCCAGACTCCCACCCTACACCACCAGTGGTTTATAGAACAGCACCTGCTACACTGGTACCAAATATGGAGGAGCTGGACTGTGGTGTGGGATATACTTTGGCCTTGCTGCAAGCTTTTTCTCTGAAATAAAACATTTTCCCCCCAAAGTGACACGGCCCAGCCAGCTCCAAACCACTCAAACCCACATTTATGTATTCATTTTTACTCTCATTTTAAAGGCTTTTTAATCCCACCCCAGATTCCAGCCGTCTCTGGACGCGTCCTAAAGGGCTGTCCTCTTGACCCANAGGCCGTGCGGTGCGGAGCGAGCGGAGCGCACATCCCGCACCGCGGGCCCCGCGGGTCCCCCTGCCCACCCCCGCCGGACCCCGCCGACTATCGCCCACCGCTGCCCCACAGCCTCAGGTGCGCTGCGACCCCCGAGCGGGAGGGAAAGAAACGGCGTGGCCGCGGGAGGGGTTCCTTTTGAATAGGGATCGGCTGCGGGCGCTTTGGGGTGAAACTTCTCCGTGCCTTAAGGGGTTGCCTTAAGGATGCTTCTCGCGGGTGGCGCCGGGGCTCGGTATCCCCACCACTCCCCGCAGTCCCAGCTGTTGGGGTCTGGCGCCCTTGCCTAAGTCTTTTGGGCTTTTGAGTTTTCTAGAAGGAAAAAAGAGGATCAGACTGTGGGAAGAGTCAGCTCCCGGCAGGGAGGCGCTTTGTACCGGGAGGAGAAAGTTCAGTTCGCTCCGGTTCAGAACTGGAAAGAGCCACAACGAACGTGGAGAGCGAGCGGGTTTGTCCCGGCTGTGGGTGATGGGGAGGCTGCTGGGGGACAGGCTGGGGCCGGAACTCCTTTGCAGGAACACCCTCGGTATGTGCCCCAGATGAAATTTCTCTGCTCCTTATGCAATATCCGTCGGAGATTTCGTAACTCCAGCTGTTGATACAAGGAGGGGAGTTGAATTCCTGCAAGAAAAACACCCGCGGGGGGTCGGGAAGGGGCTGTGCGAATGTGCCGGGCTGTGCTCTGGGCAGGCGCTTGTGTATGAGAGAATTATTTTGTGCATAGCTCTTAGAGCTCTTAGATCCACGTGCAGTTCTGTGAGCACCAGCCACTGTTCCCAGCACAGGGTTCCAAGTCTCATCTCTCCAGAAGCCATGATGTTCCCATTTACACCCTTGCAGGCTTCTGGGGTGCAGGTGTGGGTCAGGGGGATGCTGACAGCTGCCTCTGTGCTCGCAGGTTTAGATCTGCACAACAACCAGGATCAAGAACCATGGCATCCATCCCATCCAGCGGCTCACTCATGGCCACGCACAACTACCGCAGAAGTAAGGGCGGGCCGGGGGCTGGGGTGGTCTCAGGATGATGGAGGAGCTCGTGGGGGGCTATGCCAGGTGTGCCTTTAGCAGAGGTGGAGCTGAGCTCAGATCTGTGCTTTCAGCTGGAGTCCTATCTGAGCCTTTGCTGAGAAAAGGGGACAGTCAGCAGTGTCCCTCCTGCTGCGCAGACCCTCCTTTGGGCCCCACAGCCCCTGCCCAGCTGTATCAGCTGGTGAGAGATCTCAAATCTCCTTCATTTGTTGCTAAGGTTGTAGGGGAGGGGAGGTGATGGCTTCACCTCGCACTGTTACTGTGCAAATGAGCTGCAAAACCAGTCTGGGTGATGGTGGCTACTGCTCTTGGCAGAGACTTTCTGGTTTCATGGGTTGTCTAGTCAAAGAGAATTAAAGATTCCCCTTGAGCTGAAAGAAGCAATAGGCTTGTAACAGTTGGACTAGAACTGTGTGGATTATACACAGGATTCTGCATCCTCTTGGCCTCAAGTCATCTGCAGAGGCCTCCCAAAGCCCCTAAATGATGTTCTTGGGGTTGCAGGTGTACTCCTAACCGAGGTGTTCTCCTACCAAGGTCTTCAAGTGTTTTTCTACTCCCTGCTTTTGGAATCTTCTCAGTATTCCCTTCCTAGTGTTTTTTATTGACCTAGCACTGAACCTGAGCAAGCACTGAAGCGAGTTAGTGGTGAGACTGAGCCATGTCACCCAGGGACAGTTACACCAAGGCCGTGCTTTGCTTCTTGTGGCACAGTTGAGGGTCAACAATGATTCTGATGGCTGTGATTTCTTTGTAGGGCGCCTGAGCTCCACATCCAGCAACAGCTCCTGCAGCTCAGAGTATTCTGGGGAAGTCATCCCCCACTCCCTGGGTAAGTGCCACCTGTCCTGACTCAGGGGGGACTCTGTTCCCAGCCCCTCCTCTGCAAATCCTATGGGATGTGAGTGGGGTGGCCATGGAGCTGCCTGGGTTGTGCTGACCTGGACTTTCCCTGGCACATGTTGTTCCCCAGACCTGCCCAAGTCTGACCCCGGCCAATGGTGGGCCAATTTCTTCTTTGGGAAGACAACTCACCCAGTCATGACAGCTGTGTCGGAGTCCCCACAGAGGTGAGTGTTGTGAGATGACATGGGGGAAGCACCAATGCGGCACCCAGGGCAGCTGGGGACATCCCTGCTGTGTCCCCAAGGTGCATGCTGACCCAATGGGCCGTGTTCATGCCCAGGGCACCCACCCATTTGCTGCAGGGGTAAGTGCAGAGAAACAATGGCGCACTTCAATGTTGGCCTGACCCCTCTCTCTGCTGTGTCTTGCAGCTTGGGAACTCTGCGGGTGACAACAGGACCGATGGCCTGTGGCCTGGTGCCAGCCCAGGGAGCAGGACGGAGGCGCTATGTCAGCGAGCCCAGTGAGCCCAGCTCTGGGCCCTCGGTGTGAGCGGGTCGGCGGCTGCTCCGCATCCGGCGGGCACAGCCCCCTCCCCGTAGAGTAGCTGGCTGCTCCGAGGCAAAGGTGCTGACTTGTGATGGAAAAGTGCAGCAAACCCCAACGATTCCACACCAGCCTTTTTACTCTTTCCCAGTGTAACTAAGCAGACTTCCTAAGCAGACTTGGTAACACGTTTTATTATCTTCAACTCGTACAATGGCAACTAATAAACTCGAGCAGCCTTTTAAAACTCTCTGAGTTATTTTTCATAGGTTGTTCTTCGTTCCTCCGTGGAGGGGAGGGCAGAGGGGTGCTGGGGGTGTCAGTGGGGCTGGGCCAGGGCACAGCACAGCTTTCAACCACAGCAGCAGGGTCTGGTGATGCCGGATGTCGTGTGCTGATGTGACTCACTGGTCTGTGTGTGTTTTGTATGTGAGCAGGATCTGGCTGGGCTGTGGTGATGCTGCAACTGCCTTCCCCCACCCTGTTCTCCTTACTTGGCTGCACAGCCTGTTGCTGCTGGCACTGAACTTGTTTTGCTCCCACAGCACATTGCTACCCTGACCCAGTGCCTCGAGGGGTAGGAGTGAGTGCCAGGGCCTGAACCAGTCAGGTTGGGGCTGGGGGAAGGATTTGAGTGCAGAGTGAGCCTTCCATAACGAGGGGAGAGATGAGGCTTGCTCAGGGCATGCATTTTGTGGATCTTGATGTCAGAATGGAGCTCATGGTGTGGGTGGCAGCTCTGGGTGCACTGAATTTGGCAGCCTTGGCTTCCAGCTGGCCTCTGTGTTGTACTGCTCTAAGTGTTGTTTTGGCTGATTTTTGCCTTGAATTAGTCAGTTTGGCTATTTGGCCCTTCTGTGACCAGCCTGGTAGTTGTGGAAAAAAAGAGCCTGCTGGTGCCTCGGTGAAGGGAGCACCTTTGTTCCTGCTAGAGGAAAAAGCCCTGGCAGAGATTGATTTAAAGGTGCCAAATCTTCCTGGTCTACTTTCAGCCCCAGCCTGAGGTGTGGGGCTGTCCCTGTGTGCACCAGCTGCTGCAGCTCCCTGGGACCCCTGAACCATGACTTTCCCCCTCCGGTGCCCCAGGGCAGACAGGGAGAAGGGCAGGGAGCAGCTGGGGGAGGAGCTCTGTTTTCTGTCTATGCTGCAGGGCATCCAGGGTCACTTCTCCCTTTGTTCCTTGTTTCTGGTAGAGAAAAGTGTTGAGTAAGCTTTTCCTTGAGCTCTGCTTCTCCAGGCAGCAGACCTTGTCATCAGGGCAGAGGGACTCTGTCCCCTGTTCCTCTAAGGGGCCCAGAATGCAGTGGGACCTCTTCTTCTGCTGTGTAAGCATGTGCATCCAAAGGAAATGGCTATGGGTGGGTCCTAGCAGTCCTGGGCACACAGGTTGGATCCCAGAGGCTGCCAGCACTCTGCAGGTGACCCCCATGTCTGCAGCAGCACATCATCCCACAACTGATTTTGATGCAACTTCCAGGCAGGCAGCAAACTACTGTTTCTGGGGTGGCTCCACCCATGTGTATCACAGGAGACATGGCAGCCATTTAACTTCACAAAACATAGAAAAATAAGACAAAAATAAATTCTTTCTGAGCAAGACAAGACAGGGCTTTTTGTTTGGCTGGCAAGCTGGGAAGTGTGGCTGTGGCACTGCTCCAGAGCCTTCCTTGCCTTAGCAAACCATTTTGGGTGCTGCTCACCCCAGGGATGCCTCAAAGCAGCAGCAGAGTGTCCTCAACTGCTGGTTCCCAGCAGAAGCCCAGCAGTTTGGAGAGGTAAGTATTTTCTTTCCAAGCCTGCAGATTACAGTGTGGACACAAAGGTAAAGTCAATATTGCTGTGTTTGCTTGTTGGTCTCATGATCACGGAGGGCCAAACCCAGCAACTATCCCCAGGCACCCAGAGGAGGCAGGAGCAGAGCAAAGGTACCAATCCTGAGCTCCTGCTTTTCAGCTGGGCACGTTCCCCAGCTTGACCCAGCTCTAAGTGAGCTGCTCTGTGATACCACCAGCACAATAATGCTCCTCCATCCTGTTCTTGGATGTGGGATGAAGATTAAATTTGTTCCCACATTGATGAAAGGTGGGTTGGATTTACAGCAAGTGACTACAGAACTCATCTGTGGCTGCCCTGATGCCCATGGCTCCCTGTCCAGTGGAGCAAAACTTTTAGGAAAAACCCTGCTGAATTAAAGGGTGTTTTTCTGAATGTCTGTGAAGTATCACAGACTTGGGCTCATTCTCTGGTGGGGGTGAAGAAAATAAGAGCCTGGATCCCCTCAGATGTGCTCCCAGGCAGCTTCACAGCATTGCTAAGAGCAAAGCCCTTGGCATTGCTATGTTTGCTTGGGCTTGAAAAGCTGTAAGTGCCTTTCTTGCACCTCCACAGCATTCAGTCATATTTAGGAAAAGCATCTGACAGCCAAGTAAGTTTATTTTTGTTCTCTTTCCATCTCCGCTGCTGTGGGTGTCGGTTTCTTTTCCCAAGTAACAAGTGATGAGAGAAAACTCTCATTCCATGATTCTATGAAATGGCCTCAAATTGTGCTGGGGAGGTTTAGATTGGATATCAGGACAAATTTCTTCACTGAAAGAATTATCAAGCATGGGAACAGGCTGCCCAGGGCAGTGGAGTTACCATCCCTGGAGGGATTTAAAAGACCTGTATATGTGGCACCTGCCTCTGGTGAGAAATATTTCCTTTCATTCCCTGCCTCTTGCTGCTTGGGGTTGTTTTGTTGTTTTCTTTTTAACTCCAGTAGCTTTGCTTCCCCCTCACCTTTTGAAGGCTGATGTGGGATCTTAAAAATAGAAATGAGCTGTGCAGCACAAATACCTCACATTAGCCTGACGCTGTTTCCAAATGCCACTGGGTCAAGGCTCCAATCCTTGAATTCACAAACAGGGCACATGCCAGGCTGCAAACAGAGCAGCAGAATAACTGTAACAACAGGATTTGCAATGCCCGCTCCAGAGGGATTCACGAAGGACTAGTACCCCACCATCCCTATCTTTATGTGAAGGATTTAAGGAAAAGCCTCATCCAGTTTTAGGGGAAGCTGCAGCACCCAGCCCAGGCTGAGATGGGAAAATCTGGGCTTCCCCTACCCCCACTGATATTTTTTATTTACAGAAAGCAAGTAATGCCTTGGAGAAATGCCAAACCCCAGCAGACCATGCTGGAGGGCAGATCCAGGCAGCAGATTGGTTTTTCATGCAGTGGAGGACGAGGAGGAGAAGGAGTAGGAGGAGGAGCAGGAGGAGAAAGATGAAAGAAAAGGTGCTGTGGGCAGCACCGTGTCATCATGTCCCCATCTCTGCACTCCACATCTCCATCAGGTCACTGTGACTGCTGAGGGAGCTATTTTGGAGCCACGTGTTGATGGGCCAGTGCAGGCAGGAGGCTACCTGGAGCCCTGCCAGCCCCACTGGCTTCTCCAAGTATCCCACCATGGACTTTTGTGTCCCACAACAGCCCCCTTGTCCTGTGCCAGACCCAGCGCCCCATGACCCAATGCACACTCTTCTCTTCCTGCTTATTTTTTAGCTCCATCTGGTGGCAACCAGACCTACAAATTTAATGTCTCTGTTGCTATTTCAGCAACATGTCTAGTGGAAGGTGTCTCTGCCCACGGCAGCAGGGTTGTAAGAAGATGATCTTGAAGGTCCCTTCCAACCCAAACCATATTATGATTCTGTGCTGCAGCTGCCTGTGCCACCAGTGTCCCTGCCCTTCCTTGGTGTGCCGTGAACTCCTTACCTGCCACACACAGCTTGGGTCTTTAGTTTCTTGCAGGAGAGGACCTGGGCTGTGCATAGGTGTGTTCTCTGTTCATGTGTTTGATCAGGCTAGGAAATGCTTGTGCAAGATGAGGATTTCCTCTTGCAACTGTGTCCAAACCCAACCTTTTTCCATCTGGGAACACCCTAACCAAGAGCTGTTGCCTTTCCAGGGCACAGCTGCAGTTCCATGGGCTCAGCAACTGCCTCACCCTTGCTTGGACTCCAGAGGAAGCATGAATAGAGCAGGATTCATCCCACCCCTAAACCACATTCCTGCCTCCCCTTTCCAGGCCCCTTGTGCCCAGAGACTTGCTCAATTAACAGCCAGACTCGTTCCTGCCATGCTGCACAGCACGGACACAGACACTGCCCAGGTGTGGGAAGTGTTGCATAAACTTTATTAACTTTATAAATTCCAACACTGATGTTGGCTCAGTCCCAGCAATCACCTGCAAACAGGCAAAATGGGCTCCTCAGGAGGAATTCAGTGCCAGCTGCCATTCAACCCACAGCACGTCATGCTTCTGCCAGCCATGCCATGAGTGTGTTAGTGCTCGAGCGGCCTCACTCAGAACACCCCGGGAAGGCTGCCTGAACCAGCCAGGAGCCTTGGCATTGCTCCCAGTGCTGCTTTTTCATGAGTCCCTCCACTGCTGCCAAGGACAGCCTGGCCTCTGGGAATGTGTATGGGCAGGATGGGCAACAGGGACTTGGCTGGAGCAAATGCTCCCCTGGCTTGGCAGGGACCAGAGGCTTAAGGTCCCCATGTAATGCTGTGCCCTGGGATCAGTGAGGAGCTGTGGGTGGTGGGATCATCTCTTGGCTTTGCACCAAGGGTGGGATAAAAAGCAAAACACTGTGAAGCATGTTTTACCTTCTCTGCCTGCACCTGGGATACGGTGGCATTAAATAATTGAACCCAGATACACGTTTTTCTTGGAATAACCACACAACAGCGAGTGAGACCAGGATTCAGAGTGTAACAGCCCAGAGAGGAGCTGCCTGTGCAAGGTTCTCAGGGCAAGGAAAGCCGCTGCCTTGGAAAGGGGTGGCAGAGGCACACAGAGGTTTAGTGTGTACCTGGATGAACAGAGTCCAAAGAGACACAAGAATGGTTATATCTGTGGTTCCAAGAGTGGAACTAGTTGCAAACCATTGTTTCCCAGAACCAATCCTTAATGGATTCCTTGAACCCATCCCTGAAAGTATTCCCATCCATGTTGGATGGGGCTCAGAGAAACCTGGTCTACTGGAAAGTGTCACTGCCTTTGGCAGGGGGGTTGAAACAAGATGAGCCATAAAGATCCTTTCCATCCCAAACAATTCTATGATTTCTGGGAGGGAGCAGAGCAGTGTAGTAAGGGCAGAACATCCAGCAGTGCTCTGCAAGGACTCCCATGGATAGATGCACACACATTTATTGATAAATACACTGGACACACACTGCAAGATAAATCAAGTGGAGCCACAATTGAACATGAACTGCAAACCTTCATGTTGGTGTGGGGAGTGACAGGAACCTCCCACCCTACTGGCTGAATGAAGCTGTAAACTCTGGGTGATGCCTCTGCTACTGTGGGACTTCTCCAGACTTCTACACAGCCAAGTGCTGGGAATGAGTTCTCCACACCTCGTTGCCTTTTCTCTTTGCCACCTCCCTGCATCCTGTCTGTGAGGGACCATGAACTGTTTTTTTGGGGATGTGCTTTCCTTGTAGCCCTGTCAAAGGGCAAACTAGCAGAAAGGAACTTCTTGGCAAGAGCTGGCCTGGAGGGCCTTGTGCAGGAAGGATGGTGGGAAAGGGTCCCTCAGGAGAGGGAGCTGAGCAGCCGTCTGTAGATGAAGCCCAGCTTCTCCCTCAGGGCCAGGAAGGTGGGACGCTCCTCCGTGTTGCCACTCCAGCATTCCAGCATGATGCTGTAGATCTCAGGAGGGCAGGAGCTGGGCCGGGGAAGGCGGTAACCCCTGGTGATTTGCCGTACAGTTTCTTGGTTTGTCATCCCTGCAAGGAAGAAGAGGAATCCCCTGAATCTGGTGTTCCCAAAGGTTGCCCTGAAGGTACACACCTGCGGTGGCTGAGATGTCCGCTGGTACTGCTGTGAAATAGTGTGTCTCTGCCATGAGGCTGGTAGAAGAGAGGATGTGGGAGATCCTACAGCCCATCCCACCTTCCTGCCCCCAGCTCCTGCACCCACTCTACAACCACTGAATATCCCTCTAAGCCATCCCCAAAGTGGGCAATAACTTGCTCCTGCTCCAGAAGCTGCTTCCACATCCCTTGTAGAAGGGACAGTATAACAATTAATGACATGTTGGATTTTGGGAACCATTGGCAAGCTGCCCAGCACATGGATGGAGGGCAGAGGAGTGGGCTGGCAGCCCTACCTTCATATGGGATCTGTCCATACGTGAAGACTTCATAAAGCAGAATCCCATAGGACCAGACATCGGACTTGAGAGAGTAGGTGCGGTAGTTGGCTGCCTCTGGAGCTGTCCACTTCACCGGGATTTTAGTGCTGCTGCTGGTGGAATAAATGTCATCCTGAAAAGCAATGGGGAGTTGGGACATGAGGGATGGGATGGTCAACACAAACATGGCTTTTGGTTCTTTGCTGGGGCTGCAGGCTGGGAAAGGGGACAACAGGGAATGGCTGCTTGATGGCCTGAGGTGATGGGAGGGACCACAGCATCCTGCTGGCTGACCTTGAGGAGTCGGGCAAGTCCAAAATCGGCGATTTTGCAGGTGAGTTCCTCCCCCACCAGGATGTTTCTGGCTGCCAGATCCCGGTGGACAATGTGCTTCTCCTCCAGGTACCTCATCCCATCCGCCACTTGGCAGGCGATGTTGAGCAGGTGGGAGGTGCCCAGGGACTTCCCTTCTGGACCTGTTAATCCAGACAATCCAAGCATTGGGGGCTATTACTAACATCTATTCTGTGTGTTCTGGTTTGGAAGGAGACCCTGTGCCAGCAGTGTGGGACCAGAGGAACGTGTAAAACCTCAAACTGGAGGTCCTGCCTAACTGTCCTGGTGGCACTGTGTAGGAAGTTCAGCACAGCCATGTGCTTCTCAGAAATGGGACTGGCATGAACTCTGTGCAGCACCAAGATGCAGATATGCATGGCTTGTTCAAAGCTAAAGGTGACTTTCTGCCATGCAAATCTGCTACCAGGCCTCTCAACCTGTTGTTCCTGTGAGCTCCGTCTCCTCCGGCACCAAATGCTGCTGGAGCCCCAACCAAAAACAAGGTCAGTGTGGTAGGAGTGGGTGTATCCAGTAGAAAAACAGGTCTCAGTGGGAGCAGTTGTTTCCTTTCAGGACTGATTGCTGCATCAGGAGAAGAAAGGCCAAGAAAAATAAACTGATGGTAGAGTGATGAGTGGACCATGGCCTGTTACAAGCTCTGCACATGAAAAGAACGATGGGGAGCTTTGGCCATTTCATTCCTAAAGAAAGTGGAGTTGCCCAAACACAGCGGTGAGATTTCTGTGCATTGATGGGAGCTGGCACACCATGGGTGTGTGAAGAAGGAGGGATGAAGGTCCCTACCAACACCCTTGGGCTCCCAGGGACTGAAATGGACCCAGCCCACACAGACACCTGAAATCACGCTAGACCATTTCTTTGAGTCTTGTGACCACTCAAGACCATCTCCACCAAGTGTCCATGGATTGATTTGTGTTACCACTGATCTAAACAGGACCAAAACCATACTACTGCTCCCTTAGGGTCCCCATTCAGATGCATAGGGACATTCTGGGGCACAGGAAGCATCCACACAGCAGCAGTGCCCCAGGAGTCCACTCCCCATGGTGCCAGCATGGTACTCACTGTTGAGGTAGCTGTGGAGGTTGCCTTTGCGCATGAGCTCAGTGATGATGTACACGGGCTCATCCAGCGAGCAAACAGCATGCAGCTGGATCAGCTTCTCATGCCTTAGGCGTTTCAGGTTCTGAATCTCCTTGGTGAAGTCTTCTGCTTTCATGTCAGCTGGGTGGGAAAACCAACACAGCCATTGTGAGCTGCTTTCTCATGTGGATCACATCCAACATGGATAAGGACCTTTATCCTCCTCTCAGCCCACCCCTGCCTTCAAAGCTTATGTCTGCACAACCTGTGTCTCAGACCCAAACAGCCAAGAGATGTTTTCTACAGGGCTTTGGATCCCATTTTCAGGATCATAGTCCCACCACAAACCCATTTGACTTGAAGTGATGTCACTCTTCACAAACCCACTGGACCTAAACTTGGGTCTTTCCACAGAAATAGTCCAGTGGCTCCTTGCCAGATTCTACAACAGTTTGCCTGATAAACAGTCACAGTGACCAAGGGGATGAGGAAACAAAAGTGTGAATGATGTGGCAGTGAAGGAGAGAACCAGCTGGCCACTGTTAATACCTGATTTTCCACATACCTTTTATGATCTTGATGGCCACTGGCACTGTGTTCCTCCACAGCCCTTCCCACACCTCTCCAAAGTACCCCTCGCCCAGCTTCCTCCGCAGGGTGAACTCCCAGCGCGGGCGCTCCCAGCCATCCCTCTCGGGAGGTGTCTGCCAAATGGACATGGAATGACACTCTTGCACCAGCCAGCCAGGTAGGGCCTGCTGGTGGAGCCTGCACCAGCTTTTCGTGCCCACAGAGGAGGGAGCAGGACATGATGCTCCACCACCTACGTGCATGGGGGCTGCAACCCAAGCATAATGTTCACAAAGCATGTGGGGCATCATCTGCATGGTCCCTGCTGGGAGCCCAGATGTGCAAGAGGGAGATTTTGGAGACTACATGAAAAATCAGGAAAAATTAAATCCCCATCATAGCTCAAAAGTGGCTGTTCTCTATTTCCACAAATAATTAAAAAATAATTAAATTAATATTATTGCATATTATGGCTGATTTAGACTTCAGCTCATTAAGCATTTCTTTTATACCGCACCTTTCAGTTTCACTCTTTCACATGTTTACTTGCTGTTTCTAAGTCAAAATCAGTGGATGAAATTCTAATCAGGAAATGAGTGAGCAATTTGGGATTAATACTGTAATTAGATTTATGAGTGACACACTAATTAATATGAAAACTATATAAAAGCAAGGTGTATGTCTTATACTCTCAGGAAAAAATTAGAAACACAGGTATTTCCAGAATCAGTATTGAAGGGATTTGTAACAACTTGGTTTCTAGTCTTTGAGATGACAAAGACATATCAGAAAATTATGTTCATTTTTCCCCAGTCAAAAATCCATATAAATGCCATGCCCACCCTTGACATGACTGATACAAGGTGATGCTGGCAGCTATACCAATGGTGAGCTTTAAATTTAGTTTAGTAAAGCTCAAATTCCAAATGGATAGAATAATTATTTGTATTTTGCTAGTCTTTCTTTCTTTTTTTCCATCCTATTCACCTCTGATACCCAGGCTGATCTGTGCCATTGGCATACGCACCACGGGGCTGCAGGGCTGCAGCAGGGGGCTCTGGATGACCTTCCAGTGCTCCATGTAGAAGGCAAGGAGCTCCTCCATGTTTGGGAAGGGGTGTCCCTTCTGGATGTAGAGGCTGCCCCTGGGGCTCTTGCAGATTCGGAAGTGGCTGACCTTGGCATGGTTGCGCACTGTGGGGAGGCCCAGGTTGGAGAAAGCTAAACACGTGATCAGCAGCATCTTCCCACCTCCCTGCTGACTTTACCCTCTCCCCTTTCCAGACATCCAGTCCTTTAATTATCCTAAAGCAACACAACTCACCCCCGGAGTGTTATATCCCCCCCCCCGCCCCCCCCACATCCCTTCTGCTCCCACCTCCTGGCTCAGAGGATTTCTGATCATGGGTGAGTCAGGCTCCTTTGGACCACAGAGGTGATGCTTTATTATCAGGGGTTATTCCCTATGGAAATGGCCTGCTCAGAGAACAGCAGAGCTGTTCTAGGTGGATAAACCAGTGGCAACTGGGACTCCCATAGCCCAGGGACTCATGGTGGGAGGTGGAGTTTGACCTGAATTTCTCAGGATTGTTTTTATGTGGATAGGACCAGATTCCAACAGCACTGCCTGGTCCAAACTCCTCTGAATTCACATTTTGGTATGTGTAGCCCAGGCCCTGATAATCTGGAGTGGCACTATATTTTAAACAACCCTCACATGACAAAAGCTGCTGGAATGAAATCCTGGGAGTTTGTGCCACAACACCATCATTAAGCCACAGTGAAATGTTTATGGCTTTCATACCCTGAACAGGAGCCACGCACTTTCCTTTGCCACAGTAATTCTGTAATCCACCCCTTCTCTGTTAGCTTTTCCTGCACTCTCAGAGAGCAGGTGATTCACTTCAACAAGGTGCTGAAAAGTGTTTTAAACTTATTCCCCTGTTTTTCACTCTGTGATGACCAAGCCAGAAGCTGCCCTAAGGAACTGTTTACCTTCCCTATGCTAATTTTCTGTGGATAATTACCACAAAGTCACCTGAGAGAGAGTATTCGCCCTTGCTGCTCTCACTGTCCCGGACAAGGAAGGAGCCGTGCTGGTTGGGAGGTGAGAGGAGGAGCTGTTCCGCTTCATTCCGGCTAATCTTGCTGAAGTACCAGCTGGGGAGCAGAGCAGATGGGTGGGTCAGTGCAGGTCGGGGACCTCACAGCACCAAGCCAGAGGGGGACGACCCAACCAAACCCCTCTTCTGTGTCATAGCACTGAGATTCATCACTGACACCCCAGCAAGGAAAGGCAGGTTGGCTGGATGCACGGGAGTGTGGGGAAGAGGCAACTCCATCCAGCCTAAGGCAACCAAGACGTGAGAAGCTGAAGGTTTCGTCATTAGCTGAGATCGCCGGCGTCTGAAAAGCCGCGCAGGAAATTATATGTGATGGGGTTACAGCAGCTGAACAAATTACCACCCAGCTCCGACCTGCGGCTCCGCGGAGTCTGTGTGCTCGCGGCTCACTCCGGCTGCGAAGCCGGGCACGTTACTGCCATCCGCCCTCCCACGCCTCGGCATCCTCCTCACCCCTGTCCTCGGGATGAGGCTGGGCACCAGCTGCTCACGGCTGTGCACACACACACACACGTGCACACAAACACACACACACACTTTGCTGTAGCCTGTCCGACTGTCCGATGCCATGGGATGCCCAAAGCAAGGAGCCGACCCTGCGGTCCTCGCTGGTCTGGTCCCAGACTGGATTCACGTTTCTCAAAGCGCACGCAGTGAGGGGCTCTCCCACCCCACCGGCTGCCATCACTGCACATTTGGGACCCTTCCCAGGCTTCTCCCGCTCCTCTCCTTTACCTCACCTCACACAGCACAGGGAGAGCGCTTCCGAGCCCTGCGCTTCCCGGTACTCGGCGTGACTCAGGACCGGGTACAGAAGGAACAGCAGTGTCTCGGGGCGCTTTGCCCGACATGTCGGGACCAGGCTGCCTTATGCAACGATAAGCCTGGGCTTTCCCCGGCTGACAGAAGGCTGAGACATCACCCGAGCTCCGTGTCAGCTGAGAGAGGCACCGAAAGGGAGGGAGCCCCCAGTCCCGGATGAGCGGGAGCCAAATAGCAGCAGCAGCAGTACAGCTTGGTCCTACAGATCTCTGGGTTTCCTGGCAGGTGCCAACCCAAACTGCTTCCTTCCATGCTCCCGAGACCTTCGGAGCTGGCAGGGCTCAGGCACAAGTTTCCCCAGCTCCCTCCCTCCCCGCTGCCTCCCCTTTAATGCAGGACAAGAGGGAGAGCAGCCGGAGCAAGCAGGCGCCTGTTCATTTGGCACCACAGCTGCAACCCGTGCCCACCATCATCCCACATCCCATCACAGAGCCACCCCATCCTGTGCGAGGGTGATGCAGCCGGAAAAGGGCACGGGCACCATTATCCCTTGGCACATCCCGCAAATCTCGTTTGCTGTGCTGAACACCTCCACCCCACTGCCGCGAGCTGCAGGAACTCCAGGGCAGGGATGCCTAGGGCAAGGCAGATCCCCATTCAGTCCCAGCACTGCTAATGGCAAAAGAAGGGGATGAGGAGTTTGTGCTCCCCACCACTGCAGAGGGAAAGCGGTGTCTTTCGCTGCACAGGGATGTGCTAGCCTAGCCCAGGCCCCATCCAACTACGGATCCAAAGCATCGGATACTTACGGGCGGTGAGTGGAGGTGCCCTGGCTGAGGTTGGCCACGTAGGCAGCAGGGACGTAGCCCATGGCCGGCTCCCCCAGCAGCCGCCGGGCTAAGACATAGTCCCCTTCTTCTCTGAGGACACGCAGTTTGTCCCCTGCGCTTACGCTCAGTTCCTCGGAGCTCCGGGCTGTGAAAGCGTATAAAGCGATACAGAGGGAGGACTTGGGGATGAAGGAAATGGAGTTCGGCTCCGAGTGCAGCGAAACGGAATCAGAACCAAGATACCCCAGCGAGCAGCTCTCCGTCACGGCACGGGGACGGAGCTTGTTCCAGAAGGATGTCAGGAAGCTCAAACGCTTCCTGACAAACTGCTCCATCCCCGGGGATGCGGTGGATGCGGTGGGCTATGCCACGGCGCTTCGGGAGGCCGGAGGAAGGGATGATCCCGGGCTCGTACCGCCGGCCGGGCAGCCCATCCTGCCGCCCCGCGTTCTTCGCACGCGTCTGGGCGCTCGCCGGCCCTTCCCGGCGAACTTCCTATTTCTGAAAGTGAAACTGGTTGATCTGGTGAGACGAGTCTGCAGGCGGGATGAGTCTGCAGGCAGGAGTCCCACGCTGAGACCCACGGGCACATCTGGGAGACGGGCACAGCTGGAGCCGGGCTCGCTGCTCTCGAAGAAGGAGAACGGCTGTTGTTTTATCTAATCATTATTTTAAAGTGTGCTCTTTGCCTGTTACCAGAGCACCATAAACACAGCTCTCTGTTCTTCAAGCAGCTCTTGTCACAAGTGGCTGACTTCAGCTAATAGTCTTCATCTCACTTGTGTGGGAGGATATTTTTTTTTCCATAGGACAATAATTGCATCCACAAATGTGCAGGAGTTAAAACAGAATTAAGGAAATAACCTTAGATGAGATTTGAAATGTTTGGATATTTCTTGAGTGAATATTGTGGGGTTTATAACATAAGATCCTTTCTCCTCTTGGTCTACAATGACCTCCCAGTGTTACCCTGCTAAAACATTTGCCTCCTCCCACTAATACCCCATTTTTTTTCCACTTCAACATGAGGAGTGGACTGAGGATGGAGCACAAAAGGATTTCCAACCCAAAGGGAAGGGACATCCTCTTTGTTGTCCTTCTGCAGTGCTTGTGACAAGTCTGCTCCTCATGTCATGCTCCATCAGGGGCAAAATGGGCTCCTTGTTGAGGCACTGAGTGATAGATGATTAGAGCCATCACAGAACATCTATGCCTTACTGTTTAGAAGGAGGACTTCTGGTGTGCGGGAGGAGGCTGGAGACTGATTTACCTTTATTGACTTTTGCCAGATTAGATTCTCTAGTGGTACAAGCCATAGACAAGGGCAGCTGATTTATAACACACAAGGCTTTGGATCTTGATTTGCACCTAAATGAAAGAGTACTTCAAAATTACAAACATCCCTGAGGACTAAATACTGCCTCTGAGCTGAACCTACCAGACATGCATAACACAGACTCATCCCTGCAAACCTCTGTCTGCACACAACACACACACATACACTCAGAGCTCAGCCCCATGCCAGGAAAGAGATGATAAATCACAACCTTTTTCTAGTTTTTTTTTATTTTTTTTATTTTCCTATTAAGTTCCAGGAGCATCCCTGCTGCTTTGAATCCCCTTTGGTACTATAAAACACCTAAAAAAATTAAAAAAAATTAAGAAGAAAAAAAGCACGTTCATAGAAGTTTCTGGTCCTCGTGCTGTGGGAAGAAAGGTGGGAGAACATGGGAAAAGTGAAAAGGATAAGGAAGACACAGATATCCAATGAATCAAGTATTTTCTGTCCCTGTGACCAGCTTACGAGCATATATTAACAACCAATCTGCCCACAGATTTGGGGTTGTGGTGGATACACAGGGACTTTAATTCTAGCACCACTAAAAAGCACCTCCAAAGAGCAACCAAACCAGAAGACCTGTGCCATAGATGTGGCTGCACAGTCCTGGCTTGGTTGCAGAGCACCTGGGAGCCATAAACACAAACAGCACTTTGCATTCACCCATGTGTCAAACACCACAGCGTGTCCTCCCAGCCTAATTGACAGAAACCAGCAGCTCCCCTCCACTAATGAGAGTATCCATTACATATAATTAGCTGAGGTTCTGTTCCAGGTCCTGTTACGTTTACACTCAAAATACATCTTCCAGCAAAGAGCCTTTCGGGGGGAAAACAAATGAAGAGCAACAAAATTCCAATTGAACCCCGAAAAGGGACAGAGAGTTGGGGAATGCAGGTCAAGCTGAGGAAAATGTTTTTGAGCATTGGGCACGTAACAATAGGTCATTTGTGGGGTCATCACAGAGAATGTGTCACTCATCACTAACAACTGGCAAAGCACAGCAGGTGACCATGGGCAGCCACGCTGTGCCTGGCATCCCATCCTGAAGCACCCAACCATCCAGCAGATTTCCCTGGGCTTTGGGTCACCTCCTCATTGCTGGCAGAGACTGCAAAACACAGCCCTGAGGTTCCTCTTAGTCTTTTTGACAGCATCAGAAGATGGCTGGGGGTTTGTTTTGGGCTTCACGTTTATCTTCTTTTCCCCTGTTTTCTCCAGATGTTTCCTGACACCACAGTGCATTTGAGAAAGGTTTTGTCTCTTAATGAATTGGTTCAGTTGGGTGCCCATGGGATGTTTCAGACAAGGGATGGTGGGTGACAGCTCTGAGTGGGAAGAGGAGCAAAAAATGGGCACTATAGCAGCTTCAATTAGTCTCCATTTCCTGGGGCCTGTGGAAGAAAGAGGCATCTTGGCAGACTCTGGGCTGTCACCATCAAGGGCAGAGCTGACAAAGGCAGGAAGAATCCAGGGGCTGAGGGGCTCGTAGACAGTCAATACAGGCAGAAGTACAGTGATCCTGGGATATAGAGTGGTACAGGAGGTGTGAGAGGAGGCAGAGCATCATGGGGTCTCCTGGTGGCTTTCTGAGCCCTGTAGGAGTGGGTTGGAGTGGCCGGTGAAGAGCAGGAGTGCAGGTCACAGGGCACCTGAAATGGCACAAGAAAGCAGAAAAGCTCTATGGGAGGCAGCTGGAGGCAGAGTGAGCTGTTTGTGTGGTGTCTGGCTGGTCTGGGGCATGTATGACTGCAGAAAGAAAACCCTTTAAGCCCACAGTAATACTTTTCAGGGACCCTGTAAACCCTAGAGTGCTCTTCAAGGATCTGAAATGATGGCAAGGAAAAGCCAACTCATATGTCACACTGCACTCTATGTCACATTTCTAAAGTGGAATCACCGTTTGACAGGAAAATCTATAAGGACCAACACACCAAATCATGCTGGAAAACAGTGTGGCCAGCCTCCAGGCTTCTCCTTCTGCTTTCTGCTGAGAATTTATCAGCACAGACCAACCTTTGCTCTCCCCATCCTGTAATCTAACTTCCAGAGGATGCTCCTTCTAGTACAGACTGCCTGGCAAAACAGCTCTTCTGCGTAATTCCTCTGCTCCTGTCCCCGGAGTAATCATTTGCAACAGACAAAAACCACCTTTTCCAGACTGTCAGGTGCCAGAGAGCTGTTTACCCTCTCTCAAGGCTGTAGGGATCTCCATGGAAAGTGGGATAAGGGAGCTCAGGCTGCACTCTCCACACCCCTGAACACCTGGACCAGAGGTCTGGCAGCTCTCTGCCAGGACCCTGCCACTGCTGAGCAGCAACTGAGTCCCCAGGCTGGCAGGTGGTGACAGAGACTTCACACATGCACCTCACAGTTGTGCTGCCCTGGCTGGGGCTGAGCAAACAGGAGACTGGTGCCTCCAGAAGCAAAGTGCACAGTGACTCAGATGGTGAGGGCGAAATCTCCGTCAATATGTAAGCAAATGATGGATTGCTTCATCTGCCCAGATGTCCTTGTTACTCTGGGGAGGAACCAGTCCATCTACTCCATCACCAAGCTTTGTGATATCTCTACTCACAAAGGTCCTTTAGAGGCTGTTGGATTTGGGGTTATGATATTAAGTGTTGTTAGAAGAAACCTACCCAGAGTTCCAGGAGAATAGGCCCAAGAGACCTCACCCACTCCACCTGGTCCATCCTATACTTATGTCTTTCCCCATCTTTGCCAAACCAGTTCTTGAAAGACCTCCAGGAACGGATATGCCACCATGTCCCCAGACAACCCATTCCAATGAGTCACTAATCATTACCAGCAGAAATGACTGTCTAACCTGCTGCATTTAAGCCTATTACTTCATGTCCCATTCATCACCACATTGCACCATTCCTTTCTGCAACATTCTCTTCTGCATGTGAACACTGCTGAGGTGTCCCATCACACACTCAGCAAATCCACATTGACCCCAACCCAGAACAAACACACTGACCTTATACAAAGAGGCAACACAGTCATCTTTTTCTCCACTTGTCTCTAGTCTTCTTACCCTGTCCCTGTGTGCTGGTGTTCCTGTGGTGCCACCTCAGCTGGCTCTCTAGTGCATTCACCTGGGGATGAGAAAGCAGCAGCTCTAAGAGGAGTCTGCACCATTGCACTCATAACCTTTGACTTGTCCCAAATACAAGGAGTCTGCACCATTGCACAGATAATCTTTAACCTGTCCCAAATACATGAAGAAAATGCAATCTCAAGTTTTCTTCACTGACGTTCCATTTGCATTTTACCCTACAGTTGCAGAGGTCGGAGCTCCCAGAGCTCAGCTTCCTGTCTTCTCTCTGCACTGCACCTCTTCTGTATCTGTCACTAGACCCCTCTAACAGGTTGGTTACTTTTGGCTCTGAATGACACAAGAAGTCACAGGGGCTGCCCACAGCAAATAGCTACATCTTGCTCCTGAGATGACTCCATAGAAGACAAAGATTGAGGCACCAAGTTTTACCTGTTTCCGTAGGGAAACAACTGTCTTCTCCAGTTCAGCCACAAGGGACTCGAGATTCTCTCTGGAGGAAGGACTTGGGGAAGGCACCTCATTTCTGGGGTCAGGGATAAAAAGTGAAAGAGGTTATGCAAACAGCAGCCTCCTAGGTGAGAAAATCTTTCTGCCTCAAAGAGCCACTCAGCCCAGGTATTTACATATCAGAGCTGGACTCTGCACTGAAGCACTGGAGAACTGGCCAAGTTCAGCATCTATCTACTGATACTCCCCTGACCTCCAGACCTCTTCAGAGTGCCAATTTCAGAGGCCTGAATGGACTGAGTTATTAAAAACTTTTCTTACGTTTCATAAAATGGAGATAAAGGTGGTAATACTACACCTGGGGAAGGCAGGCTTTTGCTTGACAGGGTTTTCCTCTGGGTAGCTGAAGCCAGGAGACCTCTTCCTCCGGAACCGCTGAGAAAGAGCCCTGAATTGCCCACGTGTCTGGCAGTCTTGGGAAGGAAGGGAAAGCCTGCAGTGAGCACTCATGTTTAAAGCAGAACCATGTGGATTGCAGAAGCACAAGACAGTGCTGCTCTCCTGCACCAGCCACTCTTGACACATCTCGTATGAGTTTGGGAAGGAGGCAACAAAGATCTGTAACGAGGCATCACACAGGGATTCCCATGTCTCAGCTGGACATCTTCACCCAAATATACAGCACAAAGGGACTGTGGCAGAATCTGTGGTTTATTGGAGGAGTTTTAGACTCACAAATGAATCTGTGAAGTGGCACATGGTGGGGACCTCCATGCCTACATCCTGTTTCTGTGTCTCCCCCAGCCAGAGACAGAAGCTCTCAGCAAATTGGACCTTCAGCCCGGTTCAGTAAGGTCAACAGGCTTCCTAGAGAGGTGGCCAATGCCCCAGGCCACTCAGGGTTTAGGAGGCCTTTGTACAGTGCCCTTAATAATTTGCTTTAACTTTTGGTCAGCCCTGAATTGGTCAGGTCGTTGCATGGGATGATTCTCATAGGTCCCTTACAACTGGAATATTCTGTTCTGTTCTGTTCTATTCTATCCTATCCCATCCTAGGTTATTCCATTCTATCCTATTCCATTCCATTCTATAGTCTATAGTCTACTCACATCCATCTGCTGACACAAGGTTCTCATGGTGTAGCATGAAATCAGCTACAATTTCATACCAGCTGATGGTGTGTGACAAATACACCCAGAGCAATCCCTGTGTTACTTGTTGCCTGCTCCTTACCCTCACAACAGTCCTGCCACAAGCGGAGGTCCACGGCAGGAATCTCCTCACAGCTGACCATGCCCTGCAGGTACGATGCCACCTGGAAGACATCCCTCTGCAGCTGCTGGATGTGGTCACTGTTGTCACAGATGACACGAGCAAGGGACGTCTGTTTGATCTGAGTCAGTTGCGCTGCCGTGAAGACTCCTGGATTCTCATACCAAAATCTGCAGTGGGTTGTAATCACAGCATGACTCATGAGTAGAAGAGGGAGGGAGGAAGTGAGGCTGGGAGAGAAAGAAGAGTTTCCCGACATTTGTGTAGCAGCACCCACCCATCTCAAAAGAAGATTCTTCTCTGGTGCGAACACAGCAACCCTTTTCTGAACCCATAACACCCCCGTGCTCCTGCCCTAAGTGCATCACCAGGCAAAGACATGTCTTGTTCACACAAACAGCAAACAGAATTAGAAAGAAGCTCCTGTGGATATTTTCTAGCATTTCCATGGGGTATTGGACACACCCTCAATGATGCCCAGTGTTCTGCAGTGAAATGTGAATCATTAAATCAGGAAAGAACACCTTGAGAGTAACTGTGGCAAGTCCTTTTGCAAATGCACTGGACAGAGAACACTGTTCCTCATATCACAACACAATAAATAATAAAAAAATTACTGATTCTGATTCTCTCTGCAACCAGCAAAACCCCCGAAAGAGAATACCAAAGAATTTGAGATGATTCCAGTGGTAATACCTATCTCCATCCCTCAGTCTTCTGAACTGTGTTGTTAACAGACACATCAGTGTTGGTCCAACTCGGGTCCCAGGAACAAGATCCTCCACCATTAGTGCTGGAAACAGGTCAATATTTTTGGCAGTTCCATATAAACTGCAGAATAACAGATATTTTAAAAAGTTACAAGGTTACCAAAGAGTAAAGATGATATAAATCTGATACCAGCATAAGAATTTGTATGACAGGAACTTACCTGGACAATATTTATAATGGTTTTATCTAAAAGACAATAGGATAAAGGCTTGCCTTAAAAAGAGGCAGCCAGGGCAGATAGGACGCAGTTTAATCTGACTGGAAAATAGCTCCAAGGCTCAATCTGCTCCCAAACTACCCCACAGCAGTGCCTGACAACATTCCACCCAGAACCAGACTGATCACTTGGAGGAACCTTGTTTGTCTTACCCCATTGTTAAACCACAGCTATTACCCTATCTTAACATCTGTGGGTGGCAATATCTGGGAAGGTTATTTCATAGGTGTCCTGGGACAAGCAAAAACTTCTCACTGACCGATCTCCAGTCATTTTGATGCTTCTACATCCAGGCTACAGTACCTCCTGAGCTTTTCTCTGATCTCCAAGTTCTTTATCTCATTTCGGAGGTCCTCAAACTCTTGAGCAGATGAGAGATTGCAGAAGACCCTGAAGTCATTGTAGGGTGGGATACCGTGGTCTCGCCCTCTCTGGATGTTGATAGCAGCCAAGTCCAGTGAGACAGAGTGTGCCATGGAGAAGAGTTTCTCTGTCAGCTCCATGTTGAGGAGTTCAGAGGGGACCCGCATTTTCCCAGGAACCCCAAACAGCCCACGGAGGAGGGGGTCGATGCCCCCCTCCTGCATGATCCTGAAAGGGGAGAAGAAGGCCTTGTGCAGGGGAATGTGGCCTTGTTGGATGGGCTGGAAGGTTTCGTTCAGCCGGTACAGGATGGGGTTGATCAAGGTGTGTCCAAAGCGGAAGGCAGCGGTGGCAAAGGCATTCAGAATCCCTGCATTGACATTGGGGTTGTAGCCTTTGTACTCACCCAGCATCTTCATCCCAGCCTCCCCCAGGACCTTGGGCAGCCACTGGGCATAGGTGATATGTTGCATCTGGGCACCCACAATCTTCCGTGCCTCGTGGTACAGGAGGTCCCCGTCCCAGTGGGGATTGAGGACGGCCAGCTCCGTGGCAATCCGGTTGTGCTCCCTGAACCAAAGCGTGTGCATGGCCGTGAGACCCAGCTGCTCGTTGGCACGGTGGTCTCCTGCCAGGAAGCACGGCACGGGGCTCTCATTCTCATCTCTCATGCACTCCGTGGGTGGCCCCACAGCAAAGGGAAGGAGATGCTTCCCCGAGCTGGGCACAACTTGCCCTCGCTTCAGCAGCCCCCTTTGGCTGCTCAAATCCCGCAGCTCCTGCGACTCCTGCTCTGTGCTGCCGTAAACATTGGAGGCGTCGATGTAGGATGTCAAGTGGTTGATCTGCTCTCTGGCATAGACAGAGTTCATCAGCAGGGAGGTCATCCCACTGCCACACACGGGGCTCGAGCGGACGAAGAACATGCAGCGCCCGTTCCTCACGCGGGGGTCGTTGGCAGGGACCATGACGGAGAAGCACGGTGGGTCATTGCTGCACACCTCACTGCAAGGAGCTCCATCAGAGAAGCGGGACATGCTAATGGCTGCCACCGTCTGGTCCATGTCGTGGTCCAGAAACTGGCCCCACTGCATCAGCATGTGCGTGAACTGGTCATCAGGGGTGATGGTCTCAGTCCCGATCATGGCAGTGGAGACAAGGCGAGGCAGGGGAAGGGGCAGATCCCTGGCATCTTCTGCCAAGGAAAAGCCTCGGGGGAGGTTAAATCCATTCTGGTAGGCGGGTTTGAGAAGCCTCTGGAAGGCTGTGAGAGATGCTCCCCACATTGGGTGCTGGAGGTTGTTACAAGAGCCATCGTGGGTCCTGTACTTCTTGTGGAAGCAGATATCAGAGCAGTTGGGCGTGTGGCGGTGGGCAGAGCAGCCCGACAGGTTGGCAATCATGTTCAGGTAGTGAGGGGACACCAGGTCATTGTAGCGATAGCCTGCAAAGGGAAAGGCAAACACCACATCAGCCATGACCTGCAGCCACCTGGTTCCCACTGTCCCACGTAAGGGCTCCGTGTGAAAGTCACCCCTGGGGCTGTCAGGGTGGGCACAGGAAGGCCGGATCCCTGAGCGTGGTGTTGCAATGTAATTTATGGAAAGCCAAGGAAGCACAGGATTACAGGCCCACAAAGAAGAAAAGAAGGGGAAAAGAGTTTAGCATCAACTGCACAGAGCTGGAAACCAGAAATGTTGTGACTGGCAGAGCAAACTGTGGGGGTGGTCTCGGTCTTCATTCTAGGTTTATTTTACGTCTCTCTGGGTTATTACTGCCACCACGAGCTCCATCACCCATCCAAACTCTACGTGACGAGCAGCAGGAAGCCGTGGGTGACTGCCAGGGCGCTGCGCTGTGTGAAAGCACTGAATAATGCTGCACTGTGGGGATGCTGACAGGGCAACGAGGAGGAGAGGCTGGCAGTCCAACCAGCCCAGACCAGACCTGCTGCCTGGAGAGAGACTCCTTGCACCCTGGAATACATCCAGGCAGGAAAAAATATTTACAAGGCCCCAAACATACATGCCTGCTACATGGTGATTCACACGTATAGGTAGAAACATGCAGTGTATGGGAATGTCTGTTGAGTATCAAGGAAGTGAGTCCAGCTGCTGGATGCCTGGACCTCACTAAAGTGTTACATCACTTTGTTGTTTGCTATCCTGCCTCCATAGAGGGAACCTGAGTGGCTGGAACCCACCTGAGTTTGTAGCTGAGAGGTCAAAACAGTAGAGAGACAGAGGAGTGATATCCCCCTTCTTCTGTTACAGCACCCAAACACCCCAGAGGTCACAGTACTTTTATTGTTGCTACTTGGAGGGCAGGAAACATCTTGGACCATGCTGCTGAGGGTCTGAACTTCAGAGCCACAAAGGTACACCTCTATGATTTAGATGTGTAAGTATTTTTTAAATATTAGGGCTGTCATAACCAGCCAAGAAACCTTTACCAAAATGGGGAACTGAAACAGTTTCCTGAGTATCAAGTTGATATGGTGAATAAAAGGCCAGCCTTTCATCTGTTAGGGAAACCTTGAGAAGTAGAAAGAATTGCAACCCAGACAACACATTTCTTGATATATTCAACATTTATCTGGATTTTTGGTACACCTTTAAACTTCCTGGATGTCTACACATTACTGTTTTCATCTCACCCTGTGCACAAAATTAAGAAGGGAAATGAAATCTCTCCTACCTGTGACATTCATATCCACAATGAGCCCTTGCTGCACGTGTTCCTGAATCAGCTGCAAGGTCCTTTCAAAGATCTCCCCTGCCCTGGCTGTCTCGATGGTGTAGGGGTCCCGGGGGTAGCGGAAGAGAGCCAGGAGGTCATTGGGTGTCTTGGGGCGCCTGTTTCCAGGAATTAAAAGTGTTGCAGGAACATTAAAATTAATCAACTCTGCTCATGGCAATGAGACTCTACTGGCCACAGGACTCAGACTCTAAGCCTGGTCTGGTGTTTGGTCCCCAAATTAGTGCATAAGACCAATGGGACTTGCCTGCACATGGTAGATGATTAAAGAAAGGATATTTTTCCTTAGGAAAATGCACATATTTAATTCCCTCAGCATCTTTGGGTTTTCTCTGCAATGGCAATTTATTTTTCACTTTACAACAGCTGAAACCCAGAGGGTTTGGGGCTTAATAGAAACTATCCATCTATTCAACAAAACCATATATTATTGGGGTGGAAGAGGAGGGAATCACCATTCACTTGAGAGTTAATTTTTTATTGAGGAAATGGTTAGTATTGTTATATTAGTATTTCTGTTCAACATACACAAAGTCAGCTGCATTTATAAAATGACTAGGCTGATTATATTCTTTTCTATTCACTATCTCCAGAACCAGCTCCAGCTGACAAAAATGTACATTGCAGATAGAAGTGACATAAGAGGTGATATTCCTGTATCTTTTTTTCCCAGAATCCCCAATGCCTGTTGTGAAACTCTATCACATCCTTACACCTACATGGTGCAGCTTCAACCTCCAACACCCGAAACAATACTGTAGCTTTCATTTGCGGGTTGTCAATGATAAAACAAGGTTTGAGAAAGCTTCATTTGTTGTGTTTTTTTAACACTTTTCTGCCTCAAGTCTGAGATTGAGGCTCTCCACACACTTACTTGCTGAAGAGCTCCGTGCGTGTGGAGTTGATGGCGTGGTCCACGCTGCTGATGGCCTCCCGGAGCGACGTGGCTACAAACGTGTCCCCGCTCCGGCCGACATCCGTGGCTTTCCAGGGCAGAAAGAAAGAACAAAACACCCTAAATTTACTTTGATATTAATTGGTCTTCCACGCTTATGAAAACCTGTGTACCGGTACAAGCCCCACAGTGACCTCACCACAGGTCAAATTGCATTTCCATCTGCAATATAAACACAGTGAATTTATTCTTTTGGGCGGATATTCTAAAGAATATGAATGAGCTGCCTGAAAGAGAAGGTGACTTTTTCAGGAGGTCTCTGTGGACACATATTCTGTGGAGCTTTATAAATAAATGCCTCTTTTGGTTAGTAGTTAAACCGGAAAGAGAAAATGCAAAACTCACAGTGGGTTAACCCAAAAATAATGTATTTATTTTGCACAAATGTACTTCTGAAAGTCAATAAATTAATTTAAATGTATTGCTCATACATTAATTTTCTGTTTGTGGAACATGTAATTTATTAATTATTGATAATTAAAAATAGTTCAAACTTAGTGTGAACACATCTGCTACATGATTTTAAATCAAAAGAACCCCAAAGCTGTTGTTTGAGTACCTTTAGAAGTAAAGACATTAATTTTGCAAAATTACTGCAGGGTGCATTTTTTAAGCCAGGGCCTTTGTCACAGCTGAACAAACCAGTCTCATTTGGCTTCTGGTGTATGCCACAGCCAGCTGGTAAATGAGGCACTGATCAAGAATGAACCACAGAAAATACCTCAGGAATAACTTCAAACAACAAAGGAATTTCAGATAATTTTCAGCTTCTTGCATACAACCCCTGTATGGTAAGTGTTACTAAACTCATCTAACAAGTGCCTCACTATCCACATTGGTTACTACTGGAACAGCCCTTTGCTTATATTTTAAACTTTTTTGCTTGCCTCTGATTTTTTTTCCTTTTCAGTTCTTTCTTACCCTCTAAGAGTTATGATTTCCACTCTTGACCTCCAGTCTGAGCATCAGAAGAATGCTACTCCTCCTTACCCATTACAGCTTCCCTAATGTGGGGAGCAGCAACTTGAAAACCAGCGACTTAGTTCCCATCCCCAATGAATGTAACCAGTCAAAGGCTGGACTTGATGACCCTGGAAATCTTTTCCAACCTCAATGATTCTATGATTCTATGACTGAACAAACACTTCAGACCCTGTATTTGCAGCAACAATGTTGTTCTGCTCCTCCCTCCTCTGGTGTACAAGGTTACAGTCAGATGATGATTTGTGAGCGTGTTGGCACATTTTAATAAGTTTCTTCCTCCCAGCAGAGGCAATAACTAAATGTACACTGTCAGCTGGGCTTGCAGGAGGAGGTTTAAGACAACACCTTTAGCTTTGCAGGGAGCAACTGCAGCTCAGCTGAGAAAACAGTGAGGGGCAGGTGGGAGGTGAGTGGGCTTTGACAACGGAGCAACCTCGATCCAAGGGAGCTGTCTGTGAAGAAGCTAAGGAAATAATTTCTTGTATAATTATCTGTTCAAAGTGTGGATGTCAACACGGCACAGCACCCCTTTTCAGGAGATGAGGAGATCCTGAAGGACCAGAGGAGGTACCTTACCAGTGATGGTGAGCTGCATGGCGCTGGAGGTGAAGCCAAAGGGGTTCCGTGCAATGCACTCGTATCTGCCCTGGTCAGCCACACCGAGATCCTGAATGGAGAGCGTCCCATCTTGGCTGATGTGGAACTTGCCACTCTCTGTGATCTGGATGCCCTCCTGTTGCACCGTCAAAAGACAGAAAATGTATCAGTGCACAGAAACCTTCCCACCATCCCAGCCTTCAGCCTTTCTCAGCAAACCCGGAGATGGCTGTGATGAACAAATGTGGCCACCAGATGTTAGCATTGCTCTTCCAGAGAAACCAGAAAGCCATCCAAGGACACCTGCTCCTGCCTGCACCCACGGTGAGGAGCTCCCTGCTCAGCTCCTTCACCCTGGTCCACGCCAGGCACTCCCCACAGGGCAGAGACTCCCCCCACAGACAGGCTGGATGCAGCAAGGGCAGTGCCCTGATGATGACACAGAAGTTTCACAGCACAGAATTAAGTCTAAATCTCTTCAGTTTTGGGACAGCCTGAAACTGATGCACTTTGTTGTCCTTGAGCTGCAGGTAGCAGCTTTTGCTGGCTCTGACAGCATCGCTCAAACCCAACCTCTCAGCCTGGCTGGTGGCAGAAGTGACTTTAGGTTTAACTTCTTTATTCTCCTGTTTCTTAACATCTTTCTGCTGTTTTGTCCCAACCTAATGCTTGCTCTGCTGCACTTCCAGGCTCTTTCCTTCTGCTCCCACTGTTGGCTGGTGCCCAAGGCAAGCTGCAAGGTCACCTCCCACCAGACCTCTGTGGGGTAACTGAGGTTGAAGCATTTTCTATGCCTGACTGTGCTCAAAGGCAGGACAGGTAACAAGAAAGGTCCCAGGTGTTGTACTACAGCAGAGCAGGAAAAAACTCTGAAGAACTTCATCTAATGAATTCTGAAAAAGAGCAGACAGGCTGCAGTGTGAATTTAAGGGATCACGGATTTGCCCCCTCAAAGCTGGAGCCAGCCAGTATCATCCAGTATCAGCAGTGGGAATCCTGGAAATAAGGACAAACTACTTGGAAAGAAAACAATTTTCAGTTTGTTTGTTTCTTTGTTTGTTTTGGTTTTTTTTTCCAGGGATGGTCAATCAAGTATTTATAACATCCTGGAATGTCACTGGGTTCAAATGACTCATTTGGAAGGAAGAACAAGAGAATGTGCCTTACAAGGCTTCAAGCCTGAGAAAGTGCAATGTTCTTTTCAACCCTAAAAACCCCTAATCAGTGGGAATGTCGGTCTTTATCCTATGTGTATTACACAGACTGATGTAACTAGTGGAGCTGGGAGAGGTGTTGAAGGAGAGAGTTGCTAATTTCCCTCCAAAGGATCCATTCTGCTCCCCAGTGATGTGAAATCACCACATACCTTGACCCAGGTTATGGTGGGCCGTGGGTCTCCTTGGGCACTGCAGGTAATGGCAACATCCTGGCCTGTCTCTGCCACCACATCTTGGGGGGGGTGAAGGAACACGGGTATCACTGTGCAACAGGGGGAAAACAGTCACCAGGGCAAGAAATGCACCAAGGGAAATACAGAAATCTGAGTGTAAAGCCTTTCAGCACGGGCAAAGCAGGGCTGGGCTCCTCCTGCTCTGGAAAGGAATCTGCAGAGGGGTGACAGCTCACCCCGTGCTCTCTGTCGTGCTACCAAGCTCTCTGTTCATTAATTTATGTAATTTATGTTCATTATTTTCTGCTCCTCTGAGTCTCTGCTTGGGGCAATTACACAGGAATGTGCTGTGTCATTTAAAATCATTAACTCAAAGGCTTTCTAGAAAAGATGCTCTAGCTGAAACAGGGATCATGACTTGATTCAGGCATTATCAGATGAGGCTCTCTGGAAGTGTTAGGACAGATTAAATAATTATATTGATCTTGCTGGTCTTAAAATATACTGTGAATTCTGTGCCTGAAGCTTCACTAATTTCATGCTTCTAGATAGTATCCTATGCTCCAGTCTGCCATTAGTAAAATCCTGCCACATTTGTGAACAAGTATGGAAGTTTGCTTATTTAGAAGAATTATTTATATGGGAACAAAAAGAAAATTAAGCAAAACCTTTAAAAAATTCAGAAAAAAAAGTTAAGCTTTAATTAAGCTTAATTAAGCAAAAGTATTCCTGTGTGACTTGTATTTTAAAGAGGTTTGATTAAAGAATACCTAAATTTAGGTTGAACCTATGACCTGGTAGGTAATGTTTAAGACAAACGTATCCAGAGCCAGAGTTAAATGTTCCTAAGAAGGAATCATTTTGTTTAGCAGAATATTTTATTTTTAAAAGAATTTTACTATTAATTCTATATGAAAGACAAAATTTTAAAATAGGGGGGAAAAAATTACTACTGAGAATTTAATTATTACACTTGTCTGAAAATTATCCAAAATAATTTTCTTAATGCCGGCTCCTAAGCTGAAGCAGCTTATTCCAGTTTATAAACCTTGGCACTCCCCTCTAATGTTTTCCACTGGCTGATGGAGCTCTGGTGGACTGACATTTGCTCTGGGGGGAGAAGCAAAATCCCATCCCATGGGAAACAGGGCAATTCCTGCCTGGTCAGACAGTGTGCTATTTTACCATAATATTAAATTAATGACACACCTTTGGCAGCCCCTACGCCCAGTTTACCTCGTGGGGTCACTGACAGCTGCACCGGGAGGGTCCTCACGCCGATGGCACTGATGGCGTGGCACTCGAACTGCCCCTGGTCGTGCAGTGCCACCCTCAGCACCCGCAGCGTGCCCGTGGAGAGGATGCTGTGCCTCCTGTCATTTGGCAGAGGCCCACCTGGGCAAACAAGCACTCTGTTAATTCTCTGTGACATTTCTCGTCCCATCACTGGATGGTTACAAATTTCTTCTCCTTCCCAACATCAACCACCCTGAAATACCATCTTTATCACACTGAGTTGTCTCGTCTGAGCAACTGGGAAGGAGCTGAAACCGTTTTTCTTTCCTCCTAAGTATTTTCTTAGTGCAACCTGCATATTTAGTGACACATGATGGACAGCAAATAAGTGTTCAATTATCCAAGCTGGCTGTTTCATCATATAAAGGGAAACATTTAGACTTGTCTTTCTGAATTTGCTATTTTGATTTCCTTTGGTTTGGAAGCTGTTGTTTCAATATTTTCTCTATTTCAGAAGAACAGCTGAAAACTAAACTGCTTTATGAAACACAAATAAAATCATTAAAACTTCTCAGTTTAGCAACTTGTTTTTCTTCCTCCAAATAAGTGCTCTATTTATTCATCTCAAATACCAAAATCCCCACACACTGTCAAAAGTGGCTTTGAGACAAGCAATGCTCCATCACTTGTTCTTCTCTTGTCTTGCTTTTAGCATGTGAAAGCATTGCAAAGCCTGGCTGATCTTTAATTTTTGGATTGCTGAGCACAAACCTGGTTCCAAAGCAGTTATGAACCTTACTTCTTGTCACTGTGTTCCTTTCCACATCTCTACAATATATTTTCTGGGAAGTGGAGGAAAACAGGTTAAAGATTATGGAGAACATGCTGGCAGAGCAGAATTTCAGCTGGTCCTTCTTAACTCTGTGTCAGGACCATTGCTGTGGAAGCTGGAATACAATACCCATGAATTCTCCACAGCACTAAACCATTAATTACGGCTTGTGAAGCATAAGGAAAAGTTGGAGGACCTCTGGGCCAAGCATTATTGGCTTCTGTCCCAGAAAGTGTTGGATGAGATCAGTTCAGTGCAGCCAGCACTAACAATTATTTGAGACTTTAAAAGTTCCCCACCACCTGTTGTCCCAAAGTCCTTTTTCCTAAGCTAAAAGAAAACTCTGAGATGTGTCAGCAGTGAATGGTGCTCTTCTGCAATGTGCTCCCCAAAAGCAGCAAATCAATGACAATGACAGAGAGCTGGCACATGGTGATAGTGCTGAGGGAAGTGGTGGAACCATCATCCCTGGAAGTGTTCCAAAAAACATTATGTGGCATTTAGAGACATGGTTTAGTGGTTAATATGGCAATGTCAGGCTAACCTGAGGGTCTTAGAGGTCTTTTCCAACCCAAATGATTCTGTGACTGATACCCACTGACCTGAAGTGTCCAAACCTTGCCTTTTGAAAAGAAGTCATTGCAGGAGGAAATTTGAGGCTTTCCACGGGTTTCATTCTGATGAAAAACAAACCATTCCTTTCTTCTGATTTTGTGTGTCAAAGACCTAAGAGGTTCTTTCCTCATTGTTTAACATCATCCTTGGTGACCTACAACACACCTCTTGGTGTGACTAGGCCTGTGCTGATCACCATCTGTTGTGCCACCACTGCAAATCACCACCCTGGACCATAAACTCAGCTTTTCCCACCCACATCCCATGAATGACGGCACAGGAGAGAGAAATCAGAAGTCAAGTGAGGCAGTACCTGCCCTGGTCCAGGTAATCACAGGTGGAGGGTGACCCTCAGCAGAGCAGGGGAAATCCACACTTTGTCCCTCAGTTACTGTCTGATCTGTGGGAGTGACGAGAAACCTGGGAGAATCTGGAGAGGAGAGCAATGACTGAGCAGCAGGAAACACTCAGGCAGCAAACTCAGGGAGTTCATGGGAGCAGAACCAGTCACGGGGCTTCAATACACCCTGCTGACCAAACACTGTCCCAGAAATACCACAGAACATCACAGAATCAGCCTGGGACTCCTCACCTTGCACTATGATCCTTGCTGTCGCCTGGATGGATCCCTCGGAGTTGCTGGCATTGCAGTTGTACTGCCCCTGGTCCGAGAAGGTGACGTTCTGAATGAAGAGTCCTCCGGAACTGGTGATAGTGAAACGGGAATCTTGTGGTAAAGGAGAGCCTGTGCCAAGGGTCCAGCTGATGCGAGGGTGGGGGTGCCCAGAGACTCCACACTCCAAGGTGACACTTTCCCCAATCAGCACTTCAGTGTTCTGTGGCTGGATCACAAAAGTGGGCTTGGCTGGAAGGAAATGAATGCTTTAGAAACCAGCTCTGCTGCCTGCTCAGTTGTAGGCAGAAATTGCTTGGGCTCCTCATGCAACCCAGCTAAAAGTCACCTGGCTCTTTCCTGACCTCCAAATCCTCACTGTGAGTGATGCCCCCAGAGCCAGGTCTGCCCACCACCTCCTCACATCCATTCTCCTAATGTGGAGCATCCCCTCTCCCATGTCCCCTTCATGCCTGATAACTGTGCTGCAGAATTCATCCCAGACTTCAAACTCCCTCCCCAGGGCCAAAATACCTTCAGACTCTAAATCCCCCTTTTCCCACTAGAGGGAAGAAACCCACTAAGCTCAGGCCACTCTCAAACTCATTACTTTGCTAGATTCTCTCTCCCCCAGCACACCAAGAACATCTTGGCACATACAAAGCTGGGACTGACTCTGATTTAGCTCCACTCCCATCCCCAGCCCAGCTGGGTCATCAGTGGGTGCACAAAACTCAATTACATGGGGTGCCAAAATAGCGCAGCACGACTTCTTGTGTCTTGACCTCCCCAGCTATGTTCTTGGCCATGCACTGGTAGACGCCTTTATCCGACTCCTTGGTATTCTGGATCATCAAGGTACCATCTTGCAACAGGTTCAGGCGGTTGTCATCTTTCATGTCAATCTTATTACTGAAAAACAGCCACAAACAGGTAAAATCTGAACGGAGGAAAGACTGATGGTCCTCCTCAAGCTGGTGGGAGGTGCAGGGGCTTTGCTTGCATTGCAGTAAGTTGGTGTTTTTTGGAGGCATTCTGAGACTTCATGAAATTTGCAGCAAGAGTTATGACTCACAGCATTGAACTGCAGCTCCGGCTCCGATTTGCTCCCTGGGTGAGCTGCTTTTTCTCTCACCACTGATTATATACGACATTTACAGCCCATCAGGAGAGCACACTGTTCCCATGCCACAGCATCCCTGCTATTGTCAGGGCATCTCGGCCTGGAAAGCCTGTTCTCATTACTTACTAAGTGCAAATATAATAATGAAATAACATTGTTATTGTGTGCAGCCATTTCTATTCAAACTCAAGGCTCAAAGGCCTCAGGGGAGCAAAAAGCTCTGAGTAAGTCACCAGGGGACCCCAACACAGCTTGGACTCCAACCCAGTCCGAGAACTGTGAAACATCTTCCTTCTTTCTGCAATGACCTGCAACTCCTGGATCCCAGCCCGTGGCAGAAGGTCCCAGTGCTGCATCCCATTTGTCCCAGCACGAAGGAATCTTGGATGGCTGCAGATGATTGAAAAGGGAGAAGGGACCTCTCTCCCCCTAGGACAAAGGCTGAACCCACTATGCAAACTAATATGCTTGCTGGGCATTTATTTAATTCCCCTGATGTCTCCTCACTCCAGTCATATCTCGTTTGTGGAACATTTATTATCATTACCCCTCTTACAATGCTGTCTTTGGGAGCCTGCCAGCATTTCCCTAACAAAACCTTCCTTCCAGGGGGACTTAACTCAGCCATAAACTTTTGCTCTAGGCTGAAACTTTGCCTGGTGGGGGGTTTGCTGAAGAAGCACACATTGATCATTTTTATTAATAACCGAGCCCTGCTCAGGCTCCACCAGACAAGAAGCTCGTAAAGCAGTGAAGCAACTTCACTTCCACAGTGGGCAGCTGCTTGAGCACAGAATATTTTATTGTGCAGCATTTCCCAGAACACTTTGGCATCTAGCACAGCCATGTATTTTTTCAGTGTTGCTGCACAGAAGGATAACCTATACACTGATTTGCAAATTCTGTCTCTCAGTGTGGCACAGCAATTTTTCTCTTTGGAAAAAAAAAAAAACAAAACACATTCTCCAGCACAATCAGCCTTTAGTGAGAAAAACCTAGAGACCAGAAGCAATTCAGCAGTTAACAAATGGGAAGCATGGTGGCTTAGAGCAACATGAAACACTAATTTTATTTTTCTCCTGATCAAAAGACAATTGCTTTCAGCCTGCAGAGCATGTTTATAGGAAAGTTATAAGCTCTTGGAATCCATTACAAAAGCAGATGAAATATTTCAAATGCAGATGAAAACACCACTTAGATTACGTGGTCACCGGAGAATGCTATTAAAAGGAAGGTAAATACAACCCATGGAACAGCCATTTCTTTTTTCTGGACATTTTTTTGTGTGTTTCTTTTTTTTTTTTTTTTTTTAACATAGTGTGAAACAGCTTTTGTAATTACAGGCAGGCACTGAAGAGCTCAGTGCTTGAAAATCTTTGCCACCCCAAGGCTCATTGCGTGCAACTTACTTGTTGTGCAGCCAAATAATCGCAGGCTTTGGATTGCCTTCCGCCCTGCAGGTGAAATAAACTGTGTTTCCCAAGAGGACGTCGACATCGTGGGGTTCTGAGGTTATTCGAGGCCTCTCTGCAAAACACCGTTTGAACACAACCCAGTTCAGAGCAGCACAAAACCACTTCCAGCCCAGCTGAGGTATAGTGGGTCACACAACACCCATCCTGCAGTGCCCCAGCAAACAGGCAACAGCAGAGCCCCAGGAACAATGGCATCCACTTGGAGCCACCCCAAAACATCTCACTAGCACCAAATGTCAGGAGGGAATAGCATCATTCATCTGAAAGCTCTGGAGAATTGAAGTGGCTGTTCCGGTTCCCAGTATGTTGGGCAGTGGATCAGCACCTCCCACAGCACTGAGAAAAACAGACCTGGCTGTACACTGGTTTATTACACTTGCCCAAGAGTTGGTCCCTGTCTCCCCCAAAATAAGCAAATAAATCAGTGGCATCCTCACTTGGGTTGTTTTTCTGTCCCCTGCAGCCTGCTGCTCTCAGCAACTGCCTGTTCCACCTGCAGACAGTGCCAGCTCCCTGCAACCCACACCACTTCCCTCCCGACAGGATTTCATTCATTATGTCCCTAATTCACCAGCCAATCCCTATCCCGCCAAGCCTTTCACTATTCTTCACTTTAAGATGTACTCAAGCTCTAAGCCAGTTAAACATTGAAAGGATGTGCTAAAATAGGGAGGAATTTATGTACAAGCCCTGGAGTGCTTGTTCTTGGTTCAGGGAATGCTTGCCCATTTAACAATCTGCATGCTCACCAGTGATCCACTAAAACCAGCTGGATTATTCCTAAAATTGAGAACCAGCCACCTTCTCCAGTGGAAGGTCAGTGTCCTTCCTCCTTAGACCACAAGTTAATGGCTCATCAACTAATCCCCAAAGGCAACACCAACACAGACCAAACCCAACAGAGCCCCAGAGTACAAAATGCTGACCCAGAGCAGGTTTGCACCCCTGGCTCACATCTGCTCAAAGCTGAGGGTTAACTGGTGCCAGCAGCTTTCGGACTGACTCAGATATCAGCTGCCTGCATCGTTAGAGCTTTGTGCTGAATTATGGATCATTTGTCTTTCCCAGCTGGCACAACATCAGCGTGAAAACCTAATGCCAGCAAAATCTTCCCACCAGGTGCTCTGGCTAATTTGACAGACACCCCACTGTGAGCCCATGCCTAAACCAGAACAAATTTGCAGAACAGCTGTACTGTGGCACTGGGTGTGTGTCAGGCACAGTCACTCACACTGGATCCCACTCCATGTGTCCCCAGCTGCTTTCCCTAGACCTTTCCTTTTCCCTGCTCCCTTGAGGTCACAGACCCATTTGTGCCAATTCAACTCTTTCATGGCTGTGCCCTAAATTAAGCTGTGAAATGGTCAAGATTTTCCAGAAAAAAATTAGGAAATCATAGGAGAAAAACTGAATTCCAGGGAGAGCTCTTTGAAATCCGTCTGAGCTCACACATCTGACTCACAGCATGGCCATCCACAGTTGGACTAGTATATCCAGAAGGGTTGTTCATGGCCAGCCTGGGGGAGTGGGAACTTCTCCAACTGATTCAACCAGCAGCAAAGGACGAAGGAACCAGAACAACATTGTGCTAACCTCCACTTAAAAATCAGAGTTTTGTCTTTTTCTAGGTAAACTATCCAACTTTGGAACTCTTCAGAACAAAAGCTCATTTAAAATTCTAAATTTAAAGAATAATGCCCTAACAAATACCATACACTACACCAAAGTCAAACACAGCATTCAGCTACATATCTACCGTGTGCTCACACAGGTCCCGAGTTGTGTTTCCAACCACTGCAGCTCTCCTGGTGTTCCCTTTCTGTTCAGCCTAGTGTGGGCTATTTCCTCTGGTTACTGTTTAGCCATTGATGCAGCAGATCCTCTATCAGCCCTACTCTATTTAACAAAGCAAGACAACACCTACAAGCCAAAACAGAGTTGTCTTCAACATCCCCACTGCGACTGTCAGCTCTCTCTGAGATACCCAAATAACTCCTGCAAACCACACTGGGATCTTCTCATTTCAGCAGTAAAGGAGGGAGAAAACAGGATGACAGGGCAGGGGAGAGGGAGGAAAAGGGCTGGCAAAAGCAATTCCCAGACCAGAACCCAGGCGTTGGAGGGGTTTGGCTTCGCTCACCGCAGTTGAACTCCTGGGCGGTCAAGGTGATGATGGAGCGGCCGTGCAGGTCCCGAGGAGCCTCACAGGTGGCAGCTGTCTGGATGCTGCCCTGCTCAGCGTATTTCTTCAGCAGCTCAGCCAGCCACATCAGGTCACAGTCACAAAACAGGGCATTGGAGTCCAGTCGCCTGCAAGACCGAGGAAAAGGCAGCTCATTTCCCAGCCTCCCAGTGCTGTGCTGCCTCCTGGAGACCAGGACACAGGAGGGGAATTGTCCTCCAGCATGAAGGGTCACTGGGTTGTTTTTCCCTGCATTTGATTATATCCCAAATGAAAATTTGAGATATCCCATTCCCATGATGGTTAAATAGGATGCTTATCCAAGTAGAAGGATTTAATTGAAAAACTAACATTACCCATCAGCCATTCCAGTTTCAAATGAAAATCATTCAGTTAAACTGGATTATGAATTTTTGACCTAATTTGAGGCAAAGAGAGGCACTGAAATATTGGGTTTTCCCACAGGGTGGAGGTTTCAACCTTTACTGAATTCTGTAAGAACAGCAGATAACATTGCCCCTGTTACAGCTTTCCATTCTCTTTTAGCTCCAAAAAGCTCCCCCTTGTTTTATGTGTGCATCAAATCAGTCCCTTTCTGTGACCAGCTGTGAGAGGTTGTAGTATTTCTGCACAACTGTAAGTACTTTTATTACTGCAACATAAGCCTGAACCATGTGGAAAGGAGCTCCAGTGACCTCCCAGTGCACCCGCCCTCTTCCCTCCACTGACCTCATTCCTCTGAGCAGTGCTATCCATAAGGATAAATAAGGACTACGGGGGGATTAGTTTATTCCTCCTTCCCCACTGACAGTTTTACAGTTGATGGGTCTGAGCCATCAAAAAAGAAAAAAAAAATAAAACACCAAAACCATGGAAGAAAGGTCTAATGCTTTCAGGGTCCCATATTTGAGAATGTGAGATTTCACACCAGGCCATGACAGAACATTTTCTAGGCATCCCAGCTTTTTCTCTGACACCTACAGACAGCATTTCACAAGGTGTTCCCTGTTTAAAAAGAGAAGTGAAGCATTTTACCTGCTTGCAGAAATCACTGAGGGCTGCAGTGAGAAACACATTATTTTACTGCATTTGAAAATCATGGCAGGACACCAAAATTCTTTACCTTTAGCAATTTCCCCCACAAACACATCATAGAATTTGTTTCCAGAGATCATAAAATCAAAGCAAAGCTCTGGGGGTTTAAGAAAGAAAGACGTAAACTTAAGAAATGGTGGGGTTATGTGGGAATAACACACTGGGGAATTCCTGCATGGAAGGAGAATCATGCACCTTGGCACCACTCTGATTATTTTCAACCTAGAAAACAAGCCTTTACTTTTATGACCATGATTTTTCTTTCCATGTTATATACTGATCTACAGACATGATCGAGGCCATGTCTGTGACCTGGACATATTTCAAGGATGTTTTATGGGGTCAAACCATTGTGAAAACTTTCCAGGAACGTTCATTCCTGTGGCATTATTAAGCGGTAAGTTGATTATAATTAGACACCAGCATAAAGAACCTTCTAACTGGTTAAATAAGCTTTCAGGTCCAACCAAAACTACTTCATCAACTTAGCAGTGGCCTTAAAAGTGCAACAACTAAAAGCTTTGCCAACCAGGCACATTCTTCGTCAGGTCCTGGCCATCTGATCAAAGATAAACAAGTGCTCTTTGCAGGCAATGTGTTTTACTTACAGCCGTTTGAGGGATTCCAGTTGAGAGAATGTCCCTGGATGAATCCTGGAAATCTTGTTGTTGTGCAAGAATCTGAAAGGGGAGAAGCCATGCCAAAACATTATTCAGTATTTGCACGACGCGGGTGACAACATCCCAGGTCAGAACTCAGTTTAAACGCAGCTTGTTTTTTACATTTCATGTTTGTTTCCATGAGCTGTAGGAATTTCATCCGTTTGTGGGTACGATGCAATATGCCAAAGCGGAGAGCGGGTGTGGGTTGGAAACGGTGACTCAAGATGTGATGTAACAGGTTTAAACTGGAACCTTAAAGTTTCTCTGCAAAAAATCCCCACAGATCAGACACACCCTCTTTTTTCTGTGCATGGGTCAGTTCCAGGGGGACTTTTTCTTTCCCTGCTGCAAATGACATGACAATTTTACAAGGGCAACCATTGGAATAAGGCTCCAGGAGATGTTAGGCAAATCATGCCTTAACCTCAGTAGTTATTAACCCAAATCCATGAATAAATCTAGTGCAGACAACCTAGGCTTATCTCTGAACAAAACTGAGCAAAATTCTCACTTCCAGAGTTTTAGCAAAGAGATAACACTTCTCAGATCTTAGGGAGAAATCCTGATTGCACAAAAATGCACCAGTGGGGACCAAGATGGGATAATTACCTTCCCATTCCCATAATGGTGGGGAAATTCAGTTAAGTTGCTTACATCTAAAACTAATAAGAGACCATTGATAAAAGATATGAAGCAAATTTTGTAGCTAGTAGAACAGGAAAGAACACAAAAGCAACACAGCTTGAGTGCAAATGTCTGCACACACATGTGTGCCCCTGAGTTCAGCCTGGTTCCTGACAACACCAGGCTGACAAACCTCCCTTTAAAATTTAAATCCAGCATTTTTGTTGGATCAAATACAGTGACTGAGATCAGCCATGCACTGATCCAGGTCTGAATTTTCCTAAGGGTGTGGGACCCTACAATTTTATTTCCCTGGCACATATGCATATAAGGCACATTTCCACACAGCATGGAAGGGTCTGTTGGTTTCTCCATGGAATGGGAACCCACACAGTCTGTTGTCCTAGTGGCTACACTACTATTGGAAGTAATTCTGTGGAGCAGGAGAGACGGGACTCCATTTCCTTACTGTTTTCAAGAAGGATGCATGTTTTTCTTGTTAGATTTTCTTCTGACTTTATCCCNCTCTGCCCAACAGTGACTAATATTGCTGACCTTATGGTCAGAGTAAAATTTCACTTGGCTTGGCCAGCTCTAGGGCTTTCTGCAGATTTACCCATGTTTAGACAGAAACCTGAACATAACATAAAATGGGAAATTCCCTTCACATCCTCAGTCTACTTGGCAAGTATGTAAAATTTCATTCTTTAAAGAAGTTCCTTTTTGCATTTCCCTCCATTTTGAAGATCACACTTCATGATACCAGAAGTGTTACAGAAAAAGAATAGGGTTTCACCCTTATCCCCACCCCCTTACTCCCAAGAAATGTCTCATCTTTACTTACAGCCTTTCAAGTTTAGGCAGGTCACTAAAAGTCTCCAGTTCCAGACTTTCCAGGTTGTTGAAATGCAGGTACCTGTCACACAGAAATCACACAGATTGCAATTTAAAAGACAAAAGATCTTCCCAGATCAATCCACCAATGACCCCCCAGTTGGTCACCACATTGTCTCAGGGCAAATGCTGAGAAGCCAGAACCCACTTCAGTGTCTTCACCTTCCAAATGCAAACACAGTGGCCAACATGGCTTTTCCCTATCCTGTCAATTATTTACTCTCTCTCTTAATAAACTAAAACACAAACAGAAGAAAAAAGGGCAGATTTGTTGATTTTCTTTTCCCTGAAGACCAAGACCACCATCACTGTGAACAGTCTGTTGCACTGCTAAGGGTCAGGAGGAAACTACTGGCCATGAAGAGTCAGCAGCAGCTGCTCCTATCCAGGCACCACACAAGGACTATCCCTGCCTTTCCATCAGTTGCTAATACAACTTTATGTTTTTAATTCCACTCAAATCTCCAGTGTGACCTGCTATTCCAGAGCCCTGGGAGGCCTCGTGTCCCAGGTCACCCCTTGTCATCAGCAAAGCACACCTGAGATCTGCAGAGCAACTCACCACAATACCTGAGACTCCCTGTTCCCATGAGCTATGACATTCACCACCACAACTGACATGTTCCTGACCTTTAGATGCATTTCATATGGTTCCAAACTTGCCCAAACTCTTCCCTCTTATTTTACACAGGCATAAATCTCACAGCAGACACAGATTAATCACAGATCTAGAAATATTCATTCTGCTGTTGAAGCTGACTACACTGAGAAATAGTTGCCTAAGCCTCCACATGGTTGTTTGATTTGTAATGGAAGGATTCATGATAAATGGTCCAGTATCAGAGCACAAACTGGGAGATGGTGACTCAGATTCTGCACTGGAGGGTCACAGTGGGGAAGAGATGTATGTGCTCTAATCAGTCTCAGATGTCTGCTGAAATTGCTTTGGACCTTGAGGAAACCATCTGATACTGCCCATCAATCGGGCCATACTTTTTCTTGAAAAGCTGGCTTGTGGGGGACAGGAAAATGGGGTAGGATTTGAGCAAAGCTAATTCTTCTGGAACTATGCCTGCCTGAGACTGAAAACAGATGGGACTTTCAGCGGGTTGTTTGTTGGTTTTGTTGAGTTTGTTTTTTTCTTTTATTCGTGACATCAAGTCTGGAATGCTCATTGTTAAAATATCCCTGCTGCCAGCATCAGCTCTCTAAGCTCAGCTTAGAGCCAGTTTTGGCTTCCTATATTTTCTTCCAGGCATCCTTGCTGAGCTGGCTGATGAAAAACCATATTTCACACACACAAGCCTATTGTTAGGCTTGCCTGAAACTTCCCATTATACTCTGTCCACTTCTCCTGTCAGCCTGGAGAACAAGCTGGATCCTATCCCTTTTACAGAAAAATCCTTACTTACATTCCAGCCCTATAAACCTTGCTGTTGGGAACAATCCATGAATCAGAATGGTTTCACCTTTAGTCTCTGTTCTTCAATGAAGCAAATAATTCCTATACTTCAAATATTTAGGAAGAATAAATAATTAGGAAGAAATTCTTCCCTGTGAGGGCGGTGGGGCTGAGGCACAGGTTGCCCAGAGAAGCCGTGGCTGTCCCATCCCTGGGAGTGTTCAAGGCCAGGTTGGACATGGCTTGGTGCAACCTGGGCTGGTGGGAGGTGCCCCTGCCCATGGGAGGAGGTTGAAACTAGGTGATCTCTAAGCCCCTTTCCAACCCAAACCATTCTATATATCTATGATTTAAATAGCCAGGCTCACACTCTCTCCACCAGCCCACATATGTTCACACATATTCACGTAATATAACAAGGCCCCTAGTATGAAAAATCCAATCCCAGTTTAGAAAGACACTTCAGAAGAGTCAGACCTCAGTCTGCCCATCCCATTTTGAGCATGGAGCACTAAGAGTGAAAAACCAAAACTTCTTTGATTAAATAAACAGCACAGTTTTGCCAGACACAGAAGTGGAGCAAATAAGGTCTGTTAAGGTGTCACCGTGACAGACTCCAGCTGCCAGAAAAACACACGAGGCTCCCTTCATCCCAGATTCATCTCAGAGTGCCACACAGCTTGAGGTTAGGTAATTACTTTTTTTGTTTGGGTCCATCACCTTCCCCCGCTGCAATTTCCAGATGCTTTACATCCTGGTAGTTCTCACACATACCTGTCTGCCCCATCTCATTTTGCCCTTCATCCATTCATTCCCAGCAAAGCTTTGGATAAGAAAGAAACTCAACCAGCACCCTCAATTCAACCGAAGGTCAGACCTAGCCCTCTACTCCAGGAGTCCCAGCAGACACAAACCCAGCAGGCCAGCTGCCTTCTGCTTCAAACCATCCTGCAGACCCCTATCTCCTCTCATCATAAGGCCCTTGGATGTAAAGGGCATCAGAAGCACAGCTGGGCTCTTCCTATGCTCCAGTTTCATTGTCAGGACAAAACCTACGGGATGTGAGTAGGAAGAGACCTCAGTATTGACTAACCAAATCCAGTACTGGGACTGACCGTTTTCAAAGGAGGCCAGTGTAGTCTGGAAAATTTAGATGATCAAACAGAAGCTTCATCCTACTCCTTGCTAAGTGGCTGGTACTTTCTACATCTGGAAACAGAGCTAACAAGGCTCATGTGTACTTACAGCTGTTCCAGGGAATGGAGCCCGTGGAAGGCGTGCTGCTGGATGCTCTGGATTTCATTTTTGTAAAGGTAGCTTTCAAAAGGAGAGAAAGAAAAAAGCATTAGGCCAACTGATCAGCAGCTGGGTTCTAAAAATAAGTAGGAAACAGCAATGAACCTCAACACAAAGCAGAGCTTGCTGACTGGATTCAAGGGCAATGTTTTATACTTCTGACACTGACATTAACATCCAGGAACTCCAAGCACAAAAATATGTCCTTAACTGGCAAAAATTAAAAGTGGGTTGTTAAATTTTAAAGTGGTTAAGAAAATACCAAGCTATCAACTCACAGGTATTTCAGGTTCTCCAGATCTTGAAAGGATCTTCTCACAATTTGTTTTATCTGATTATTGTTCAGTAGCCTGTTCAAATCAAGAGAGAAAAACACAACTGGTGAATTCAGCACATGTGAGATTTGTGGCATTTCTGGTTTTGGATGCCCACTAAAAAATCCTGAGCCTGTGTGTCACAGAATTTAAGATTTAAAAGGATTAGCAGTCAAAGTCTGTATATTCACATCAGCCAAATCAACAAGAAGGTTTCTCACCCAGACGTGCCAAGTACTTCCAATATGTATAATGTTCAAAGTCTTTTCCTTACTTTCTGCCACAGTGGTTTTCACACCAGTTACAGTTTTGCCCAGGAAAGGGATGAGGGGAAGGGAGACAGGCAGAAGAAGACAGAGGGGAGGGGGATATTAAATCATTCCTGCCACTCTTGTACAACCACATTGGTTTTTGGATGTGCCTGGTTGTGTTCAGCCTCTGAGCAGGGGACTGCAGGGCCACTTTTTAAAAGTAAAAATGCAGTTTAAAACACCACCTCACAGTGAAGTTACAGGAGTTATAAAATGCTAATGACTTTATTCTAATCACTTCGTAAACCAATATCTACAAATGAGAAAGAAATAAATTCAGTTCTGACTCCTGAGGCTACTCAGAGACAGCCTCTTTTGGTCTAGGGAGCTCTGTGCCAGATTTTAATACAAAACCTATGGACCACATCGCATTGAAAAGCAATCTCGGACTTGTATGTGCAGTTGCCATGACTGTGCATGCAAATGATGGCTGGTGCCAATGACCAGAAACAGCTCAGCCCTGTAACAACCACACTGTGTGCAGCAGTGGTAACCACACAGCTGAATGCTACAAAAACCTCTTCTGCGGCCACTGCCAAGCCCAACAACAAGAAAACACAATAAATCACTTATAAATAGCTCTTTAGTATATGAATTTAGCTATTCATCGTGGCTGCCCAACCGCACTCCTGTGGGTCTCTCGCTGTGGTATCCCACTGATGTTCAGATCTGGCAAAGCTCAGAGCTGGTGGAGTTTAGAGCTGAATAGCCCAGAGCAAGGATTTCACCAGTTACACTAATTTTAAAAATTCCTAAATGGATTTGTGGATGGAGAGGAGAGCTGTGACTGTGTACTGCAAAGATTTCTTCTTCTAGAACTCTAGGAAAAACTTCAATTTTCTCTGCAAGAAGCCAGACCTCACAATGTCAGGTCAAATTCAATACCTGCACTGAATGCGCATTTTCTATTTTACAAGCTGATTTTTGTGATAACTCTGCTTCTCAGGAACAATCTGCCACCAGGCAGCAGGTGAGAAGGCAGTTCAGCACTCTTCCGGCAGTGAAGTTTAATCTTCTGTCCCACTTTCCTGGAGAAAACAGAGCAGCCAACCTCTGGCATTACAAGCCAAGCCTCTACCAGGGAAAAAACAGTTTGTTCAGGTAAAGGATGGAGAAAAAAGACAGAGAGATTGGGAGAAATGGTAGAAATGTGGGAAAAGAAGATGAAGATAAAATCAAACACCTCAGGGATGATAGAAAAGATAAAAGATGTCAGAAACTCACACCTGTGATAGCAGCTTCACAAGTTCCAGGCACCTGAGTCACACCAGCTTTTCACCAGCTCATTCTCAGGTGGAGAATTACATTTAGGGTCCAAAAAGCATGTGAGAAACACAAGTGCCAAGAGCTTTGGAAGTCAGATAATAAAGGTTTGAGAAAAACCTCATTATGCTTGATTTGCCTGTCTCCCTGATGCCATGGCAGTGGGTGCCAGTACCAAACTGCACATCCCCAGGGTTGGGGACAAGCAGCCTGAAGAGGTTAAGGCAGAACGTTGCTGGCAAGTTCCTGCACAGGTGGGAGCAATGGCTCAGTACACACAGCTGAGGTCAAACAACCCAATTTCCCTCATAAAGATGCAAAAATGATGTCAAGTCCTTGGAACACACGATCCTGCTTTGACAGCCAGCTATGCTGAGTGGAAACACAGTCCCTGAACACCAACCCAAAGGTTTATTTGATGACTGAACACCCACGGACTGGAAATAACTGCCTGAGAGCAGTGCAGGAGAGGGCTTTCGTCTACTCACCCCCAGGACAAAGACAACACAGGCCCCAGCCGTGCCAGCTTCCTTCCCTGCCCCTATCAGCATGCTTTCATCTTTGGCCAGAGCAGGATGAAGGCTGCTTGTTCTCTGTTATCTGATCCTTGGCCCCACTTCTGAGGACACAATGGGCTGGCAGATGGGTGCCAGCACCGATGTCACTCCCATGGATGTGAGCACGTGTGCCCTGCCACAGGACTGGCATCGGCCACTTGCCTCATATGGGACAGGACACAGTGACCAGGTCCTGGAGCAGGGTCACCAACAGCCTGAGCAGCCCCACACACCACCATGCTCTGGACTCCTTGGCTGACCATTATCTTTTATGCAAGTAGTTCAGATCAGGACTCACGTCCACAGGGATTTCAAATTGCAACATGTTGTCTGAGGCGTTTTAGGGCTATTTAAAAGCATTAACCTAGTCTGTTTTGTTGTCTTGGCTATTTTGGACAGTTCCAGGGAGTGTAATCAGTGATGCAGCCAAATAGGACGAATTCTGGAAGTTTAGATGGCAAACAGTCCACAAGCCTCTTATCTCATCGTCTGATACTTACAAATTCGTTCACTGCCTGAGTAAAGAATAAAAAGTGCATGGAAAAAGCCATCTCTGCTTCCTGTGTCAGGATTCCCCATTGTAATGGAAGGATAAGTCCTGGAAAACACTCGAAAGTGAGATAATTGATGAAGTCCATCACAGTCCACATATTCCAAAATACTGCTTTCGGAGAAATCCATAGACAAGGCAGCACATCTGGCTCCTAGAAAGACTTTGGATGGCTTTTGCACAGCTGTCTGCTGCTTGACTCCTGTGCAATTCATCCAGGCAGAGAAATGTGCAAAATCCTGGCATGACCTGGCTGTGGATCCCAGCTGCAATGCATAGCAAAAATGCCCAAATTCCTGCTAACCTTAGAGGATTGAAAGCTAAGACCTACTGCTAACCGGATCTGCTGGGAATAAATGCTCTGGCAGACAGAGGCTGGAAAGATCATTATTATTATCTTAAGCACACCCTGTAGCAAAACAGGCTAAATTAAAAGTATCAGAAGCACGTTTCCCAGCAAAATGATGTGGCATTTCTCTGCATTCCAGATGGTGAACTGGGTTCCACGTAAGTAGGTGAACTCAATCACACAGGTTTTTTTACTGAAAAACTCTTCTGGGACCTTTGAGACATACAAGCACCATGAGATCTAGCCCAGATTCACCAAGAGAACATTTTACATTCAGTTTCCTTTAGGTTTTATGTCCTTTCTGCCTCTCCCTTCTCTTTCCCCACCCTCTCTCCAGGTTGCCAAGCACAGACTTAACTCACATTAAATGAGTCGTTTTCTGTTTTGAAGAATGTATTAAATGATGTGACAGTACAGAATTCAGACTCAAACCATGTACTCTTTCCTCCTTTTGTGTGACCAAACACATGCTACAGTCGTTGTGACATAACAGCTATTTTTTTTCCTCGCACCATTAATGGAAATCATCATGTACTGCATTTAAAGGGGGAGAAAAAGAGAGTTTTATGTTCAACCGTGCATTCCCCCTTGTTGACAGAATGATCTGGAATAGTCATTTCCCATATTTGAGGAAGGAACTTTTATTCTGAGATCCAAGCAGACTCTGACATCCACTCCTTGCTGTCAGGAACATGTTCTCTCAAGAGCTACTAGTGGATAAAACACAGAGACTCCACGTTACTGCTGTTGTTCGCCCTGAGACCTTTCACAAGCAGCACATAAAGCAGAGCTGCAGGGCTCACCAGAAAAGCCTTTTGCTCTCACCCAAGCAGCAAAAGAAATGTGATGTGAGCAACAGCACTGAGAGGCAAAGGGCCAGGCAGAGGCACATCCAATATGGTCTCCCCAGAGTCCCTGTCCTCTTGGGTGCTGATGCCTCACGCAGAACAAAATACATGCTGGGGAAGTTAAGAAATACTGCTTTGCTTGCTGGGTTGGATGTTTATAAACATGACGCTGGAGAGACCCAAGTAGCAGCAACCATTTGGCTGTGATGCTTTTGGTTTGAAAATGCAGAGATGGACCAACTGGGTCGACATGGCAGAGGTCTGACTCCTGCTTGCACATGTAAGTCATGCAGGGGTGTCATCACCCACTCCCACCCAAAGATGACCTAAAGGAGCAAAAACTGGAGAGCAATGAGAGGCTGTGCCTCACCATGAGCTCGTAGTGTGTTTGCTCTGTTTCTTCCACAGCCCAACACCTGCTCTGAGCTAATGTTGGCTTCAGTGATACAGAGAGTGCTGGTAAACCCTAGCAAAGCAGCTGTCCAGGAGCTGTGGTATTTTGTGGATGGCACACAAGAGGTTTTTTTGCCTCACTCTCCCTTCTGTCATAATTTTTTTTTTTTTTTTCTCAAGGGGACGTGTTAAGAGTTTAAAAATACATGAGGAGATCCTCACCAACATCTGCATGGGAACTGAGCAGAGGCAATAGGAAGGGATGAGGAAATCTTACAATTCTCTAAGACATTTAGGCCAAGAAGGCTTCTCCAATGCTCACAACATTGCAGGCAGCCAACAAGGAAGCTCCCAGTGGTGCAGGATTTAGGATAACTGCTTATTACCTGTGGTGCTGTACCCAGAGTCCCCAGCCAGAAACATAGTGATTGTATCACTTCCACAAACAGGGCTCCTGCTTTTAATGTTAAAGTAGTGCTCTGTGATTTATCAAATCTCCCACAGCAGAGAGGAGCCAAGGGAGGGTTTGAACTGCTGAACACCCCACTGGACATCCACAAAGGCTCCTCTTCTGTCAGACTCTCAGCCCACCTCCCTACATCCAATGCCAGGCTACAAAGGTTTCCTTATCAGGGTGGTTTACAAACTGTCAAACTTGGATATAGTACAGCCATCCTGCCCAAAAGGAGATGCAGAACAGAAGCCTCACCACAATCTGCTGCCCTTCCTCTGCCATTGTAGGAAAAGGCTCTTTGACATGCATTTATTTGCTTATGGAATATTTCAGCCCCATGGAAGAAAGCGGCAAGCTCAGAGCTCTGCATGTGGAACCTGAGCTACTTTATCCTCCAAAGCTCCCACTTCAAAATTTCCAGAAAAACTTTCCCAGGAAGTCCCTCAGGGATTTTAAAGGATTTATTCTCTCTATCACTTGAAGACCTATCTAAGTCCTCAGGCAGAAGTTTACCATCTAAGAAACATCAGCAAATTCTTCAGCTCTTGTCAGTTTTGATGTGAGAATTGGGCAAATAAAAGTTCCTGGAAAGAAATTTGCTTCAGGAGTGCAAAGTCCAGCGTTCTCCCATTCAATTATCAAGCTGTCCATCCTGAGAGTTAACTACCAAAAGCATGAGAATAATTGATTTTTCCACCTTGTGGGCCAGCCCAGGAAATACAACCAACCATATGAAGTACTATCTAAATAGAAAGGTTTCCTTTACACATCCAGTTGATTTTCAGGATTCAAATATAAATCTGCAGTATTTTGTCACAGCAGTATTTCACCTGGGCCTGTACTCCAGCTCTGACAACAGCTATAGGACATTAGTTAGGAAAAACAGGAGAGTCTGCCTGCCACCTGTGAAAACACATTTGTTCTTACTGCCCTGGCATCTGAAATCATGACATCAGGGTTGTTAGGGGTACATTCATGCCTTTATTCATGACCATCCTTGAGGTCCCTGTTCAGGAGGATGTGGATACAGAAAAAAGAACTGGACCAATTCATGGAGCATAAGCAGGAATTATAGAGAGATAGGTCTTTCCACCTCCATCAGGCTGTATATCTATATCTGGCTTTATGAAGGGTGTCAGGAGTCAGAAAGACAGAAACAGAGTCTTGCACGTGTCAGAGACCTGCCCAGTCCAAGGCAGGGCAGGAACTGGATCTCTTACAAAGCTTGGCAGGTTGGGTGGAGAAGCTCTCCAAGAGAAGCCCTGCCAGCATCCTTATTTTCCCCAGGGTTCACCTAAAACTCGCCTGGTGGTCCTGCAAGCTGCCTGCCAAACATCTGCCTGGATCACACAGAGATGACATCATCTGGAAACATTTGTTTCCTCGACTCAGGAGAGCTTCAGGGGTGGAAGAGCAGGGCTGGAGATCAAGAGACCTCAGGAGAGCTTTGTGATAAGGTAAAACCCTATGGACTCAAACTCTATTTTCTCTCTAGATATTTTACTCTCACTTATCACCCTATCTGATGCTACCTCAAATGACAGAAATCTATCCAAAGCAAAATACTGATTTTAAAAAGAAAAATATTGAACATGTCTCTATCATAAAGTCCTGCTTTATTCCCACTCTTCCAAAGACTACTTACAATTGACTGAATGGCTTATTGTCCAGGTCTTCCTTCCTTCAGCTCTGCCACCTTCACAGGATCAGGGACTTCAGATCACTCAAGGTCAGATAGAGAAAAACAACCTGGACTTTCTCTTACTATTTGGGACCATGAACGTCTGTTGTGCAGTGCAGGTTCCCACATGAGCTGATTTGCCTCCCTGAGGAATTCCAGCTTGGACCTGGAAATCCTATCCCTGTTAGCGCCATGTTACAGCTCAAACAATTAGATCTGAGCCTCAACAGCCCAATTGCATCCAGCACAGTGCTGTGCTGACACAGCTTCTGGTTCTGATTTGGGAGCTGGTGTGTTTTCAGCCTCTTGGCCACAGGGTGCAGATTGACTTAGATCTGCCTTCCAACCCTGCAGCAGCAAGAACAAGCAAAGGCTCCCATGATTTCCTTTGAGAAGAGTGAGAAGGTTTTCAGGAGAGTAGTAGATCACACCAATGTGAGCATGGGATGAGAGACTGGAAGAACTGCTTTATACTCTCATTCCTACCTGGAGAAGGGTAGGTGTAGGCATCTATTCCAGGGCAAGACATAGGGACAAGGTGGCATTTGAAGGATGCTCTCTCACTTCAAACCAACTCATATACAGCTCATGTAGTTCATGCATTCAAGGAGGTCACAGAAAGCAGGAAACTTTTAATAAATCGCTCCAGTATCTGGATCCCAAGCCAGAACTTTTTTAATGAGCTACTCTAAGGCCATACCTGCTCAGACATTCTCAGTCAGTACTAGAATGCATCAGATTTTTAATTTTAAAAAACCCAAACCCAGAGAGGCTGATTATGAAAAATGAAAGATAATAAATGGCACATTTAATTAAAAAAATCCAAGACAGATGATTCAGCATAGGATAGAGAGAATTTTAAAGCTTTAGTTGGATATGCACAACTTGACTGAAATAACTAAAAGCCCAGGCCACCTTTAAACAGTTATAAGGGACAGTACTACCACAACTAATAAAGGGACATCCTCTGAGTAGAACTTACAGTGTGTTGAGGTTCTTCAGTCTTCTGAAGGCTGCAGGTTGTATCTCCTTGATGTGGTTGAAGCGTAAATCTCTAAAAGCAGAAGACATAAACAAGCCATTAGCAATCAGCATCATCCCTATGAGGAAGGGAGGAGGGCTGCTGGGAGGGTCTGTCACACCAGGCCGACATCAACAGGACAAATGGAGACAAACACCAGGGAACAGAGGAGGAGGAGTGACAACAATGGTTGGGGTCTGCTCTTGTCTGCAGTGAGTCAATAGCTGGGACAAGCCTACACTGAGAAAATTCTATAGTCTAATTCCATAGAAAAGTAGACACTGAAAGGGCTCAAGTGATCGTTTCCATGAGCACCAGGAAAGCTCTGCAGCAAAAGATCCGAAATTCACACGCAATTACACTTGCATCTCATAATAATTTGTAGACAAACACTCGTCATCACATGGCCCCAGATTTTAGCTCCCTAGCAAAACCATCTTTGCCCTAAAATGGTTAAATCTGCTCAAATAACCTCATATAATAAGCATTTCCCATTTTGCTCCACAATGCTCCAAGAATCACAACAGCTTATCGCTGCCTGCATTTCAAATTTGTGCCAACTTCAATTAGAATTACTGGAGTCCAGGGGATTCTGGCAATTTTCAAGGGCTGCCCATGAAACTACATCAACTTGGAACCCTAAAACATGGGGTTTGGATTGCTAATGAGATAATAAAATAGGAGCTAAGTGGTTTAACCTGCTTAACCAAGTAGAAACACTTCTATAGGGACTGTGCATTGATTTGGCACCTCACACAGTCCAGTGTATTATAACAAATCACAGAAGGCTGACAAACGGGGCTTGCTGCAAGTTTCTGTCCAAAGCACAATGAAGTAGATTTTTTAATCCTACACTGCTTGATCTATCACATTTAAAGAATACACAGCTATTTTACAGTTTAAGGCAGCCTTTTAAGGGCATTTGCTTTAAGAGAAAAAATACACAAGTTGCCCATCATTCTGGTGGTAACTTACATTTTGAGGCAGAGTTTAAAAAAATAATTCCACAAATAGTTACAAGTTCAACACTTATTTTTAGACGGGCATCAACAAGAATCATGGCCTTTTAAAAATTCAGATTAGAAAGAGGTGCAGTCATTGCAGGTGACTCCAAATTGACAGGGAGTATCCGGGGGGGGCTGAAACAGCAAATTGAGCAAATACTCAGGAAGAGGCCACACAATAAGTAAAGATGGTTTTATTTTAGGATCACAGAATCACAGACTGTTTTGGGTTGGAAGGGACTTGAAGATCATCCAGTTCCAACTCTCTGGCATGAACACAAACTCCTTCCACTAGCCCAGGTCGCTCCAAGCCCCGTCCAACCTGGCCTTGAACACTTCCAAGGATGGAGCAGCCACAGCTTCCCTGGGCAACCTGTGCCAGGGGCTCACCATCCTCATAGAGGAGAATTTCTTCGTAACACCTAATCTAAACCTGACTTCTTTTAGTTTAAAACCATTGTCCCCAGCTGCAATGTTTCCTTACCTTAATAGATTGCAAAACTAATTCTTTTATGTTAAAAAAATTCACAATAAATTTTCTTAATTTTTAGGCAGAATATCCATGGCTATTTTACTCACATTAAAATGAAATATTAAATCTCTGCCATTACCCCTTTGTTATCACTGGATGCAATGGTACACAGGCTAGTGGAAGTTGTCTTTTCTATTGTGTTTTTCCTTTACCTTTTCCAATTTGACCAAAGGAATCAGAAGACTGATACAGTAAGAAATCTTTCCCCTCTCTTAGTGGTAAGCATTGCACAGAGAAGAATTAGAGGGCAGAAAGAAACAGCTTCACAATACTTCAAGAAAAGGTTTCTAATTGTAATTCACCAGCTCTGTTTGTCCACTGCAAACTGCAGTCCCAAAGGATCACCCTTTGGAATTGTAGTTTTTAACTTCACCTTTGGAATTTTCAGGTGTGTTTGGTTTTATTTGCATTGCTTCAAAAGTGCATTTCTTGTCCTTCTTCTTGGAAGGAGTTACGTATCCTTCTTCCCTGATGATGTGGATTTGAAGGTACCTTTACAGACTTTTCAAGGCAATCACTGACACCATAAAGCCAAATACAATTAAACATTGGCAACAGTGATATCACAATGTGCTGCCTGTTCTCCACGGCCTTATTAAAAGGAAATGAGGAAAGACCAGGCCATGAAAAAGGGTGAAGAAACACAAACTTGATTTATACACTGCAATGCACAGACACCAACTCTGCCTGCCCTGGGGTGTTGTAAAGGGCCATGTAATGAGTCCAGGCAGCTGGCTACAGGTAATAGGGAACATTACAAATACATGGAAGGAATACACAGGGGTCAGGGCTGGAGCTGGTGATGCTCATGGAAGGCAGCAAGGAGCAGGCAGTGAAGTGTAAAATACCACTTTGGGTCACTAGCTGCAGGTGGTGAAAAAACCCCTTCTGACTACTTTAATGAACAAAGACAACTGCAATCCCTCCCAGCCCAGCATTCACACTGAGGTACTCCAAAGGCCAGAACTACGGGTAAGAGAAAACACCTCCAAAAACAAACCAGGGTTATTCTGTACCCTGGTACCAGAGAAAGTCCCTGGAGATGCAGAGGAACCTACATATTACTCTTCACCATGTAAAAACCCCTCTACTTTGCCTCACCCACAGTGTTTTCTCTCTAGACTGCCTTAACCCAAAGCATCGCTAACAATGAACACCATGGAGGGCTGCATTGGGAATATCCTGCCTTGCGTGTATTTGATTGAGAACATTCCCTACAGAGTTTGTCTCCTCTTAACACAGAAACACTTGTTTCTCTCTATTTCCAGGGCACTCTGGAAATTTACATTTCTTTTCAAGAACAAGTGTGCTTTTCACAGAGACCTGCCACACAGCTTCTCCCGTGGCCAGCCCCTTCCAGCTGCCCTGTGCACCAGCAGCTGGGCTCCCTCTGCCTAAATTTTTCCACCTGAGAATGTGCAAAATGGGGATAAAAAAAAAATAATCCCCTGTGATTTAACTCTCCCCCACGTTTCCAAGGCCAGCACTCTGGGATTACAAGATACCTTCCCACAAGGAACAAAGCTGCTGCTGAAAGATCCCAGATTCTCTTCTACCTTCACACACAGAGTGCTTGCTGGAGGCTGGGACAGCAGCTGCCCCGTGTCACCCAATACTGATCCCTCTGGACAACAGCAGCTTGACTGGCTCAGCAGAGAATCTCACCAAAACCTTGTGCTAAAGCTCTGACAGGAAAGTGAGCTGAATAAGTGGATAATCTAAGATCTGCTACAGAAATAACTCACTTTTTCTCAATTTGGGAACTCTTAACACCATAACAGAGGCTACACAGAAGGCTGGAATTTGCAAATGGATTGGGAAATGGGTCTTGACAGAATGACACTCCAATCATTCTGAACCTCTCAACTGCTATCAGAACAATCATCCCTGCAAGCATTGTGTTAAATAATTATCAGTAATTACCATATAAAGCAATCAATGGCTTTTATAAGAAACTCCCACTTCTGTTTAATCTATTTAGGCTTTCACAGACTCATGTATTACTATGCTAACTAAGCAGATAATTAGCTACAAGAGGCATTTTACTGCAGTTGCACGGAAATTGCTGGGTTTGTTTCATTGAAGCATCCTTTGTGCACAGCAGTGCTGCTGACAGTTCTGGACCATTTCACCCAGAACTCGTTGGTAACTGGCAGCCACACAATCATTACCAGCAACAACACAGAGAGCAAAGGTGGTTTTACAGAGACAAGATGCTGAGATTCCTTCCAGCTTTCCTGAGGGAAGCAAGGTGTGAAAGATATCCTAAACACATCCTAAAAACATCCTGTAAGTCAAGTTTTCCATATATTAGAAGAGTGAAAACATTCATCAGAAAAATGCTTGTTTCTCTTACTTATCTGAAGAACATCAGAGTCAGCTCTGCAGGTTCCCCCACCCTGCCAAACCACTCCAGTCATGGCAAGAAGGCAAAGCTGCCTTGCTGAGATGGAAACAAAGTCTTCCAGCCTCACTGTCATCAGCTCCCCAACTCAGGAATGTCCCCAAATGGCTTTAATAAATGACAGCCCTCATCTCCAAATCCCTACATGGACAGCTGAGCACTGCCATCTCTGCAAGGCAGATGAGGAGACCGCAGGGAGGCTCAGGGCTGGGGGCTTTTCCAAGTCCTGCCTATTTTGGGGCATACCAGCTTAAGACATCAAGATTCAACTGTTCAAAGAGTGAAGAGGAAGGAAAATATGTTCAGCATGGAAATACAAGGAAATCAGATGATGGGATCATTGTTGAAACAGTGGAGAATGAGCAGATGCAGGGAGCCTCACTCTGCAGGACAGGCTGTGGTTCCCCGGTACACTGTCACACCACTTAGGTTTTGAAGTTTTAGGGATGGGAACACTGGATTTTAATTAAGCAATTACCACAGGCATTCCCGAACCCAGCTTTTTAAGACTGCAGCTCCCACAAACAGGAGTCAGATTTTCTAAAGGGCTCCCTCTGCGTCATAATGCAGCAGCTGGTGTATCAAGCTGGTTTAATCCTACTTTTTATGTGTATGTAGTATGGTGGGAATGCTGTGCTTCAGAGCCTGGCCTGGAAGGCAGTGCCAGGGCAGAAGTGATATCTGCTGGTATCATTTCGATTGACACATGGCATCCCTCTTGCCAGCAAGGACCAGAGCAAGGAACACCTTCAACACACAGTTTTGGTTCCAGACACATATTTAAGTAGTAAGATTACATAAAAAACTGTTGAAGTCATCAATCTTAGATAATTTGAGCTATTATTTATTAGCAGTGGGTATGGAATTTAGGGTCTGATCCTACTCAAACCAGCTGAGTCTATTCTTGGGCATTCATGGCACCAAGGATCAGGACTCTCTTGACCTAATGCCTGTTTCCTTTGCAGTCAAGATATTTCACTCATGAAGACAAACTTCCCTCCTGAAGTGTGTTCTGACCCTAAGGAAGTAAAAGAAACTCTTTAATATGTAGGATAGGTGTCAGCCTTTTGCTTTTCTACGAGCATGACCATGTAAGTTTTTATCTGGAATACACAGAGATTCTTTCACTGAAAATTACTGACTCCCCCTTAAAAAGCACAGGAAAAAAATCCTGGTACACCTGTGGAGAGAAGGATGAGGTGAGGGCAACAAAAATACAAATACTCAAGTGGGAACCTGATTCTGAAGCACTGGGAAGTTCAGTGAAGGCAGGATTTCAAACACTTATGGTAGCTGCAATCACAAGAGTTAGGATGGTTTCGTCAAAAGATGCTGGAATGTTTCTAGAAGGAAAATGTCATAAATACGTTTCCTCCCCATTTTCTTTTCAATGAAGGGACTTCTATAAATAGAACATAAACAAGATTTCGGTCACCTCTAAAAAGTTTATAAGGATTAAATACTACAGTGAAAGAAGCCAGAAAGAGATCCCACCTGGCACATGCAGAATGTGTGGGTGTGCATTTAATGCCTGCATGTAAGTCCATCACACACTGAGGAAATGAGTAATCCATTCTTCAACCCAAAACACACGACAGAGACCACAAAGGGAGCAGCATTTCCAAGAACTCGTTTGCTCAGTAAACCTTTCTCCAACAAATTTATAAAATTCCTTCTCAAAATTGTGTTCATTAATAGACTAAGAGAGATACACCCTGTCCTTCTCCAGCCTTCCTCCTGCAGGAGGAACAGAGGATTGAGCAGGCACCAAACAATCAGAACAATGATGAAGAGAAACAAAACTTGTAAGCTGGCCATGCTTACACTGCCCAATTAGCAACCAGGTCTGTGAACAACTGGGTCACCTTCAGTTCATGCCAGCAGTGTGCTCAGATCCCAGATCCTGCCCCGTCTTTGCCTGTGCCCTCAGCTAAGTTTCTCTAGCAGGGCTCATTCATTACGTGCTCTGCATAATGCAGAAAGGAGAATAACCCATGGATAATTGGATTGCAATCCATTAGCTGCCAGCCAGAGGGGAACTTCTTTCCATGGATTTCTTCAAGCACTCATGCCCACACGTTTCAAAGCTTATTGTTTTAAATGTCACACTGTAGAATAAATGACTGAGAAGGTTAAGGAACTATTGAAATTTTCAGAGTGTATGTTTCACAGCTGTTCCCCTCCTTGGGCTGCTGACTAAAAGAACTCCTTGAATCCCAGCACTAACCAGCAGATCACATCTGGATAATCATGTTCCAATTGAACAGACAACAGCCAAAATACATTTGCAGTTCTACACCATGAAATTTTAGAGCTAATCTGTACACGGGTAGTCATTCCTGCCATCCTATTCTCTGTTCGGGATAAAACAAACAGGCTTCGTTACCAAAGACAAATGTTCTGCTGCTAAAACCAGACATGGGCCAGATCCTCAGCTGTACCCAGCTGGGATTGGGAAGGGAGGAGGGAAATGGCAACCAAAGAGGAGCCAGTAACAGCTCATCAATCCTGGAACTGGTTCCATGCCAATCCCAGCATCGCTCGGAGAAGGCCATGGGCGGCTCCGAGTTCCGCCAGCTGGCTCCAGCCCCAAGGGGGCCATCTGCCAACGGGGCTGGTGAAGCATGGTGTGTGCCAGCTAGGAGACTTCCCCACTCTTCCAGGATTGTTAGAGAGAGGATGGCACAGAGTCACGGAGGTCAGAAAGTCCGAAACTCCCAACTTCAAAGCAAACTCCAGCTGGAAACTGCAGCTGTTCTGAGAGGGAAGCAAACTGGAGCCTGGGATTGGTGTTTGGAGCTGCAGTCACAGTCTCAGTCCTGCTCATACCAAAGGGTAAGTGTGGAAAATATCCCACATTTTCTACTCAGAATGACTCCATGATCCAGACTATTCTTGCTATAATTCTGAATGTTCAGTCTGACAAAACAATCTTCCCAGGAGAAAGATTAACATACCAAAAAGCTGGAGTAGTCAGGGCTTGGTTAAGAAGCATTCTTTGATCTTCCACAATTCAGAAAAGTTTAATTATTCAAGTGTTATTTATAATAGATAAAGTGGAATGCTGGCTGGGAAATGCATTTGCATACATGAGATCTTCAAGATAGCCAGAAAGTCAGGATTTTTCCTTGCCACACACCATACAAAGACACATGTTCTGCCAACAGAGAGCACTCAGCAGGCTCATATGTCTTTACATCTATGGAGATCTCTGCTCCCCAGTATGGGGTTTGCTTAAAATTATGCAGACAGTAGTAAAAGAGAATAAACCAGATAAATTGCCTTAAAAAAATTAAGGTCTACAAAGTCACCTCATTTTGGAATATTGCTACTTTTATGTCTCACACCCATGCCATTTGGTGAATGTTTTAAAACCCAGTTTCCCATTCAAAGTTATTGCTCTTTTGTTAAACTAAATAAACCAGCTTCCCAAACAGTTAAGCAGGGAAAACATGGACCCTTTACAAGCAGTGTACATGCAAAACAGTCAGAGGAGAGGGAATTAGGGTGACTGCACTGGAAAACCTGGTCACCCCTTTCTAGATGGAGTTTTACAGGCAACTCAATGCCACCTCCATCACAGCAGGATACTACCTGGAATTACTAAAGCTGCAATGACAAGTATGGGCCAGGGCCAGGCTTTGCCCCCTGCAGCACAGAGAATAAAGTGTACTGCTGCCAGAAGGAGGGAATGTGACAGCAAATATTGCCACATTTCAAACACAGAACAGAAATTAAGCTTTAATGAGCTCAGAAATATCTATTCAGTTAATGAAACAAACTTTTCCCTCAATAAAAAAATCTATGTTTAACCAAGGAGGAACAAGTTACTTTGTTAAAAATCAAACCATGTCAGGGTACTTTAAATATTTCAGTATTTCAAGATGCAGGGGAGTAAGGGGGAGAAGAAGTTTGGTGACAAAATGAAGACACTGCAAGTTGCTGTATGAGCAGATAACTAGTACCCAGTTAGTTGTGAGCAATGTCACACTGTAAATAACCACTCCACCAACAGCCAAGGGAGAAAGAAACCTTTGGCAGCTGTAGCAAGAGTAGGCCTTTTCCTGTGGGTCACTAATGCTCTGTGGTCTCCATCCACAAAAGCAGATCTGGATGGCAGCAATTCAATGCCAGCATCCTGATCACACCACATTCCTCAGACTGCCAGCAGAGAAAATGCATTAGCAATATTAGTGAGATGTTTGTGGGAGAAATACTGGTGCAGATGTGCTAGCTGAGATAAAATTTAGTTTGTTACAAGCAGAAGGAAGTGCTGCTCAAACTCGTGCTGAGAAAGTTTTACAATTGGCAGCAGTTGAAGGAAGATGAGTGTAAGATTAATTTTTGACAAGCCTTTCCTATTTGAAAAAAGGGTCTTCTAAGCCAAGCAATCAGATGAGAATAGCACAAAGGGAGGCATTTTGTACCATGCCACTACATCTTAAAGCCACATCTAAGTTTAGGATTAGTTTAGAATCACAGGAAAGTGCTCTTCTGCATCTGTCAGTAAGAGCTGTTTAGGAGACTCAAAGCATTCCTCCACCTTTCCTGTTTGAATGGACTCAGCCAGTAGCTCCCTCACCCACAGGTACTTTATTTCTGAAGGAATCTGTGAGTTACCACAGTGGTTACTTTCCAAATAAGCTTTAAGTTTGGTTTGTACAGTCCAGATAGAAACTGAAAAAACAGTACTTAAAACTTTAGGAATGAAATGGTGTATGTATTAGGAAAGTGTGTGTCAGTAGAGACAAAAGGCTGAGCTGCTCTATTTCCTCTCTCTCCTACACCCAAGGCTTTCTAAAATGCAAACTGTGCACCTCTCTATGAGCTCAGTTTAATATTTGTGTCCTTTGATTCTCCAAAACTGTCTTCCAGTGCTTGCCCTGGCATTATTCTTATTAAATTTTTGAATTCCCTTGACTAGCAACTAACTGATGCCAAAAGAATCAGTTTCTGGTTTGTGTTTTAAAAGCATGAAACAGTTTGTGAGGCAGGGAATTCTACAGGGGGGAAAGAAAAAAAAAAAAAGGAAGATAAAATATGCCTTTGGCCTTGACTCTCTTTCCCCCCCCCCTTCTTTCTGAAGACCAAGCAGCTAAGAAAGGCAGCAAAATGAAGTGGTTACTCACAGTATGTTTGTCTGGGGTGGGATCTCGGGGATGGTGTCCAACATCAGATGCATGCATCGCACCGTAGTCCTGAAGCACAGGCAGCGACTGGGACAGGAGCAAGAGAAACCAGGCAAGAGGAGAAAACACAAAAAGCCTCCAAGAGCTGAAGGTTTGATGAGCATGGTGTTTGCTGGAGTGCATTTGCCTCAATTCTGAACTGCAGGGAGCTGACAAAAAAAAAAGTTTCCCAGCCCTGAGGTCCAGGAGGAGGGGACTCATCAGCATGTGTTTGCAATTAAATTAAGGCAGTTTGACAGTCCAACCGCCCACCCCCTCTGCCATTCTGTACATCACTGAAGATCAGACTGTCCCCACCCCTCTTTAATTGTGGCACTGAAATATAAACTCTTCATTTCGATTTATTTTTGCCTTGCTGCTTCTCTTGAACAGCAAGTTAACTCCTCACCGTCTCCTCTGAGCTCCTTTATGGACAACAATCAAAAAATGACCCCGTGCTTCCAGGGCTGAGCTGGGATGCAAAAGACCCAGGGTCAAGGTTTTTATGTCAAATTCTTTGCCTCAGCACACTCTGCAAACTAAGGAGAGTGTCTTATCTAACAGCCTGTCAAATGTATGGGGCATTAAGACTTTTAGGATACAGGCTGTCTCTTATTACATATTCTTACAGCATCCAGCAAACATATATTTCCAACCATTGAGGGGAACATGGAATGTTACAGATAAGGGATTTTAAAAGGGAGATCACTAACAAAGATAAATAATTTACAAATTAAGACAAATCCCCATCCTGCAACCTGTAAAGTTTTTTATGCAGAGTACAAGCTGATTCATTTCAAAGACTTTTTGCCAAATAAAATTTCTTTCTACAAGAATGCCATTTGGAAAAAGGTCACGATTTTGGAGAAATTAAAGGCAACCAAGAGGCAAAGAAACAATGAATTAAACTGTTTGAACTGTAGGAAATGCAGTCCTATCCATTTGTTTCTCCCACTGGAGGCTAAAATTGAGATGCACAAGGCAGGATTTGATTCCCTTTGAATTAATCACCTTCCTAAAGAAGCCTAGACTGAAACCAGCTTGTCTTTAGGTTTTAAGCTATGACTACACAAGATCCTAAATGTGTAGGTCTAGCATGAGGGAGGCATTAACACACATTAGGATATAAAAGTATTTGAAGCCCAAACACAGCATCACTCCACATTATCTGAAAGATCAATGAAAGTTTCCCATCAACCTGCACATCTGCTTTGCACTGTGAAGTAAAAAATAACTAATGTAACAAAACAGTGCTTAACAAGAGTGACTTTAATACCTCCCTGGTTCTCTTCTCCCTTCAGATTCTCTGTCACTTGAGCATTTGGGGAGAACCTTGAATTTGTGTTTTCACCTAAAATTTCGTGTCATAGAAGGTAAAAGCTGTATATTTTCCAGCTATGAAAGAGCATTATCCTGCGAGTTTTCTGCACCTAGTCCTCAGGCACTCTGCTTGCTATTTGTTTGCCCGGACATCACTTGTAACTCTTAAGTGCTGAACTCATCCGCTCCCCCTGCAGATCCAGCTTATGGTTTTGGGCAGAGTGTCCTCTAGCGGCCACCCAACCCAACCCAACGCTGCCTTGCAAAAACAGGTTGTAAAAGGCCAAATTATCACCTTCTGCCTTTATCCCATGACGGGCAGATGAGATCAGGTTGCTCCGGGTGACTATGACAGCTTTTAATTCCAATTTGAGATATCAAGTGCCTTTGAAGCACGTTCTCCACAGGAATCAGACAATGCACATTATGTTAAAGTCTTCATGACTTAAGTCCTGTTGATTGCTCCCCATCTCTCTTTTCCAAAACACAGTGGACTTTGTTAGGACAGGGTAGCACAGCTATTTAGAAGCTCTTCTGTAAGGAAGTATTTCTAGGAGAATAAACAAAAATTCTCTCTCCAAACCATGCCTTGATCATTTTGGAGTTATTCTTTTCTCTGGCACATCTGGCCACTTCACAAATACAGGACTTTTGCCTCCTGACTCCCATTACATCTTGGTGCATAAACTCTGAGCTCTAAACCAACACTCTGCAACAAAAAATATATCTTCTGGGTTTATTTATATTGCAACAGGAGAGCTGGGCCAAGCATCACTCAGGTTTCCACAAGTACTGGCTGGAATCGTATTTCAGCGCCTGGGGGGGGGAGCTTCAGGAAGGATTGATGGGTATTTGCCCACTACTTTGTAGGAATGGGATCTGCAGCCAAGTCAGCAGATTTAACAGCAGCCATAGGGAATAATTTGAGTGCACAAAGGCAAGTTCTGCAACCCCCCCATTTACTTAGAAGCAGATCTTCCCTACAACTCGAACTGTGCCTCTCCTACCTTGCTTATCTCCCCTTCATGACAAATGGGATGACTGTGAGATGTTATGAAACACCAGCAATCCCAGACCCCTTACTCTCACATAAATTTATCTGATTTTCCATCAACATGACAAATTGTTTAAAAATGAGTGTGCAGCTCTGAGCAAGAACGAGAAACTAACTCCTCAGCAACTGGAATTAAAGTTAACCCTTGTGTTCCATTCTCCAGCATTTCCAGCCTCTTCTGCACAGACTTTTCAAACCTGTAGAATACAAGAAAGCTTGGGGGTTTCTCTCAGGTGTTTCTTCCCTCCTCCCTCTTCTTTGTTTTATTGTAACTATGAATTCTGTCCCAGTAGAAAGATTTCCCTCAGGGAACCTACCCCCTCCTACATCCCAGGAAACTGTGATGTTTTCCATTTTATAATGAAGTGAACATAAACATTATCTAACAAATTTAATTTCCTCAATACCATTTCTATGACACATCCATGGCTTTCCAAAGCAGAAAAGGATTTTCTTTCAGCAAGCATCACATGAAGGAAAACATTAACATTTAACTAATCTCCTGTTATAGCTGGTAAAAGGACATTTATCATACACACAAATGACAGGAAGAAACACACAGACAGGCAATTATCCTATGGAATAAAGGTTAACAGATTCATTTAATTAGCAGCAGCTGTATTTGTTGTTATGATCAGTCTTCTACTACAGCTGAAGCCAGAATATTATTCTCAATACTAGAGAAACGAAAGCCTTGAACAACAGCTCTTAAAAATCTGTGTTAATTAAGCATGAAAGCAGAGCCCAGGTGACAAGAGGGGAGCTGCAGGTCAGAATGCCTGGAACAAACTCCTGATGTGCTTGGTTTGGGCAATTCCTTGAAGTACAGAAATAAACTGAATCACTTTTGGGTATCTGTTGTCTAGAGGTCAATCAGCCAGGTGAGTGAATTCACTCTTTAACCATTCCGATACATTAAATCTAGATCAGCTGTGTGTGCCGATTCCAAAAATCATCTTGCACAAAGCATTACACAAAGGTTTGGAACTCATCAGCTGGGCAGGTTTGAGAGATTATATTCTGAGAAGTTATTCTAAGAAGTTCATATAAAGCTATGCACCTGCACCATGTTATTAAGTTTTTCTAATGTTCTAGTGTCTTAACCTTCATTATGGAAATAAGTACTTACCTACAAAGTATTCTAATCACAACACGATGCAAAGCCATGTTAAGAAAGCTAAGAAGTCTTTACTGAATTTACTGATACAGAAACACTTATTAATAAAGTTTAAATTGTGTAACACTTCTGCATGCCTCAAGCCAATTTAACTCTAGTTTCAATACAGAGATTTTTCAACTTACACACTCATTATTGAAGCAGCTTGAAGTTCAGTTCTTTTGTAAATTTACTGCAGGAATGAAACTTAAAAGGAGTCACAATAAAAGTCATGACTACTTAGAACACAAAAGGAAACAAAGCAGGTACAAAGGTACCCTAGACAGCTTACAAACCATACAAACTCAGCTCTGCTACAATTCCTCTATTAGAAATGCCTAAAAAACTACAGTGCAAGTGCTTGTGCACAGGGAAAATGTATTTACAGTCCCCCTTATTTACAGGCTGTAAGCGATACTATTTCACAGTTGTATTACACATAAAATTTCTACTATGTGTTTGTTTGGATCTGTGGTTTTTTGGACAAGGGGACAATTTGACAACCTAGAACATAAAATTCCTGTATATATATATTTATTTATTCAACTTTTTCCAGGAAAAAATAGCAATATTTATGCATCTTATAGAAAGCTACAAAAATCTAGCAAATGTAATAAAAAAGGCAAATCTGGTGAAAAATCCAATAGAGTATCTTTTACAACTGGGGCTGGGATAGGGATAAAAATCAAACAGGTATAAATGAAAGATAATCTTTCCTCAAGTGGTCAGCTCCAGCAGAATTTCAGCAAGACTTACTAGTAAGAACCTGAAGTTTAATGTCATTTTTAAAGGAACTTTTTTAAAAGTTTAGTAATTAAACTGAAGGGGTAAACTGTGGGAAATTGTGCCATAATACAGAAAGGCACCTGGTATGACAATTATTAAGCAGAAGTATCTAACAAATACAGAGGCCACAGCCTTTTGGGGAGCAGAGAGAATAATTATACACAGATCAAGCCTCTGTTTACCACTGTATTCAAGATTTTCATCTGTGGAAAGAAATCCATTGTAGTTGCCAGAATTACACGATGGGTACACGCATGTTTACAGGAAACCATCAGCTCAGTGGCCACAGAACTGCCCCACTTAAAGAAATAAAAACCCAAGGGAGCACTGACTTGGGGTATCACTTGGACCAGAAGGGGAGACTAAGGAAACCAGAGGCAAAACACAGCCTATGACTGTGTTACGTGCCAGCAGCCACATGACACAGCATTATCAGATGATATGCTCAAAGATACACAAAAGTCCTACAAAACAAGAAAGAGTTCTTCACTTCGGGCTCAGGCGTACCAAGAGTTATCCATTTATTTTCAAAGCCACACGAACTCTGAAACTCTATTTATCATGAAGCAAGTGGTGCAACTCAGGACCATTGAGCAAAAACCCGGCATATTTTTGGCAAGACAGTCTTCTTTCACTCCTCCTCAGAAGACGAGGAGACAGCACACACACACACACACACAAAAAAAAGATACCAAAGTGATACCAGCTTAAGTGCTTCTGATGGGGCAATGCCTTAACACAGCTTCTCTACCTACTGAGAGGGGGCCTTTCATCCCTCCCAGCTTTAGGAGTATTTCACATCAACACACACTCAAGAGTTTCTTTCCAGCCTTTACGAGTTTAGATAGACTTTTCAAACAGGCTGAACCAAGTAGAACTCTTCTAAATGTGGTACTTCTTCTCCACAGACATTATGGACTCCCCACACCTGGAAATATTCAAGGCCAGGCTGGAGTAACCTGTTCTAGTGGAAGGTGTCCCTGCCCACAGAAAGGGATTGGAACCAGATGGTCAAGGTCCCTTCCAACACAAACCATTCTGTGATTCCACGATTCCATGATATCTCCTTCCATGACAGGAAGACTTGGGAATAAAAATTAGAGCTCACATCCACAGAACTGCAGAGTGTCCAGTCCTTCCATATGAGCCTGTTAAAACATCTACTTCATTGTTGCAGGAATAAAATAACATACCAAGCTGAGCAACCTCATTCCACCCCACTGTATGTGGAATATGTGTGCACAAGTTGTATTCCAGCCAGCTTGCCGCAGCAGGGGGACACACATAGCACCTCAGAACTGCACCAATCTGGCTTTCTAGACTGTTTTCAGGTTCTATATACACTCCAGAAAATTATATTTGACTGATTTACCTCCCAGGCTGGCGCTCTGCACTTAACTGAGATCATCTGGGCTCACACAACAGCAAAACTCACAGATTCTGCTTTCACAGTCAGTTTTCACAAACTCACTGCTCTGCAGCTCCTCTTTACCCTCTTTCCCATTCAGAATTACTCTGTAAACATTTCCAGAGACAACATTCCCAACCCTAACTACCCCTGCGTCCTGTCAAAGCTAAGCAGCTTTGCAATTCATTTGACTCCATTGCTTTAAAAAAAGAGAAAAAAAAAAAACCCAGAAAAAAACCAACTTGTTCAGTAGAACAGGTGTTTCCCATTAAGAAAAATCAATATTCTGTAAAACACTAACTTTTCACTGAAAAATTATATATAGCTTGTAAGTAAAACAGTAAAACCAAAGAAAAGCTGATGCTTTCAAAACCTGGATGCCACAAGGGTAATGCCAAAAATTCTCTCCTTTCTGTAAAAGTTGTTCTTTTTCAGATTACTGGAAGAAAAAAAAAAAAAGATTGGCCAGATCAGTTTTTACTAATAATCTTCATCCTCCATTAAACACACACCATGGTAAACACATGGCAGGTTTAGTGGGAGAGAGCACAGACAGGAAAGGTCTTTCAGGAACTACTTAATAGTTTTTCAAAACTGATATTCGGTAGAGCAGCCATGAGATTTTTAGAATATCTCTGTGCAGTTAGTTTCAAGGGAATTAAATCCTCCTTTCCATAAGCAGCTGAGCATTTCACCAACTTGCTTCCTAAGGAACCCCTGCTGTAGGATAAAACTATAGCACACAACTGAGAAGGAAGAAGAAACTCAAAAAAGCTATAATGTTGAAGTTTACAGCAGCCACATTCCCCAGCGAGCCTACTGCCTTGGGTGGTCACATTTGCAGGCAAGCAAGTGGTGTACATTTGTCAAGCCCTAAAGTAGTACTTTATTTTCTACCTATTTCTCACTTTCTAGAAGAAGGAAACTATTTCTCCCTGTAATAAAGCAAGTAATACTTCAAGGGATCGGGCAAAGGCAGACTCAAGACCTTTTCTCTCAAAAAGTTTACAGGAGGATCTGGCTTTAGTTCAGAGGGTTTAGTTTCTTCCTCTTCGTGCCTCTCCTCCTCGATATCCTCGCTGTTGTTGTTATCATCTGACGGGCTGGAGATGCGGCTGGCGAAGACCTCTTTGTCCAAGAAAACAATCGTTTCCATGCGGCGGCGACGGACACGTCTCCGCTTAAACCTCGGAGGGTTCTTCAGCCCGTTCCCGTTTCTCATTGTTTCTTGATGAATTATTTTCTTAATGGTTCCTCGGATGGCGATGCGGGCCAGGTCCTGGAGGCTGCGAACGGCCACGGGGGCTGGAACAAAGCAAGGCCCGTGAGCAGATACAGAGAAACTCCCCCACGAAAGTACTCACAGGAAAAACTCTGTTTGCTCAAATTAAATCAGGCCATTTGAAATCCCTGCTGCGATTACACAAACAGCTCTATTCAACTCCTGTCAACTCAGATAAACTGCATTGCAACTTTCCGACCAAAATTTAATTATGCATTTCTCTCATTAAAAGATTTCCCTATTTTGATTTCAAGTTCTCAAATATTTTAAGATACACATCTTAAAGATTGTAAGAATGCAGACTTAGCAATCAGAAGTGTGACTGTTCAATTACTTAGAAAAAGCTATTTTCCTACTGTAGATAACTAGACCTGAAGTCTATTTAACTCTTCCATAAATGATTTTCCTATTGAGCTGCTACTTCAGCTTTGCCAAGTTCTGCATTTATAAAACACAAGTACTATTTACACTCTTCAAAAACTGCTTCAGACTTAGTGGGTGAAGACAGGCTGGAAACCATTTTGTAGAAGCAATTATAGAAGCATACAATAAGTTACTGTATTAAAATAACTCCCACATTAATGTTCTGTAAGACTGTCCTGCCTTCTGCACTTATTTGCTGCCAGCCCATAAATACACAACTCATGCAGCATAAAGAAAAAGAAATGTATTGATGCACACATATCCATGAACTAAAACTGAAATAAAAAATGCTTGTCTTCTACCAACAAGTAAGATTTCCTGGGATCTGAATACAGGATGTAGAAAAAAAAAAAAATCGCATGTAACATATGAGCAGGTCTCACTATAAAGCAACCTGCATACAAAACATGCACTTATTGGACTTTCCAGTACAGTATGGACTGTTCCTGAGCTCCCTTCTGTCATGCAGACACCTTTCCAGAATAAGACCAAAGCCTGACTAATCTCTTTATGAAAGTATCCGTGTCTTCAAAGGCCTCTTGACACTTAAGTCTTAATCTAAAGATTGAGGCCACTGATATGACCTGTATTTCAAACAGCTAACCAAGAACTGCACAACTTGTATCCCTCAACCATTCCAGGTTCAGGATAATTCTGAATTGCTGGGGGGTGAGATTCTTTGAGTAGATACAACATTTGTTCACAGGTATTGGTTGTGTATTTTCCATCATCACAGCCCAGTGCCTGAGAACCATGACAGTACATCTCTCAGGACTGAAACAGAATGTGCAAAACCCATGACCAAACATCTCTCAAAGTTCAAGGAAAAACTTCAAATAACTTGTATTTAGAATGGTGGTCTAGTGGAAGGTGTCTCTGCCCACGGCAAGGGGTTGGAAGTAAATGATCTTTAAGGTTCCTTCCAACCCAGACCATTCTATGAGTCTAGATTTAGAATCCATTTTTATGAAACCCCCATTCTTGCACAAGACCGACAACTGTCCAAAAAGGAAGCACTTAAGTAATTTTCCTTGAAAGGATTCCCAGGGATGTTACAGCTCACAGCCAAACAGCAGAAGAAGCCTCCCCCACGCTCAAGAATGTCTGTACTCACGCAAGTGAACAAGCCTTGATTTTCCTGAATCTGCGTGGTTTGGTTGAATCAAAGGAGCAAAAGAAACAGCAAGAATCTTCTTGGTCTCCCAGGCAGAAGGACCAGTACGAGTTATCTTAGTCAACTAAACCAAAACAAGGAGATTATTGTCCATTGTGTATACTACAGTGAGATTTTTGTACAAAAAAAAAAATGAACAAACAAGGTTTCTGCCTGGACAAATGGTTAAAGTACTAGAAGCTAGAACAGTAAAAAGTAGTAAGAAGAAACACTGGGTTTTTTTTTTAAAAATGAGAACTCTTTGCAGGATTGGCTCCATATAATTGTTTCAACAGAGCATGGTTAATTGCAGTCTGGGTTGCTCTGCTTTCCCAGATCTCACTTCATTCTGGGACAGAACTGCTGTGTCTGATGCCTGAGAAAACTTGTCAGTCACTGATGAACATTCACTCATGAAGGTCTGCAGATCAGTGGACTTATGTTCCAGCCCAAATCTCTTACATTAACTCACTAGTTATGGTGCAGAATTCTGTATTTTATTAAGCACAACACTAGATTATATAATTGAATAAAGCCTTGCTTACATTTTCTGCAGCATGGAAGTAAAATTGCAATTAACAGACTGCAATATGTGAAAGATTGGTAGAACTATAAATTTCTTAAATATTATGAACGTGCAGAGTTCAATTTCCACTCATAGCGAAAACTGGTGCACTTAGTGCTTTCTTCAACCTGCTACAAGGACAAGACAAAAGAACAACTATTGACTAAATCAAGATCAGAATTAAGAGTAACTGAAAGAGAAATAGAAGAAGAAAGGCATTTAACCTTCTCTTCCAGAGGCATGACAAGAATTCCCCCAACTTTCAAGAGGTTCTTCATGTAGTCCTCATGTTCCTTCTGTACTCCAGCGCCACAGTAAACACGGTCATACTGAGTGCAGTCTGGAGAAATCTCTAAGCAATTGCCAGTAACAAAGGACGGCTCACAAAATTCAAATCTGAAAGTGAAGGCAACTTGTATCAGGCAAGAATATTACAGTTTATTAAAGGAATTATTTTCAAAATTCTGTAAAAATTAAACTATGAAAAACACTTGGAAATAAAACCAGTTTTACAGGAATTCTCCTCCACAGCCCATCTATTCTAGACATTATTGTAACAGAACACAGCTAGAAATCTCAGAGTCACAGAATAGTGAGGTCAGAATTCACAGATTAGAATCTCCAAAGGATAAGGACACATAATTTCACACTTGAGATGCAGTTAACTCTTCAGAACAAGCTATTTTTAGTCACCTGATGCTGACTAAGTAATATGCAAATACAAGACCTGTGATTCCAAACATCAAAGTCTTTTAAGGACTGTACCGGGGTTTATTTTTGCACTTTCAAAAGCTTTTAACTGGTTTTCAGATATTGGGGAGAACTATCACCTGATGCTACAGAAATATGTTTTGCTGAAGCCAATGGAAGTTTTGCCATTAGCTTCAAAAGAACTGTGATTTTATCCTTCATAAAATAAAAGACCTTTTGCCTACAGCATTTCTGACTCAGTTTAAAAGCAAAATGAATGATTCTATGATGCTTCTAATTTTCTTACACGCTCCAAAACTACATCAGTTTTAAGTCCTACATTTATGAAGCTGTACAACACATTCATTCTTCTTCTGGTATCTTGAGTGGTAGCTCAATATAGCACCTATTTATTTCTAAACACTTCCTGAGGCTTTCTGGTTTTGCAAAGCGTGCTGGACATTCAGAGCAGCCAGTGAACAGTTCCTGCACACGGTGTTCCAACAGCACAACCCAACAGACATCACTCAGCAGTGCCAACTTTCCATGATGATTTCTGAATTCAGCTCGTTTTTGCTCCACAGCTATATTTGTCTGGAGAGAGAAAAAAGTCTTCCCTGAAACAACTATTGAAACAATAGCAATGTGACTGAAAAAAACCCAGTCGAGCACCATCCATGCCAAAACCTGTCAGTCTGCTGCCAGCATCCAGAAAATACTCTCATCAGTAGCTTTCCAGTACAGCAGGAGCAGCACAAGGCTGAGTAGTCTAAAATCCAGCATGTAATGACCTTAATTTTCTTCCTCCCAGGAGAGGAGGATATCAGGTATCCACAGATGCTTTGCTTCCCTGTTTGAACAAACTGTGAAACGGATCCAAATACATGACAGCTACAACTTTTATTGCTGAGGTTACTATTGGCAGTGGTTATCTTGCTGGAAACTTATTACTTGTGACAGCAGCAAAATGGAGGTTCTAAGGAAGAACATAAATCACATCCCAAGCAGTTTTAGTATCGACTTAATCATCTTAAAGCTACCTTCATATTTTAAAAGGCCATTTTTCCTCTTCTCAGATAAAACATATTAGGCCACCACAGAAATTAGTTCAAATTCTTCTGATCACCATGCAAGCCCTCGGACCACAAAAAGAACTAATATTTTTATTTGCAAGTTTCAAGCTGTTACTGCAAGTGCATTTCAAAACAAACAAACTCCTTCAGCTCCCTTCTAAGCCCTGCAACATCAGCACTGCTATTAAAAACACAGCAAACATTTCAGAAACTCCCCCACAATACACATGGGCTTCGAAGGTCACACACTGCAGCTCAGCAAGCCTAAGGAGCCTGAATCCTCAGATTACCGTGAATCCAGGGGGGCCACACGGGAGCAGGAACTGCCATGACTAAAGCCAAATGCACAAAATTAATCCAAACAGGCATTTTGCACTCACTTGTCAAAGCTGTCGCTTGTTTTAATGAAGAAGTCCAATTTCTGCTTCGCATATTCGATCACGTCAGAGTGAAGCTCCACACCGTGGTTAACACCAAAGGGACCTGCAAGTGTAGACCACCAGGATAATGGTAACAGGCAACAACACAAAACCCAGCAGGATTAATACAGTTTGGGTTACTTCCTATAAGAGATTTTAGCATGAGTGTCAGACAGTCAGTGTGTGTGCAGGGTCAGCTCTCTTAGTACTACAGTGGGAATTGCAACCCTACACTTGCAATTTCTGGCAGCAAATTGGACTGCCTTGCACAATTGATTCTGAATCATTTGCTCCTAACTATGCAGGAAACCTCTCCATAGCAGGGAGACACTGTTGCCAATGCTGTAAAACTGACCACCTGGAAAAAAAATTCCAAGGCAGAAGAACTGTCTGCATGTTTTAATGCATCCCTAAAAGAATTTCATGTTAATTTTATAACCCCTTGCTGATATGCTAAAAAACTTCGTAAATGAATCGGGAACAGTCATCATACACTGTACCTCAACAGCAAAAATAAACTGGAAGATACAGAAGTTGTTTGGCACTCAGGCTTTTTATTCAGAGCTGAGAGGGCAGCTTTTGCAAAAATTCACAAGATTATAAAAGCCCTGGAGTTACATGTTGGTGTCCTTGGTAATCACAATAAACCTGGGAGAAAACCACAAATGGGAGATGGGAATAACACTCTACCCTGAGAACAAACACCTCAGCAGTTAAAATTCTCAACACTCCCAAGTTTGTGCCCTACAGCCATTTGCTATCTATCCTGGCAGCACAGCTCTGACAAACACTCCAGGGTGAGCTCCAAGTGTAAAACTGCACTTGGGTGATTTGCTTTGTGTCACGTAGATGTCGTCACAAAATCAGTTCTGCTGCACTCAGTGTTTTCCAGAGAATATTCCCATCTGTCTGGTCGTAGATGTCAAAAGTGGACCTCAAACATGTCTCAGTCTACACAGGACAGTGTGAACACAAACCAGGCACAGAGCAGGTGTAGTCACAGGTTCCTGTGGACATGCTCAATCCCAGTTTCAACTTTGTACTCCTGATCCTGATCAGGGTTCATCCTTAAGGGGAAGGTACCCCAAGTTTGCGTACAGTCCTGCAGGAATCCTGCCAGCTCTGAAACTACATCTGTGCTGGTTCTGACCTGCCACAGAAATCTGGATCCCATCTGGTTCCAGAGAGAAGGTTGCAAAAATCCTGATAAACTGGCGAGCTGGATTAACACATTCTATTTCCCCACCTATCTTTTAGTTCCATTACTTGAGGAATGATTCATTCCCAATTTCAAAACTCTTAGTTTTTAATGCTCTAACATAAACAGTTAACATGATTGAAAAGGTATTTACCCAAGATGAGTCCAACCATAGAACTCAGATAACCAGTGCCACTGCCAAGATTCAAAAATGACAGCCCTGGTTGCAGATCCAAAGCTTCCATCACCTCAGAGTAAATGCACGGTGCTGAGAGATGAATATTCCCATGCTTCCATGCCAAGTCCTTGTAGGCATTGTCTTTGAACTCTTCCAGGTAGTAATCTGCTCGATCAATGGCTCGGAAGGCCTGTTCCACCAGTTCTGTCCTGATGTATTGTGCCTCCTTCAGGTTATCAATTAATTCATCGTTATCTTCTCCCGCACTCACTGCACCTCCCATCTTCAACAGTCTTCTATAAACACTAAAAGAATAAAGGAAGGTGATTTAACAGAACACTAAATTATGCTCCTGTAAATGAAGTACTTTGAGAGAGACCTTTACATACTCCAAGGACCACAAGCACCAGATAAACACCACCAGCAGCAGTCCCAGCTGCCCTTGCAACAATGAAAAACAAAATGCAGCAAATCTGGTATCCAGTACCTGACAGTAGTGGGGGGAAAAAATCACAATAGGCAATTTCAATGTGCAATTCCTGTCTTCAAACACTCCCACTGTTTTACCAGCACGTCAGCTTTTCCACTGAACCGTTTTACATAAAGGATTATTCCAGCTCCTGTGCTTATAAGGTCACTTTTCATTGCAAGCCCAACCAAAAGCACAAGTTTGGCCTGTCTCTCAGAATTGTTGCCACGAGCAGACCTCCTATCTCTAACACCATCAATTAAGAGAGTAAGACACAGGCAGCAAATACAGAAAAATCTCAAATTACACTTTCTTTGAAAGTGCATCAGGATGTTGATTTCACAGAGGTTAAAAAAAACCTCAACAACTCTGACCTATCAACCCTGCTTACTTTAGCAAATGCACTTTCACACAGCTCATCTCTAGAGCCTGAGCCACCACCATTAGTAAAGCACTTAATGATACAAACAACAACTACAGAGAGAATTTCTATTGCAGCCTGTGGAATTTCTTAGGTCCTCTTAAGCCCTAGATGAGCTCACCTTCAATTTGGTAACTCTCGAGTGACAGAGATCTCTGAATTACAAACAGTTCTGACTTCACTGACATGATTACGGACTTATTCAGGCTTGTTGGTGTGGAGTAAAAAAGGCAAACACCTTCCTCGACTGTGCAATGCACTTTATGTGGTTATAATGCTTCATATAGTTAAATAACTACAGGCTTTAGAAGAAAAGGTATAAGGGGAGAAAAACACAGAACAACTTATCCCTCAACATTGACTTAGCTTTTCCCCTCCTTCTCATATCTTAAAAAAAAAAACCTTTCCAGAAGACACATTTATTTGCAATGTCTATTCCTGCTCACAATAATAACCACACAAGCAGCAGCTTTGGAGTTCATTCCTAGGATCAGAAGATCTGCCTACAGCGAAATTGTTGGGGTTTATTTGTTACATTCAGCAAGAGCAAATTATAGACTTTCATTTTCAGAGGAAACAAAGAAAAGCGACAGGACTCCAAGGAAATTTCACAGTTATTCTAATAACATGCCATTCTGATTACCTGGAGAGGCACACAAAACAGGATATACTTAGGCAGGGACCTCGAGCCAGTTTTTAATCCATTCATGTCACAAACACATCAATCCAATTCCAGACCATCAATAAAACTTGAAATAAAAAGCCACCCCTCTCCTTTCTACAGTTACTCCTTCATTTTCTCTACAAAAAAATGATTGTGTTTTATTACGTCACAGTAAAAAAACACCAAGTTGAGGGCTCAGGTGGGTTAATCTACCAATTGTTTCTTTCCCCCTCCTCTGACATACACAAAACCTCACTGCATTTGCACACACAGGGTTGCCTGTATTCTGGTCAATACACTTTATGTAACACTCCACATTAAAATACCCTCTTCCCTGAGAGTGCTGATTCCCTTAACTTTCTTTTCTATGTTTTTGTTCTTCAGCTTGCTTCTTTCTTCTACTCATTCTGCTATTAAAAAAAAAAAAAATCTTAATTTTTAGATTTAAAGTAAGAACAAAAAGTTGTGCCTGTAGCAGTGTTCCCCTTTGGATCCCCAGTGAACTCCTGACGTGCGTGAGCCCCACTGGGACGGCTGCTCTGACCTGGTTTCAGCTCAGCTACACCAACAACAAGTGTTTTTTTCCATGTTGTACAACACGGAACACAGTAACACTTGTTGTCTGGGACATTGTTCTGGGGAGATTAAGCAATATCCGAGTTGTGACAGGTGTCAAAAATTACCACTTTTACAGGACATTAATTTACTCCTAATAAATTATTTTTTTTATGTGCAGAACTTTTGACATTCAAACTCCTCTCCGTGCAATTCTACACCTTTGCTTTAACTTTGTGGGGGACCAAGACTGAAAGTATAACTTATTTTTAATAACAAGCTTCCCCAAACAAAATCCTCTCCCTCCACCACAACAAGCCCGGCTGCGTTTCGGTTTTTTTCCTCACTTCTAAGGTTTAAGAAAAACAGAGATTTCCACAAATCCAAGCAGGGACAAAGTTCACAACACAAGAGCCGCTCACGCGGCACGGACACAAAGCCAGGGCATCGTCCCCTTCGGGGAAAGCAAAACAAGAGAACAAACAAAACGGGGAGCGAGCAAACAAAACAGGGAGCGAGTAAACAAAACAGGGAGAGAGTAAACAACACAGAGAGCGAGCAAACAACACAGAGGCGCGGCCAGCCCGGCGTGAGGCGCTGCCCTCACAACAGCCCCGGAATCAGCGACCCCCCCCTCACTCCCCAAGGCTCCAAACAATGCACAAGGCACAGAAACGCGATCCTTCACCCCCAGCGGGTCCGCAGGGCAAGCCCTGCCCTGACAGAACACGCTGCGGGAGGGACAGCCAAGGCTGGGGGTATTTATTGATGAGGGACGAACAGCGGCACCTCAGACGCGGCGCTTCGGCTCCGTTCGATTCGGTTCGGTTCGGTTCGGCTCCACTCGGCGCCTTTCGGTTCGGTTCGGTTCGGCTCCTCTCGGTTCGGTTCGGCTCCTCTCGGCTGGGTTCG